>CAWUFW010002123.1:0-482500 GCA_963921515.1 Calotriton arnoldi | reverse complement strand
ACAGCGGGCTTGTGAAGACCATTTATTTAAACAGGCATGACGCGTTTCGGTATTAAACCTTTCTCAAATGCCATATGTTTTAAAAGTGCCTCTGGTGCTGACAGTTCCTGAGTGAGTCTCTTTATATCGCCCCAATGCCTGAAGTAGTATGGAGCGCACCTGGGTAACGTTATGCGGAATCACTTCAAGCAATATATTATTTTGAGACTGCAATACCCAGCATGCAGTTTGTCCATCGTGCTGGTGTGTGATTCCGTTAAGCTGGTATTTTCTCTATGTTCCAAGGTTGGAAACCGACCTAAGGCGTGACCCGGCTGAAACTGAAGCGCTGTGCTGGGCAATAATGGTCTTAACATCCCACACTTCCAACCTCGCAATTCCATCGGTAGCAGGTCCGGAGACGCCATTAAAGTAGCAACGTCTCTCCATGTAAGTATGGACTGCACATTGTCAGCATGTTCTCTGTTCTCTCTGGAATGCAGGGTGGTCCGGGAAAGCGCCATTGATTCCCTAGACTCTTGTGGAAGGGCCATCCTCGCGTGTCAGTGGCAGCACGCAATATATCCAAAAACCACCTCCTTCCGTCGAAGTAGATGAGGAGACACAGCGGGGCTTGTGAAGACCATTTATTTAAACAGGCATGACGCGTTTCGGTATTAAACCTTTCTCAAATGCCATATGTTTTAAAAGTGCCTCTGGTGCTGACAGTTCCTGAGTGAGTCTCTTTATATCGCCCCAATGCCTGAAGTAGTATGGAGCGCACCTGGGTCACGTTATGCGGAATCACTTCAAGCAATATATTATTTTGAGACTGCAATACCCAGCATGCAGTTTGTCCATCGTGCTGGTGTGTGATTCCGTTAAGCCGGTATTTTCTCTATGTTCCAAGGTTGGAAACCGACCTAAAGGCGTGACCCGGCTGAAACTGAAGCGCTGTGCTGGGCAATAATGGTCTTAACATCCCACACTTCCAACCTCGCAATTCCATCGGTAGCAGGTCCGGAGACGCCATTAAAGTAGCAACGTCTCTCCATGTAAGTATGGACTGCACATTGTCAGCATGTTCTCTGTTCTCTCTGGAATGCAGGGTGGTCCGGGAAAGCGCCATTGATTCCCTAGACTCTTGTGGAAGGGCCATCCTCGCGTGTCAGTGGCAGCACGCAATATATCCAAAAACCACCTCCTTCCGTCGAAGTAGATGAGGAGACACAGCGGGGCTTGTGAAGACCATTTATTTAAACAGGCATGACGCGTTTCGGTATTAAACCTTTCTCAAATGCCATATGTTTTAAAAGTGCCTCTGGTGCTGACAGTTCCTGAGTGAGTCTCTTTATATCGCCCCAATGCCTGAAGTAGTATGGAGCGCACCTGGGTAACGTTATGCGGAATCACTTCAAGCAATATATTATTTTGAGACTGCAATACCCAGCATGCAGTTTGTCCATCGTGCTGGTGTGTGATTCCGTTAAGCCGGTATTTTCTCTATGTTCCAAGGTTGGAAACCGACCTAAGGCGTGACCCGGCTGAAACTGAAGCGCTGTGCTGGGCAATAATGGTCTTAACATCCCACACTTCCAACCTCGCAATTCCATCGGTAGCAGGTCCGGAGACGCCATTAAAGTAGCAACGTCTCTCCATGTAAGTATGGACTGCACATTGTCAGCATGTTCTCTGTTCTCTCTGGAATGCAGGGTGGTCCGGGAAAGCGCCATTGATTCCCTAGACTCTTGTGGAAGGGCCATCCTCGCGTGTCAGTGGCAGCACGCAATATATCCAAAAACCACCTCCTTCCGTCGAAGTAGATGAGGAGACACAGCGGGGCTTGTGAAGACCATTTATTTAAACAGGCATGACGCGTTTCGGTATTAAACCTTTCTCAAATGCCATATGTTTTAAAAGTGCCTCTGGTGCTGACAGTTCCTGAGTGAGTCTCTTTATATCGCCCCAATGCCTGAAGTAGTATGGAGCGCACCTGGGTCACGTTATGCGGAATCACTTCAAGCAATATCATTATTTTGAGACTGCAATACCCAGCATGCAGTTTGTCCATCGTGCTGGTGTGTGATTCCGTTAAGCCGGTATTTTCTCTATGTTCCAAGGTTGGAAACCGACCTAAGGCGTGACCCGGCTGAAACTGAAGCGCTGTGCTGGGCAATAATGGTCTTAACATCCCACACTTCCAACCTCGCAATTCCATCGGTAGCAGGTCCGGAGACGCCATTAAAGTAGCAACGTCTCTCCATGTAAGTATGGACTGCACATTGTCAGCATGTTCTCTGTTCTCTCTGGAATGCAGGGTGGTCCGGGAAAGCGCCATTGATTCCCTAGACTCTTGTGGAAGGGCCATCCTCGCGTGTCAGTGGCAGCACGCAATATATCCAAAAACCACCTCCTTCCGTCGAAGTAGATGAGGAGACACAGCGGGACTTGTGAAGACCATTTATTTAAACAGGCATGACGCGTTTCGGTATTAAACCTTTCTCAAATGCCATATGTTTTAAAAGTGCCTCTGGTGCTGACAGTTCCTGAGTGAGTCTCTTTATATCGCCCCAATGCCTGAAGTAGTATGGAGCGCACCTGGGTAACGTTATGCGGAATCACTTCAAGCAATATATTATTTTGAGACTGCAATACCCAGCATGCAGTTTGTCCATCGTGCTGGTGTGTGATTCCGTTAAGCCGGTATTTTCTCTATGTTCCAAGGTTGGAAACCGACCTAAGGCGTGACCCGGCTGAAACTGAAGCGCTGTGCTGGGCAATAATGGTCTTAACATCCCACACTTCCAACCTCGCAATTCCATCGGTAGCAGGTCCGGAGACGCCATTAAAGTAGCAACGTCTCTCCATGTAAGTATGGACTGCACATTGTCAGCATGTTCTCTGTTCTCTCTGGAATGCAGGGTGGTCCGGGAAAGCGCCATTGATTCCCTAGACTCTTGTGGAAGGGCCATCCTCGCGTGTCAGTGGCAGCACGCAATATATCCAAAAACCACCTCCTTCCGTCGAAGTAGATGAGGAGACACAGCGGGGCTTGTGAAGACCATTTATTTAAACAGGCATGACGCGTTTCGGTATTAAACCTTTCTCAAATGCCATATGTTTTAAAAGTGCCTCTGGTGCTGACAGTTCCTGAGTGAGTCTCTTTATATCGCCCCAATGCCTGAAGTAGTATGGAGCGCACCTGGGTAACGTTATGCGGAATCACTTCAAGCAATATATTATTTTGAGACTGCAATACCCAGCATGCAGTTTGTCCATCGTGCTGGTGTGTGATTCCGTTAAGCCGGTATTTTCTCTATGTTCCAAGGTTGGAAACCGACCTAAGGCGTGACCCGGCTGAAACTGAAGCGCTGTGCTGGGCAATAATGGTCTTAACATCCCACACTTCCAACCTCGCAATTCCATCGGTAGCAGGTCCGGAGACGCCATTAAAGTAGCAACGTCTCTCCATGTAAGTATGGACTGCACATTGTCAGCATGTTCTCTGTTCTCTCTGGAATGCAGGGTGGTCCGGGAAAGCGCCATTGATTCCCTAGACTCTTGTGGAAGGGCCATCCTCGCGTGTCAGTGGCAGCACGCAATATATCCAAAAACCACCTCCTTCCGTCGAAGTAGATGAGGAGACACAGCGGGACTTGTGAAGACCATTTATTTAAACAGGCATGACGCGTTTCGGTATTAAACCTTTCTCAAATGCCATATGTTTTAAAAGTGCCTCTGGTGCTGACAGTTCCTGAGTGAATCTCTTTATATCGCCCCAATGCCTGAAGTGTATATATATATATATATATATATATATATATATATATATATTTGCACAAAGAAATGCATATATCTAAATAATCTAAATACATACATATAATCAAATTATAAATGTTTGCATATACATGCATATGCCGTACATTTGTGTTTGAGTATGATGGTTATGTAGCAAAGAACCAACTCTTGAGTAGTCTTCTGAAAATAAGTTAATTTTCTGTGGCTCATAATTTTTCCAGTTGCCACATGTGAGTATTTCAGTTTTGAAAGCATTCAGTTGGAGATGGCTCCATGCCACCCACTGATCAAAGGCTTTGAGGCAACTGAATATTTGGAGTTTCCACTGTCTTCAGGGCTTTCCAGTTTAAGAAGTATTTGTGTGTCATCTGCATGGTTATAGCATGTGAATTGAAATTCATTAATCATTGCCATTAAAGACTTCATGTAGATGTTGAAAAACATGGGTGACATGATAGAGCCTTGTGGGATCCCTGCTTTTGTGAAGTACGGTTTAGATGAGAAAGAGGGAGTATTGGATGACATTTTCTCTGTTTTGATCGAGTTGAGAGCAGTCCCCTTTTTACCGGCTTTGTAGAGTCTTTCGATTAGAGTGTCATAAGCAACTGTGTCGAAGGCAGCTGAGAAGTCTAAGAGAAGTAGCACTGCGACCCCATTCCGATCTACTATGTTTTTAAGGTCATCCCAGATGGCGATGAGGGCACATTCTATGTCTCTTTCTGGAGGAAATCCTGTTTGGAAGTCGGAAAGTATGGAGTTATCTTTAATGAATTGTGACCTCTGGGTGAATGCTGCTCTTTCTATCAGTTTGCCCGGGAAAGGTGCATTTGCAATTGGTCTGTAGTTGTTTTGGTCATGTTGGTCCAGGTTTGTTTTCTTTAATAATGAGCGTATGCATGCATTTTTTAAGTTTTCTGGAAAGATTCCTGTAGTTAAAGAATTATTGATGATTCTTCTTACTTGTGTGGCAAAAGAGGTAGTTAAAAGAATGCTCTTGAAGATTTGTGGTAGACAAAGGGACAGAAGGGCAACCGGCTGGCCTGTTTGCTTTGTCAAGATCCATGAATTCACTTTGTGATATTGTTTGAAGGAATGCAGAGGCTCGGTTAGTCTTCCCTTGCAGAGGATTATTGGACATGGATTGGTGCCTGTGGTTTTCCTTTGTTTTAATTAGGAGTCCAAAATATCTGCTGTGGCTAAGTAATGTTTTGCCAGTTTGTCAGTAAATTCTTGAATAATGGAATGAGCTCCTTCTGTGTATTTAGGTTTTCAAAATTCAGTGAGAAATTTAAAAAAATTCTTTATTTGCACATTTAGCATTTCTAATTCTGTCTATTACCTTTTTTTTAGCTTATTTGATTGTTGATTTCTATATTCTACTACTTTTGTGTAGGGGAAGTTTGTCTTAATTGCTATTTGTTTTGAGCCAGGTGTGTTGCAGCTTTGCAATTTGTTGTTTTATCTTTTCTAGCTCTGCATTCCTCCAAGGTGCTTGTTTTCTTTTGTCTTTTTTGATGCTCTTAGTGTCATTAGGATATCAAACGTTTCATAGAGCAACTCATAAAGTTTTTAACAGAATGTATTGTGTCTAGATCTGTGTTTTATGTTAGTTGTGCCTAAGTATTCATAATTAAGTGTGTTCCACAGTTGATCGATAGGTGGGTGCATGTAAGGTGGCCTTAGGTGTGTTGATTTGTGGTGTTTTGTGTTGGAAAGCTACTAGATGGTGGTCTGACTATGTAACTGGAGTGACCCTTTGAAAGGTAACTAGTTCTTTATTTGCAAAAATGACATCTAGGATGTGTCCAGCGATGTGTGTGGGTTTGTGGACGGCCTGGTGTACGTTTAGTGTGTCTAGGCCAGTGATGATAGTTTTTGGATGGGGAATATTGAGTTTGTCAAACCATATGTTTAGGTCACCAGGAATGCATAGGTTGGAATGTAGTGTCATAAGATTTGAAACTATGTCTAGAAATGTGTCTAGGAATGTTGCATTGCTAGTTGGTCATCTGTAAAGAAGGAGAAAGTTACAGTAGGAAGTTGGTGTAGGGTTGAATCTGGTGATGAGAGCCTCACAACCTTATATGGAAATGTTGTCAGCTTTGGTGAGATTTATTGTTTCCTTGAATATAATAGCTAATCCCTCTCCTCTTTTGCCTACGTGATTTTGCATGACAGTTTGATAGGTTGGAGGAACGGCTTCATGCCACACTGGAGCCATGTCATCTCCCAACCATGATTCGGTTATGAAGAGTAAGTCAGGTTATATGTCAGTGAGTAGTTCGCTTGATTTTAGAGAGTGATTGAGCATTTATTAGTAAGCAGTTGTTAGACCTGGCATCCTTGGCGTGGTTTCTATTATCTTTTTGCTCTGCCTCCTGTATTTCTGCTGTGTGCTGGATTTCGTTTTTGCTGGTCTAGATGCTTTGGGCCCTTTGCCACTGCTGATAAGTGCCAAAGGGCAAGTGCTCCCTATGTAAATTGTGTTTATGGATTGGTGTTTCCATGATTGGCTTATTTGATTTACTGGTAAGTCCCTAGTACCATGCACTGTGTGTGCCCAAGGCTTGTAAATCAAATGCTGCTAGTGGGCCTGCAGCACTGATTGTGCCACCCACACAGGCAGCCTTGCAAAGGGTTCTCAGATCTGCCACTGCAGTGTCTGCGTGCAGTTTAAACTGCTATGTCAGCCAGGCAAGTGCACCCACTTGCCAGGCCCTACCCTTCCCTTCCCTAACATATAAGATACCCCTCAGGTAGGCACAAGGTACCCCCATGGGCAGGGTGCAGTGTATTTGAAAGGTAGGACATGTACTGGTGTGTGGGACATGTCCAAATAGTGAAAAACAGTGTATTTCATTCTTCTCTATTGAAAGGCTATCTGTCTCATAGGATAGAATAGGAGATATTTTGTAACAGCTTACAGGTATAACTTCCCATTGGGACAAGGTAGAGAAATGGAGTTTAGTATGCCTGATCTCAGAATATAAAAATGCATCTTTCAGTAAAGATGATGTTTATGTTGTGTGTTTGAAAATACCACTTTTAAAAAGTTGGTATTTTCTTGCTTTGCCATCCTGTGTACCTCTGCTGGTTTGTGGATTGACTGTCTGGCTTTGGAGTGACAGGGGCTGGGGATGTGCATTCTCTTCAGACAGCCACGGGGGGTTGAGGTGTGTCCTGTCTTTCCTGGTGAGTCAGGGCTGGGCTGAATAGACCTGGGTTGAATTCAGAGTAGTGGGAGGAGATTTCCTTGCACCTGAATAGGCCTGGTCTGCCTTACACAATGCTGTATCCACCTCCTGCCAGGAAGCTGGACCATTGTTTCATCGTTTACCATGGTACTGTTCTTTGGGGACCATGTGTCTCCGGGCCCAACGCCAAACACCACGCGATCGGTGCCTTACTTTGGGATTTTCAGCTGTCATGACATCGTAATAACCCCAGGTGGAGCTATTTGTTGCTACAAGCTTTATTTTTGTGAATAACCTATTTTTGGTGATATTGTGATATGTGTCTGGTGGATTTTTGTCATTTTGGTCTTGTTTTGTTTAGATAACGATTTCCTCTTTTTCTAAACTGGTGTAGTGTCCATTTGTAGTGATTTCACTGTGTTACTGTATGTGTGCGCAAATGCTTTACACACTGCCTCTGTTATAAACCTGTCTGCTCTGCTAAGCTACCAAGGGGGTGAGCATGTTTGTCACGTTTTAAGGCTCCAAAACATACAATAGATGAGAGGCGGGTAAATGAGAGCTCTTCTGTTGGGTTACTTGTGATAGGTGTTTGTGAAGATGGAAAATTTGGGAGTAAAGATGTTTCAGGATGTGCATTATTTGTGTATCGTGAGGGTGGGAGTGGGTGTTTGTTTCTATTTTGTGATGATATTTAGTATAATATTGTGGGTGTATGTGATGTTGGTGTGCTGGTGTGTGTGTTATGTTTTGGTTTTGTGGAGTACTGAGATGACATATTGAGATAGTGGTTTTCTGTGAAAGATTTGGATGTAAAGCACTGTTGGTGACTGGAAGTTGAATGGTAAATGGAGTGGTGATGTGCGTCATAGAAGAGTGTATATGGGGTGTTAGAGGGGATGGACAAGAGTTATGAGTGTTTGCATTAGATTTGGTAGCAGGAAGAGGGAGTGGAGTGTAAGGATTGTTTGGTTGTATATTTTTGATAAAAATAAGAGGAGGGTGTTGGTGGATTATATGTGAGAGGGTTGAGTATAGTGTTGGTGGTGATGAAATGGGGTCTGTTAGGAGTAGGTAGAGTGTAGAGCTGGTGTTTTGTATGAACAGGGAGTGTGTGTTTGAAGGGATTTAGGTTATGTATAATATGGGTTTGTGTTGTGTTGGTAATGTGTGGATTTGATAGTGGCATAGGACAGAGGGATGTTTTGTGTGAGAGTGAAAGTGCCATTGTGTGGCAGTTGGGATAGAAGGGCGTATAGCTGTGGTTATTGGGGTTCATTAGTGGTTGTTGAGGCATTGAAATGTGGGTAGGGTTTGCTCGTAGTAAATGAGTAGTGTGCATTTGCTGAGAGTGTGTTATAATGGTTGTGGATGTGGATGGGATAAAGTGGTGGCTAGTAAATTGTGTGGCTTGTTTATCTGTCCTCCTTTACCTGCTTATTGTTCTCTTCAGAGTTTAGATTGTGGACATTTGTCCAGCCGCTTAAGGTGGGATTATGGAGCATGCTCTTTATTCATTGTCACAATAGGAACAATGGTGTTGGTAGTACTCTTGGACATTTCTGCCATTGAAAGCTGATGGTTCTGCTCTCATATTTTGTAGTTTGCCATTTATTGTTGTGTTACAACCATAGTAGTCATTGGAGTAATATTTAATGTGATTCTAATGGGTGTACACATTTGTAGTGCTTTCTTATGAGTGAGATTACTGCACTTATGTTAACAGAGGTTTCACTTTTTGAGATGTGGTATAGCTTGGTTGATTTGGCATTTAGGAATCTGTAAATGGTTATATTCATATATAATTACAGTTGCCCAAAGACAACTATAACTCGCGCCCTCTTCATGCATGAATAATTGCCCCACATATTACATCCCTCATGACATCTTCTATGACATCCTTGATAATATCAGTGAAACATTTGCTTAAAATTATTAATAAGAAAACTGTGCATGGCGAGGGCGCCAGTTATAGTTACCTTAGGGCATGAGTTATAGTTTGTTGAGTCAACTCTAACTATAACAGCTGAATTTCTATGGTTTTGTGTGTGTAAATTCTGAACCTAGCTATAACTTTCCTGTAACCTTTGCCTTTTTTAGTGAATTTTTAAGGTTTTTTAAATTCTATCACATAAAACCCTAGAAATTCAGCAGTTATAGTTACCTGACCTCACTATAACTTAAGCCCCCGGAATGCACTGCTTCTGACCTCACATATTACATCACAAATGGCACGGTCAGTGACATCGCTGATGACATCACTGATGACATCTCAAATGACATCACTGATGACATCAATGATGATATCGTCCTGTGAGTGTAAGCGTTTCATAAACGTTTCTGAGAATTAAGGATATATACTAAGCTGCAGCATAAGTTAAATTACTATTCTTTCTGTAATAGTAATTAATCACACTATTTTTAACATATCTCATCTAAATGACTGTGTGACTGCCTGTATCAATGTGTGAGTGGATGTCTGAGTGCCTGTATAGGTGTGTAAGTGGGTGTGTGAGTGGCTGTATGGATTTGTTAGTGGGTAGGTGAGTATCTGTATGAGTGAGTGGCTGTGTGAGTGACTGTATTGAAGAGTGAGTGGGTGTGTGGGTAGGTGTATGGGTAAATTAGTGACTGTGTGAGTGGCTCCATGAGTGTGTGAGTGGGTGTATGGATGACTGAGTGGCTGTGTGAGTGGCTGTATGGGTGAAGAAGTGGGTGAGTGAGTGGGTGTATGAGTGAGTGAGTAGCTGATTGAGTGTGTGTATAGGTAAGTGAGTGGGTATGAGTGGCTGTATAGGAGAGTGAATGTCTGTATGAGTGGCTATAAGGGTGAGTGAGTGGATGTGTAAGTGGTTGTATGGATGTGTGAATGTGTATGTAAGTGGTTCTGTGGGTGTATGAGTGAGTGTGTGAGTGGTTGTATGGGTGCATGAGTGGCTGTGTCAGTGGCTGTATGGGTAAGTGTGTGGGTGTGTAAGTACCTGTATGGATGAGTGAGTGGCTGTGTGAGTTTCTGTATGGGTGATTGAGTGGGTGTGTGAGTGGCTGTAAGGGTGCATGAGTGGGTGTGTCATTGTCTGTATGTCTGTATGATTGGATGTGTGAGTGGCTGAATTTATAAGTGAGTGGATGCATGAGTGGCTGTATGGGTGAGTTAGTAGGTGTGTGATTGGATATATGAGTTACTGGATGTGTGAGTGACTATGGATGAGTGACTGGTTGTGTGATTACTGGTATGGGTCTGTGAAAGGAAATGCGAGGGTTTGTATCGCAGTGGGTGTATGAGAGGTTCTATGGGGGTGTGAGTGGGTGTCTGAGTGGTTCTGTGGATAATGTCATCAGTGATATCATTTGAGATGTCATCAGTGATGTCACTGACCATGTCATGAGTAATGTAATATGTGAGGATATAAGCAGTGCATTGCTGGGGCGTAAGTTATAGTAAGCTCTGGTAACTATAACTGCTGAATTTCTATGGTTTTGTACCAGTGAAATCTGAGCCTAACTATAATGGCCCTGTAACCTTTGTTTTTTGCAGTGAATTTCTAATGTTTTTTAAATTCTATTTCCTAACTATAACGTCCCTGTAACCTTGTTTTTTTAAGTGAATTTCCAAGGCTTTTTAATTTTATTTCCTAACTTTAATCTGTAATATTTTAGAGTTAGTATGTGACTGAGTGTGTGAGTGTCTCAATGTGTGTGAGTGCGTGTGTGAGTGTCTGAATGGGCCTGGGATTGGCTGCATAAGTGTCTCTCTGGGTGTGTAAGTGGGTGCATGAGTGTCTGTGTGAGAATCTGTGTGGGTCTGTGAGTGGGTGTGAGAGTGTCTTTTTTTATTGTCCTCATTTCTAAATAAGTGGATAGCCTTTAAGCAGATAAAGGTCCCTTCCTAGTTCCTATAGAGGGAGGTAACGATTCCATCTAATTACTTGACCACCTCTAGGCACTGAAAGGAGACCAACTGCAAGGTGCCTAGGAAAGGTAATTGGGGGGAGGTATAACAACACTCCCCAGAGTCAGTCTCCTTCTGCTAATCTCACGTATTTCATAATCATTGGACTGTTTTTAGGATATTGTATTTTTAGGATATTGTACTATCAAGATTATTGGCCCACTTATCCCAGGTCCCCCAAAATATGATTATTTTTCTCGAGGGACCAGCAAGATCCAAATTATGAATTCTTTTGACAGAAGCAACCCATTCTAGAATTACTGGGGGTTGCAACGAAATCCATTTTAAGCAAATTTCTCTCCTTGCTAGAAGGATTAACATAAATAACAGCAAGGCTTGAAGTTTAGAAAGCTCATGGCTGGAGCTCTCCTCTGGAAGGACCCCAAAAATTACCAAAATTGAGCTTACCTTAATCTCTTGCCCCAAGACCTCAGAAACAATCTTACCAATATTGTGGCAGAATCCCTGGATATGAGAACACTGCCAAAACATATGCAGATCATCGGCGTTCCCCGAGGCGCACTTCAGGCAGACCTTCTCAATTTTAAGATTGGTTTTATCACTGTAAGCTTAATGATTGTTCATGTTAATACCTTCTGGTTACATTCCGAGTTACTACATGGAATATTAAGGGATTAGGTAATCCTATTAAGAGACAACGGGTGCTAACCCATTTAGCTAAATTAAAAACTGACATTGCATTACTCCAGGAATCACATCTATGTGAAGCTGAAGCTTCCAAGTTAAAGAAATGCTGGGTAGGCAATGTATTTTCTTCAGCTTTAGGTAAGAAAAATGGTGTTTTGATTCTCTGCTATAAAAAATTTCAGTTGTTCATCAAGAATCTGACTCTGATGGTCGTTGGGTTATTGTTAAACTCCTTATTGATAAAATACCCTTAGTTATTTTTTATGTATATGGCCCGGACTCCGTTGACAAGGTATTTTGGACACAGATCTCTGATAAACTACTTTTGTTTGATGATGATTATATTGTTTTTGGTGGTGACTGCAATCAAATTCATGACCCCATATTGGATAGACACTCACCAGTTAAATTTGTAAATACTAAAATGCACTCACAATTTACCTCCACCATACACCGTAAGTCTCTAGTTGATATCTGGAGGCTTTGTCATCCGGATCTTCTGGAATATAGTTACTATTCACCCCCACACCAATCACAGTCCCGTATTGATGACCTCTTTTTAAGTAAATCCTTAGCACAACATGTCCTTCAGGCCGAGATAGGATCTATTTTAATATCGGATCATGCCCCGGTCTTTGTTGACTTTGATCTGATACCATTTACTCCACATGCTGGTAGGTGGCGTTTTAATAATTCATTACTTGTAGACCCTAATTTCTCTAGCCAATTCAGCTCTTTTGTTTCTGAATTTTTTGCTATTAATTCAACTCCAGATTCCTCTCCTGTAATGATTTGGGATTCTTTTAAGGCGGCCGCTAGAGGTTTCATAATGAATTTTGTCTCATAAAAGAAAAAATCTTTTGAACTCAATTACTTATTAAAATTAAACAACTAGAATACACTTATTATCATTCCAACACTGAATCTTCTTTAAAAAATCTTATTGATGTCAAGCTCACTTTTAACAGACTATCCACAGAAGCCGCCTCTTCCTACCTATTGAAAAGCAGCACTCGCTATTATGGAGGTCAAAATAAAATGGGGAAATTACTGGCTAATTACTTAAAAATAAGGCGAGAAAGAACTAGAATAGAATCTTTCTAGAACACTGCTGGGACTCCACTTTTTAAAGACAATGATATTTTAAATGAATTTGTTTCCTTTTATAAAAATCTATATACTCCAGAGACACAACCAGTTCAATCAGGTCTATCCTCTTATTTTCAATCCATTAATTCTCCTCCTTCCCAACATATTGATTTTGATTCGCTGGGAATTGATATTACCCTAGCAGAAATTACCCATGCGGTATCGGTATTACGACGAGGTAAGGCCCCTGGACCTGATGGGTTCACTGTTGAGTTCTATAAACACTTTGCTAAGCTTCTTCTTCCAAATCTTTTACTTTTATTTAATTCTTTTATTACAAACGGCTCGTCTCATGGCACTTTTCAAGAAGCCATGATGTGTTTAATCCCAAAAGATAATAAGGACCCTTCCCTTTGTAAAAATTATCGCCCCATTTCTTTAGTCAATACAGACAATAAGATTTTTGCTAAAATTTTGGCACTACGCATTGACCCTATCCTACCTGAACTTATTGGACCTGAGCAATCCGGCTTTGTAAAGGGTAAGAATGAGCAAGCTGTCTCTCCCTACACTACCTTAAAAGGGTAACCCTAAACTAAGAAGCATTTAGTAAAGGTGTCAGCTGTCAGAGTCATCAGTAGAAGGCACTCCAACCATGCGCCAGCTAGCATAAAGCCACACAAGCACAAATATCAGTCTGTTCTCCGTAAAACCATAAGATGACTCTCACCGTCCCTCACTACGTTTCAGCATAAAATATCAATTGCATTCAGGGTAGATAATCCCAAGTGATCCTTGCTAGTGAATTTCCATGGCTCCAACACAACTGGATGCTTGCACCACCTTTCCCACATCGATAAGTTGCAACTTCGTTCTTACTTGGTCATTGCTCTCCTCCTCCATGAGAACTCGCTTCCTTGCTCGGTATTGTGCTTCTCCTTGCCAACTTCATCTTCTCATACCTTGCTATCTACTTAAAACAAAACCCTTTTATGCTAACTAAAGAGGCTTTGTCCATGCCTACAGTGGAAACAAAATACAAGCAAATGCATTCTGCGTTGAAGGGTAAATGTGAATTACATGTTAGATTTTAAATGTGAGCATAAAGTTAACGGGTTTCTCAAGGCCCACCCCTGTTGACTTTAACAGTGCACAGGGTTACAGAATTTGTGCACACTTCTACACACCCAATGAATGCAGCTTCTTAAGACATGCATAATTGTAAAGGATTACAAAGATGTCATTCTAAATGCACCTGCATGGAAATAATACTTGTCACATGTATAAATGTTTAAATGTTCATTTACAAATACACTTTCAAATTTATTAACCTCACAATGGGACACATTTTGTTAACTTCTCTTGTCATATTAATATATAAATGTTACATAGACCTTTATTAATCACGTTCTATACACAAATTCTCAAGGTGGAGTACTTTAAATAAGCAATACTCCACTCTCCTTAGTAACATTAATCACACAGAATATATTTGAGCGCTGACTACTTATGCTAATGATGCACTCCAATGGTATCTGAGATGGGATCAAGATTACACTGTTCCAGGGTGCTGGGGGTGATGGTCCCCAGGGCCATTATTGGCTCCAGGAGCCCCCCTCCTTTGATCTGCAAGGGCCGGCCACGGGGAGGTGGTGGTCCTCGGGCGTATATGGCTCAGGACGGGGGCGTGTGGCCCCCTCTCAGTTTTTAAGTGATTTGGCCAGGGAGGTGGTGATCCCCTGTGCCTGGGGGGACCCGTGCAGCACTTCATTCATTTTATATATAGCCCCGGGGATGTGGTGGTCCCTGGGGCTTGTAATAAGCCCAGGAGAGGGGTCCACGCTGCCCCCTCCATAAATAAAATAAAATCTCCGGGGAGGTGGTGGTCCCCCAGGCTCCAAGGAAGCCCTGAAGGGTGGTCTGCACGGTGCACCTCCATTATGTAAATAAAGCCCCGGGGAGGTGGTGGTTCCTGGGGTTCTAAGAGCCTTAGGAGGGGGGCCCTGTGCACCCCTCCTTTTTTTAAAACAATGCCCCCGGGACCTGGCCTACCCGGGGGCTCATTTCAATACAAGCACAGGAGATTCACACGTGATTTCGCAGCAAAATTGAAGAAAAAATGTTTTTATACCCCAGGGGGGGACCTCTGGGACCCCGCCACCACATCTAGGGATCAGGGTATTTCCATTCTGCACCCTTTTTTATATTTTTAATGTTTTTTGGTGACTCAGCTACAGCCAAGTCCCAAGATGGCTGCCAACACTTCCTGGTTGAAGTGTTGGCAGCCAATCAGATTACAGCAGGGGGACTGTCGGATACACAGAGGATCCCCATCCCTACATATAGAAATTTGGATTTTGGTTAGTATCTCTAAAACTGCTGAACATATTTACACCAAACTACCAAAATGCACTTCACTGAATCAAGAGCTACCTTTCTGCCAAATTTGGTGTAATTCTGAGCAGTGGTTCGGGCTGTAGTCGTGTTCAAAACTCCTAAGGGAATTGAGATGGGGAAAACGCATTTTGGGACCCCCTTTTTTCACGGATCACCCCGAAACTTTCCAGACAGCAGTTGAAGCTCTCAGAACTTCTCATGGAAGTTCTGAGAGATATAGTCAGGGCTAGATTGACTACGAAGCATTTCAGTGGGCTGGCAGCATTGTGACCAGTTTCACTGCTGGTGGGGGCCATTTCTTTTTTTTGCTCGGGTCCTGCCGACCACGTTCCCACTTGGAGCACTTCTAAATAAAAAATGCAAAAACAAATGCTTTTAAAGTATGCTTTAAGCATGCTTTAAAACTATTTGTTTTTTCATTGTTTATTTTGAAGTGTTGCAAGTAGGAATGTGGCTGACAGGACCCCAGCAAAAAAATACTTTCTCATAAAATTAAGTCAATAAATCTACATCCAAATGTGTTTCAGACTTTCACTTTCACTTCTGCAGTTCCAGCAAGTAATTTCATTTTCCATTTTTAAGACTTCACCATGTTTGTAAATGACAAAACACACAAAGAGATCATATTGTATTCATAGTTAAACAATGAAAAAACAAATAGTTTTAAAGCATACTTTAAAGCATTTGTTTTTGCATTTTTCATTTAAAAGTGCTCCAAGTGGGAACGTGGTCAGCAGGACTCGAGCAAAAAAAAGAAATGGCCCCCACCAGCAGTGAAACTGGTCACAATGCTGCCAGCCCACTGAAATGCTTGGTAGTCAGTCTAGCCCTGAGTATATCCCTCAGAACTTCCATGAGAGCTATAAACTTGCATTAAATGCATTAATCATGACCTCACCCTTAACGTAGCAGAGGACTTCACAAATGACATAAATGATCTCACTAGTGACAAGACATAATACCGTACCAATAAGAATGGTAAGACTATGAATACAATGTGATCTCTTTGTGTGTTTTGTAATTTACAAACATGGTAAAGTCTTATTTATTGATAGAAATATTGTGACATCATAAGCATTACCTCTGGTTTGTGAGTTATGTTGTAAATATGGATGGCCACTTACATGAATACTCTGCCATGTTGTAGTGTAGCTCCTATTTCCCTAATAGGCTCTGCGCATTGGAATAATATCCCCTATAGGTTTGACATAGGTCTAAGGTCAGTATGTCCCTATCGAGTATATTAAACTTAATTACTTGTGCCAGCTAGCTCAGAGGCCACTAGAAACTCCTTGGATAACAAGAAGGGAGTAGTTTCTGGCAGCCGCAAAACATGACAACTTTGTTTCCCTTTAGAATCAGAATGTGTCCCAGAGTCGTGGAAACAATAGATAACCGTTTCACTCAGCTCAATCGTGCATGCTTAGTTTTCCTCAAAGTTACACAGAAAGAATAGACGGGCGTTTCAATAAAAGGATTTATTGAACAGTCTTGTTTCTCGTGTAAGTAATATGTGCAGTTACGATCACAAGACAGTATGCAAGATAAATAATGTACAGAGTAAGCAGTAGAAATAAATAGTACTGTGATAGCATTATCTTTAGCAGATATTCATTTATATAAATAACACAGACTAAAAAATGTGAGTACTCATACGATGCGTTTCTAAACTAGTTCTACCCCAATGTACCTAACCTAACCTGGGTGTAGGGAGAGGTATGAAGTAGGTGAAGTATTCCTTACTAGGGTATACTAAGAGTATGTTACTCCTTAGTATGCCTAGTATGCCTAGTATGCCAAGTATGCCAAGTATGCCAAGAGTCCCTCTAGGATCTAGTCAGCTCCATACCTTAAGAATGAGAGAGGTGGGAATCTCTTTGCCAGACTCGAACTCCAACACCCCGCAAGGGAAGTCAGATCACTGGAAGCTGGACTCTCTGCGTGCAGGGATGACAGCGTCTTCTCAGTGCGTCAGGCTGGGAAACGGGCTCCCCTGAAGTTGAGGTCTCCTCTAGTTTACAAGGGCTAGGGAAGGTATATTATACCTGAGAGGTACCTCATAATGTTAGCATTGACGTGAATCGGACAGCGGAAGACGTCATGAATGAACCCCTAAGGTATAACGGTTCATGCATAATAGATGAGTCCTTGAAGAAATCAATAGTCCTGTGCTAGGGAAACTCCCGAAGCCTAAGGGTCTGTTCTTCAAGAACTCATTGTGACGTTAGGGTGGACGGATGTCGGAGACCATGCCTGTATTTGGAGTGCACGGTTTAATGCCTAAATAAGGCCTGGGATTTTATGCCTATATAAGGGTAGGTCGAATTGTGCCTATATAAGGACATGATACAGGAAAGCCCGTGTATGGACACCCTAAGAGGAATACAACAATGTTTAATGTAAACCTGGAAAATGAAAATACTTGCTGGAACTGCAGAAGTGAAAGTGAAACTCTGAAACACATTTGGATGCAGATTTATTGACTTAATTTTGGGAGAAAGTATTTGATAGATTAGACATGTTTTACATAAGTCAGTACTGCGATCTCAAAAATTGGCTGTTATCGAGAATTTAGACCTTATTAGTGTATTCACCATACCACAGAGGATATTTAGTGATGATGAAAGTGTGATGACTGCGGGAGGCTGATACTAATGGACTGGGGGCAGACTTACAAAGATTTGATGCACCGCAATACAGTAAGTCACCTTGCTGCACTGCGTCAAATTAAGAAAACAGGAATGTGCCATATTTACAAATATATGGCGCATTTCTGCTATCTCGGTGTGCTGGTGCGCTGTGTGCTGCCTAGCACCAATGCAAACACCCTTGTGCCATGGTGCAAGGGTGTCTGCGTTGCAGACAGGATTATTTTTGTGCAGGAAAGGGACACCTTCCTGCACAAAAACAATCCTCAGAGGCATTTTCCTATTTCTATGTGTGCTACAGAATGCACACAAATAGAAGGAGGAAATAAACATATTTTACATCTGTTGGGGTGGTGTTGCATTTTTATACATTCCCAGGGTGGATAAATGGGGACATCCGCACTCCCCCCCATGGAACGCCTTCCCAACACAGAGTAACCCAAGGCAATGATTTGTGTTGCCTTGTGTTGCTCTGAATTTACCAAGTCAAGCCACGCAGGGCCACACAACGTAGCTTTGCATGGCTTGGTAAATCTGTTTTAAGCCCTAGCGCTGCCTTGCATCGCCTTATGTGACGCAAGGATAACACAAGGGCTTAGTAACTCTGGGCCTGGATTTTTAAGACTGAATTGAAGATTTATGTATGGGTGAAAAACCAGAGCAGTCAAGCTGCAGTGGGGATAATGTTCAAGAAGCGAGATCCGATTTATAAATGTGAACACATTTGGATTGTTCTTAGATATACATTATTATATATATAGATTAAATATGATGTCTTCATCTATGAAGTCAGACAAACCCTGATGTTTTCGGAATAGAATATTTCTTAAAATGTCAGACAGTAAAGTATCCATTTAGTGTTGTTTTTTAGTATTATGGGCTTTATTTATATATACTATGGGGCCGATTCCGATGTCGGACGGACTCAGGTCCGTCCGACATCGGTCCGGAGCCGTAACCGACCGACCTGCTGTCGTCGGTTACGGCCCAGGCAGTACGATGCGACCGAACCCTGTTCAGTCGCACTCGTATCTCCCACAATGGGAGCATGCATTCCGGACGGAATGCATGCTGGCATTGGAGAAAGCAGGGGTGCAGTTCAACCCTGCACCCTGTGGCCGGCACCCCAAGGTGCCTGCCACCGGGTGCAGGGTTCAACAGAAGGGCACCATAGGTGCCTCCAGGCCACCATTCGGCGACCTTGCACCCATGGGGGTCCCACTGGGGGCCCCCAAAGACAGTGACCGACTGCCTTTTCGTGCCGGTAAGACCGGCACGAAAGGCAGTGACAACTGCCATCGTACTCCCTCGGTCGCAAAGAGGCAGCCGGGGGAGTACAGAGAGATTTCCGGATGGCTGACGGGCTCTCCGAACCCGTCGTGAGCCATCCGGAAATCCGAGTCGGATTCTTTTCCGTCCGAGCCCATCGGAATGGCTCGGTCGGAAAGGAATCCGAGCGGCACGTTCCGATTCGGTCGGAAGCGCTCCGACCATCGTTCGGTGCCCTTCCGGCCGAAATCGGAATCGGCCCCTTTGTGTATAGGACTTGATCCAGCAACAAAATATGCTAAGAAAAATGTGCTTTACAAACAAAGACACGGGGCCATATTATCAAGACCGGCGATAACATTATCGCCGCTTTAGATGCAGGAAACTGCCGCTAAAGCGGCGATAAGGGGCTTGATAATATGCCCTATAGAATTCCAATAGAAGCCCAGGTTTGATGTCCTTGACACCAGAACCTGGGCTTCTATTGGAATTCTATAGGGCATATTATCAAGCCCCTTATCGCCGCTTTAGCGGCAGTTTCCTGCCGCTAAGGCGGCGATAATGTTATCGCCGGTCTTGATAATATGGCCCCCGGTATTTTAAGTACTAAGGGGCATATTATCAAGGGCTGGCGATAACATTATCGCCGCTTTAGCGTCCGTTTTCGGGCGAAAAGCAGCGATAATTTTATCGCTTTATTAACAAGGACACGCTAGCGCGTGTTTCCTTGCCTTAGCGCCCGGTTTCCTATCGCCTCGCTAATGAGATGCAAGGTAGGCGTGCCCCTTACAACTACATAATAAAATATCGCTGACGGTGCTTCGCTGTATTTACAACGAAGCCCCGTCCGGTTTAGCGCTGATTTTTTTCGCGCTTTCTGGGCCTTAACGCTGGAATTTAATGTCTGTTAAATTCCAGACTAAGGCATACTTTACATGGGGGGTGGATTGTGCTGATACGACCACAGGGTCGTATCAGCAAGGTTATCGCCGTTTTCCATGGAACATCGCTGGAAAAGCAGCGATGTTCCATGGAAAACACCGCTATCGCTGGAAAATTATCGCCATTGCGCTATGCGTTGTTGATACAGCGATAGCATGGCGATAATTGCCAGCGATAGCCGGCGATAAACATTTTCACGCTAAGAGCGGCCAGCGATAATTATCGCTGCCGCTTGATAATATGCCCCTCAATTTATCTGTGGCCAATGGCAAATAACCTTAGGCCTAGGGAAGCAAAATCCCTTTCAATCTCTGCCTGCCATGAAATATGACTAGAGATGACATCAATTTGTTATGTCTCTTGAATGTATGGGTGGAATTTCACATTCATTACAGCTCTGTCATAGATGCAGCCCTGGACCCGTTTCATGAAAGTCGGAATATAATCAACATCTGTGAATAAATATGATGTTAAAATGTTCACTGGATGTGATCAAAATGCTTAAAAACGTATTAAAATCAAGAAGTAGCATTAAAAAATGATTTCCAAAAGAAAACAACAAAAATGTTATTCTAAGTACTTCTATGTTAAGAGTTGCATTTAATTGCGCAGGGTTTTTTTACGCTTGATTTTGATTACATTTAACAATGATTTAACAGGTCACTCTGTCTTCTTATACTACTAAAAAAATTATTGATCATAATTGCGCACTTTCATTCAATCCCAAAACATTATTTAGAGCTGCCATTAGCTCGTGAAAAAATAGGTTAAATGGTGAGTGCCTGCCTGTCCATGCCTTGACAGATGACGAAGGTCAACATGCGTTTTCCACTCCACCATGTCATTTTTAACAAATGACACCCATTTACAAACAATTTACCTATGATCAAACGAAACGAAAAGGAAATGTAAATGTACATAAACTGAATCTAATCTACGTTTATCCTTTAATGTGCGTTAAGGGAAAATCACCCCACGTGATCTGGGAAAGAAAATGGCTTCCCAAGATAGGTCTGTTCAAATGAAACACATAGGGGCATATTCTCAAGGACTCATCGCCGAGTTAACAGCACTTTAGCGCAGCAAAAGTGGCGAAAGAATCATCGCCCCATTCACAAGCTGGTGCAAACTCCCCACATCACCAGTATACCAGCGATAGCTGCCGCAAAAAACATTGCCACGGATGAGAGAGACAACTAACGCTCAATGATATGCAGAGTAGGCGTTCCCGTGCAAAAACCCATGAAAAATCCACTTCGCGATATTCACAACGACCAGCCAGATCTGTGATGCGACCCAAAAACAGGCGATAAGGCGCGTTAGCAGCAGGGATCCAACACCTGCCTTTTACTGGTGATAAGCAGGACGACAACCTGCAGCAGAAAGGGAGCCCAGCCCAGAGCCACATCGGCAGACCAACACATGTCATGGAGCTACTGATCATGCAGCTCGGAGCCCCAAGAGGCCCACAACACCCACTGCCACCCCCCCAGGCCCCCCAGGCCCCCCACCCCCCCCAGGACCACCCCCCCGGACTACCACGGAGGCAGCGCAGAATGAGACAGCGGTCCTTCCGAAAACGCACCAGCCTCGGAGACTTAACGCCAGAGGAAGTCATTGCCCACTACAGGCTCAAAAGGACGACCATCCTCTGCATTATGACCCACATCGCCCACAGGCTGATGGTACCAACACAGCGGAGAACCAACATCCCTCCGCAGACAAAGCTGCTGGCTGTGCTGCACCTGTTGGCCTCTGGTACCTTCCAACCAACAACTGCCTGAGTCGGAGGAGTCTCACAGCCAGCCCTATCAAAGTTCCTCACACCTGTCTTGGATGCCATCATCGGCTTGGTACCCCAGTACCTTCACTTCCCCCACACTGCGCAGGAACAGCTGGAGACCAAGCAAGGCTTCTACGCCATAGCTGGCTTCCCGCACGTGTTGGGGGCAATTGACTGCACACATGTCCTACTTGTGCCCCCTGCCGACACTGCACACAATTACCACAACAGGAAGCACATGCATTCCAACAATGTGCAGGCAATAGTGGACCACCCAGGACTCTTCACCAACGTCGTTGCCAACTACCCAGGCAGTGTGCATGATTCCTACATCTTCCGACAGTCCATCATCAACCAGCGCTTCCAGGATGGCACCTACGGAAATGCACTGCTCGTCGGTAAGTACCAACGGAACACACCACACACCTCAACTCCACAATCAGACAACTCACAACTGTGGGAATGAACACGTTACAACATCACATACGACATGCCAACAACATGCCCACCTACCAGACATGACAACACATGGAAATGTGGTAACAGGGGCCAGACATCCAGACAAGCCATCCACGTAATGGCACCTCTGCCACACAATAGCAGGATGTGGTGGGAGGCGGGAGCCAAGTATGTGCGAGGGAGGCAAGTGACCCATGAATCAGAATGTACACAATGCCAAGTGTGGCGGGGATGTGCTGGACAGACTTAAGTATGCAGAGCACAGACATGTCCATGTGGACATATTCTGCTGGTGTTTGTTGTGTCGTAGACAGTGGGCGCTACCATGTTACCTCAGGCAGTGGGGTAGACCCTGGACATGTAGCCATGTCGTCCCCCCTGTAAGCGTAAGCGGAGTGGGCTGGTCCAGCGTAGGAGTGGCAATCAATAGCCCGGGGCTCAGGGCGTGGTTCACTTCTGGGATGGCCACCAAGGCAACTACTGCGTGTGTCTCTGTTCCCGCCATTTCCTGACCATAGGCCTACACACACGTGGCCGACCACCTTCAACGGCCAATATCACAGTGTCGTTGTCAGGCTTGTAGACATTCGCAGACGACGTCATGAGAATGGTGTGTCCTAGGAGTGCAAGTGTTGCAACTGCGCAGCGCACACAAGTAATTGGCTCGGGGGGAGTGAGGAGCAGCTGTGAGGCACCGTACTACACATGGATGCCGCTCTTTTGCCACATGCAAGACATGTCAGACATGTATCCCAAAGTCCCACACATCACACACCAATATACTAATAAGCCTGCCAACACAGAATGCCGAACCACCGATTGACACATTCCTCTCCCCTGTCACAGGTGATCAAGGATATGCACTCTGCCCGTGGATGATGACACCCCTCCGAGCCCCAAACACCCAGGCCCAGAGGCAGTACAATGCGGCCCACATATGCACCAGGGGCATTGTGGAGCGCTCATTTGGCGTGTTGAAGTCACGTTTCAGGTGCCTGGACATCACAGGTGGAAGACTCCTGTACAGCCCGCAAATAGTGTGCAAGATGATCATTGCATGTTGTGTGTTGCACAACATATGTGTACGCACCAATGCCCCATGGATCCAAGTGCCTGATGCACCAGACGATGAAGATGAGGCAGGTGGACCACACCCCAGTGCAGCAGCAGCTGGAATAGCCCGAAGGGACACTATCATTCACAATTTCTTCACATAGGCACGTCACATGGGGACTGTCCTTTGCAGTCATGGGACAGGTCAGAGTGACCACAGGCACAGCATGTGCAAATAAATTCATTCCTAGACACATTCCCTGTGTGCATGTCACTCCTCTGCATTGGCACATCGCTCGGACAAGTGTATGTGCAACATTTAGTGCTGGCAATTTCACCAATGGCAATTGGATGGTGGGAGTGTCACCTCCGTTATCGGGATCCTGTTTTCCTGCGGACTGAACCCCGTCTTCCTCTTCTTCTCCTTGCCCTTCCCTGGCCCCGAGGTCCCAGGCTGGTCCTCCGTGGGGCTTGTGGGGTTCGGGTTGTCCTCTATACTTGCTCCAGCTCCCTCCATTGTGCTTCGCAGTTGTTATGTCTTTTTTATTTCTTTCTGGGTTTTTTGCTGCTTTTATGGTGATTTTACCCGCCTGACATGGGAATTGCAAGCCTGCCGCTGCTTGTCGCCGATTTTTCTATCGCGGTTGGGCACATCGCAACTTTTTTCACGTTCGGGTTGAGATTTTTATCGCTGTCCTGGTAGTGTTATCGCGGACATTTGCCGCGTTATCGGGGTACTATCGCATGTTACCGACGTGCTGTGAATGCCACGGTAACACGGGGTTATTTTCCCACGCTAGACGGCGATATGATGACTAGCGTTAACCTATTTTGGCGATGATTATCGCACGTTCCTGAGAATATCCCCCATATTGCTTTATTTCAAAGTTTGGAGATAAGAACAAGATTGTTTGTTATTAGCATATTTTATTTTTAAGCTTAAAAATAAAGAACTTTGGGGCATATTTACAATAGAAGTGACGGAGAACGGCGTTAGCCTTCTTGGCTTAACGCTGCGCTCCACCACTTCTGAAACGCAGTGCTGCACCATATTTACAACAATATGGTGCAGCCCTGCGTGTCCCCCTGCGCTGGTGCTAAATTTAGCTGCCTAGCGCCAATGAAGGCACCCTTGCACCATAGTGCAAGGGTGTCTGCTTTCAGTAGCGGCTTGCACAGGTAAGAGTGGTGTGCGGTGGGGGCTTGTAAATATGCCTCTTCATTTTTCTTCGATTAAGGCATATCCTTCACTGCAGTGGTCTCTCAGAATACTAACTACGCTGTTACACAAAACAAAGAACATAATTATCCAGCCGCGGCCCCTGCAGGTAAGAGCGGTGGGGCCAGGTGAAGGGGGATTTTGAGAGACAACCACAAGGGAAAATTTAAAGAAATAATTAATTTTCCCTCGTGGTCGTCTCTCGAAATCCCCACTCACCTGGCCCCACCGCTCTTACCTGCAGCAGCCACAGCTGTAATTATCTGCAACAAATTAAGCTATAACATACAAACATTTTTTTTTGTGGAGAAGGAAGGAACAGAACTATGAACGAAAACAAGATGAAGAAGTGCCTTATAATGCATTGTAAGTATCTACTGGGGGAAGACGTACATAAAGCAAGCACTGGCATAGCCAGTAGGTCTACCATTTTGTTATGATAGCTGCTTCATAATATTTGGGCGACTTTGTGTGTGGTGACCCCAGCTGTCATAGAAAGAAAATCCAATAATAAATTAACACGTTGGGCTACAATGTGGAAGCTAGGAGTAGGGCCTCTTTCCTGATCAGACTCCAGTACTGGGATTAAACTGTGTACCCTCAAAGAACAGCTTTGGGAAAAGGAAGTTTGCATTGTAAGTGGTGAATGTACAAGATATACACAAAACATTTTGCAAAGTAGATACCTTTGACAAAGGGATGAGAGGGCATCTTTAAGAAAGTTTGTGCCTGCAAAAGTCCTCTCATTGTGATGCTATAAACATAGCATCAAGTAATCAAGACAGCAGGGTAAAATAAATAAACGCAAGCATGATTAGCGAATAACTCTGTCTTTATAACAAAATAATGCATCCAAGCAGAAAGGAGTCCCTACACAATAAGCCACAAATTAACAAATAAATAGTTATTGTGTTAGCAAAGTAAACGCATTAAAAAGAACACACGTGCTGTAGTCTAACAAAATGGACTACATGAACAGCAGAAAAACCTAATGGGAACACACATGGGACAATGTAACCATCAACAAAATGCTACAGTCTGGATGCACAGCACATACAAGCAATAGGAAACCATGGAAAGCACACAAAAAACAATGGCTGAAGTGGGTGTGCCCCTTGAATATCGAACCACCAATATTGGTGGGACAGAATATCAGAGACAGAATATTGAAAAATAATATCGACAGGTAGGTAAGTCTAGATTTTCTATACCTAACTCCACATAAATCTTCAAGGTATGTAGATGTGGAGTTAGGAATAGCAAATCTAAACTTTCCTATACGCACATACCTTTCGATAGTTTGTCCCTCCATATTCTGTCCTCCATATTCTTATACCACTATATTGTTGGTGTCGATTTTCAGTGGTAAAACCCTGAAGGGGGCTGACCTAAGGTCCACTTTCTATCTGTCTAAATACAGATGCCCTTTTACATCAACACTGTTCCATGTTTAAGTCAGATCTATCGGAAAGAAAATGCTTGAGGTAACTCTAGCCTTCTTATCATGCTTTTGAAAGGAATGATTACATGAGGTTTCAGCTACTACAGCCGCTTTAGCCAGACCAAAAAGGATAGACTAGAGCCCAACAACATAATATCTCTGTAAGAGGATGCAATGAATTTCTGCTGGACGGTGCAAAAGGGAACAAGATGGCAGAAGCTTACTAGATGTCGAAAGGGAAATAAATTTGTCTGCTGGTCAAGAGATTTGCTAATCTTGTGGAAACAGACAGGAAATATTTACTTTAGGTGGCATGGCCAATTAAGAATAACCAGATAATGCCTAAAACATAGATCTTAGCTTTGAATTGTGTTTTTAGTATTTGTGAATAGTCTAAATATAATGTTTAGACATCGATAAGTCTAGGATGTTGCATAGAGGAGTTATGTATAACTTCATTTATGGCATTCACTGAGGTATCATTTGCATCTGACTTAAGATAATATTTTAGAGTGAGTTCAATTATACTTTTTAAAAAGGACTAACATCTCTTCTCTCCAACTTTTTGGTTAGGGTATCCCAGCCTGTTCTCTCCCTCCCTGCGTACCCCTTTACTACCTTCTGTGGATTCTGTCATTGTGGTTTTGGCCCAGTATTCCTGTTTGGGAGTCTGCCCGGTTGTTAGGCCCCTGGATTCTGAATATGGTCACGGCCTGCTGCTCTGGCCTGATTCCAGTTGGGGACAAGGTGAAGAAGACTTCAAAGTGCTGGACTGTTGCCACGCACATCTGTTCATCTGTTGTCTGCTTCACTTCCAATCAACCTGCAACTACAGGACAGGGCTGCTGGTTCTCCCTCTCCCTGATTGCCCCTTTGCTACCTTGTGGGGTGGTGTTAGAGTGTGTGTCAAGACCAAAATTGCTGATGGGGATTCTTCACACATTTAAAATGAGTTGATTCTAAGCACTATTAGAACACTGGAATGTTGGCAGCTCCATTGAAAACAATGGAGTGCTCTGGGCTTCTTATGGCCGGTAGAAGCCAGGAGCTCCACCATTCCAATGTTTGTTCACAGATGTTGCTGTGAACAAAAGGCCTCACGGAGCCCGAGGGGATTTCAATCCTCTTGGGTTCCATGAGACCTTTGTTTTACAAATTAGAACATTCTGCCCTCTACGGGCGGAATTTTCTAATATCCTCAGAGCCTTCCGAAGTGGGCTCTACTGGCCATTAAAGGCCAGCTCCCTCGCTAAAGGCCCTCGCCTTTGGCTCGTGCTTTTAAAGCTGGAGCCGGCCTTTAATGCCTGGTAGAGCCCGCTACAGCGGAGTCTAAGGCTATAATATTGCCTTCTCCTCATGCCATGATTCCAGCAGGGGGTAGAGAAAGAAGAACAAAAGCTTGGCAGGATTGCACAAAGCTGTGGGCTGCTTCACTTCTCCCCAACCTATTGCTTTGAAACGTGGGAACTGTCCTTTACTAAAAGAGAAACTTACATTTAACATGGGTTGCTGTACTCATTGCCAGTTTTTAAATAACTATTTCAGGAAAGAAATCTCCCCTCACTTATCTCTATTTTTGATTTTGTCAGTCTCATTGCCTCCTGCTTGTGCAATTTGTAAATCTGTACAGAATACTACACTTATAATAGGGGACTTCAATGCTAAACCAGAATGAGGTGCAGGGCCGGACCGGAGGAACCAAAAGCAGCCTTGGCAAAAATGCTAAGAACTAGTTCCACTCCTTTTATCTCCTCACACAATCTCTCTCTATCCATCCATCCCTTCTTTGTCTCACCTTCTTTCCTCTCTCGCATCTTCATCTCTGATCGCTTTCTCTTTACCTTCCGCCTCCCTCACATCTTTTTTCTTTCTCTTGAAGCCACAGCTGCTTGCTCAAGTTAACCTCTGGGAGCTGATTAAAGTGACAGAGGCACCAAGAGCAGCCCTGGACTCTCAAAACCAACCCCAAGGCCTCCTGCCCACCAGGGAAATGACTATTGGAATAAAAGGCCTGTTCTGCACTGATAGGTTGAGTGGTTTCAGGAGTCAGAGGGCCTCCTGATGCACAGGCAATGTATCAAATATGGGATCCCCAAGGGCTGCATGTGCTGCATTTTTATATGGGTACACTCTTCAGTTATTTCAGTGGTTGTTTTTCTCCCACTGTCTACGATTGAGGCAAAGGGTACCTGTAGTACTAATGATTAGATAAAGCTTTTCTCCTCTTTCCTAACATATGATCCAATCCTTCGAGGTCTGTGAAGGACGAGTTGGTGAATATTTTCCTCTGTGTTTAGATCTATTTATTAATTTCCTCTGTGTATGAACAAGGCATGTATACCAATCTATTGAAACAGTGTTCAATGATGTCAAAAGACAAAGTTCATCTCAGATCAACCAGAAAAGGTTGATCGCAGAGTTTTTTGTGCCACCCCCCTTTTCTATGACTTGCAGGAATATCATCTTGAACTTTCTCAAGGCAAGTACACAGTTATGAAATAATTTATTGGCACATAATAAAAGGTGTTTAGCCACATCCCTTAATAATGTGATGGCACATGCAGTAAAGCCAGACGCAGCGTTTGGAAAGTATCAAAGGCAAGCCCACGAGACCAGAGGGGCACATACTAAAAAGAATCATTGTAAGGAAATAGCTGGCACTAACAAACTGGAAGTCGGGAAATTTGCAAAGGATAAAGGATAATGTAGCCGGTGCACAGTCAAAATATTGATCTTTAAATATCGACCTACCTTAATATCGAGTTTTTAATATCGTAGGGACAGAATATCGAAGTCAAGAATATCGTTGACCAGAATATCGACCCCAAGGTAAGTAATATCGTTTTTTTAAATATCGAAGTAAGTAATATCGAAGTAAGTAATATCGTTAGCAAAAATATCGTTGTCAATAATATCGAAAAAAAATGTAGTGAGCTATCTGGAGAACAAACTTGAGGATCTCGAGAACCATTCCCGGAGGTCCAATCTCCGAATAGTGGGGGTCCCAGAAGGGATTGAAGGGTCTCAAACCCTGCAATGGATTAATTCCTTTATTAAACAGAAAGTTCTTCCAGAATTTGAAGGAGACCTTACTATTACTAGGGCACACCGAGTTCCGGCACGTCCTTTCCCTAATTCTATGCTACCACGGACAATCTTGTTGAACTTTGCAGACTTTCGTATTAAAGAGAGAATCCTAACAAAGGCGATCCAGCAGAAGCAGTTTTTCGTAAATGAAACCGCTAAATGTTGCATATTTTCTGATATGACTGCTGCTGCGGCACGGAGAAGAAAAGAATTTGTTAAGATTCTCCACCTATTTAAAGCCCATGGTGCTCAAGCATCAATTGCTCAACAATCTAAGCTGCGAGTTCTAGTCAAGGGGACATTTTTTATGTTTTCTGATTTGGAAGAGGCTCAGGCATTATTAAAAGAGATCACGCGTGGATCTTGAGCTTGAGGGAATAGTATGAACTATCCTGGACTTGAAAGAGGACTCTGACTGCTAACAACGCTAAGATGTTGTGTTCGTTATCTAAGTAATTTTGATTGTTTTTTCTCTCCTCTGCTGGGGTCAGCGGGGTCACCCAGGGTGTAGCAACATGACACCCAGGAAGTCAGTTGGGTGGGTCGAAATGTGGCTAGCGCGGCTAGTGTTTTTTTTTTCACATTTCGATGGGTGGGTTTTTTGTTTCCAGGGTGGGATGGGTGGGGGCTGGGAAGAGTTCACAGCAGTAAATAGAGCAAGAGCAGAAGGAACAGATAGTAAGAAAATTAGAGACTCGTTATTGAGTAAACGGGAAGTTTACTCTAGAAATAGGAATAGTAATAGAAACCAGTAAATGTAAGATCCTGTCAGTCAACGTTAACGGAATCCTCAATAAATGAAAATATGGCGCTCTTCTTAGATGGCTGATATTGTTTAACCCCCAAGTTTTGTTTCTTCAAGAGACACATCTAAAATCTAATTCCCCTAAACTATTTCTGCCCAGGGCTTTTTCCCACGTTTTTTTTGCATCTGCAGGTCTTGCAATGAGAGGAGTTGCCATCTATTTCTCTAGAAAACTACCCTGGGAATTTATACAAGTGCACAGGGATCCACAGGGGAGGTGGATATGGGTGGTAACAAGGTTGGAGGGGAGGATGTTTAATTTCGTAAACTATTATGGCCCTGTTTCGGACGACACTTCAGGCTTGGTTAAAATCAATGAGCTTCTGAGGGGAGCCCCTGGACAGATTGTTATCGGTGGTGATTTTAATTTTATACAGGAGTTGAGGAAGGATACTTCTAATAAAAATAAAAAACAACTCAAACCTAATACTAAAAAAATTGTGGAGGCCATTAAACAAGAATATCAATTAATAGATCCATGGCGAAATATAAATCCTGATAAAAACTATTTTACTTGCTACTTGCATCGATTTCAAACTGCGTCCCGAATTGATTTTTTTCTGTCATCCAGATCTTTTCAGGTTTTAAAGGCAGATATTGGATGTAATCCCTTTTCTGACCACGCATATATTGGGCTCGAACTGGTGCTGGGGGGGGGGGTGCAGAGAACGGCCCAGGTGGCAGCTGGTCCGCCTCCTCCTCCAGGACCAAGTTTGGGTGGAAAACTTCAGAGAATGGATTTCTGAGTATTTTAAAATTAATGACAACATCGCGGAACCGTTTTCCGTATGGGGCGGCTTCAAGGCGGCAGCTCATGGTCAAATAATTGCCTTTTCGGCAGCCCAGGCAAACACCCGGAGGCTTAAAATAGTAGAACTACAAGCAGCGGTCGAAAAGGAATATGCCCATCAGATCCAGCTCCGCCCTCATTATTTGGAGCAGGCCAGAACAGCTCTGAGAGATTTATTTGTTTTAGAAGAGATTTGCAGTTCTCAATTGTATCAACAAAGGCTATATGAAGATAGCCAGTTAGTTGGCAAACTATTAGCTAACTCTATAAGAAAAAAACAAGAATCAGCTATAATCTCAAAAGTGGTCAATCCTAAGACCGGACTAGAAGTTACTAATGGTGATGAGATCCCACTGATCTTTCTAGAACATTTCCAGCAACTCTACACTACCGAATATTCAGTAGCGGAAGAGGCGATCCAGGAATATTTCACGAACGTGAATATTCCCAGACTTTCAACTAGCCGGATCAACCAACTAGGATCTGATGTGGAATCCGCTGAAATAGCGGCATCTATTGAAGCTACAGCCGGGGCCAAAGCGTGTGGTGAGGATGGCTTCCCAATTGAATTCTGTAAAACTTTTTAAAAAAGAATTAATTGCACCCCTGAAAAAATTATTTAATTATATTAAAAAAGGCGGCTCGGTACCCTCGTTTTTTAAAGAAGCGACAATCGTGTCTTTTGTAATAAAAGATAAAAATCCCACCGATGTTAATTCTTACAGGCCTATTAGTCTCTTAAATTCTGATTACAAGACTTTAATGAAGGTATGGGCTGGGCGCTTTTTATTTGCCGCACAAGAGACAATTCACAAAGACCAGACTGGTTTTATAGCAGGTAGATTTATGGCAGCTAATACCGAGTTTTTAATACAGTCCCTGGACTATTTTAACATCAATTTTATCCCGGCCTGTATTATGATGGTTGATGCGGAGAAAGCATTTGACTTGGTAAATTGGAAAACCTTGGGGCATATTAGCAAGAAGAGGCGATAATCATCGCTAACCCTGCTTAGCGTGATTTTTATCGCTGGAATATATCGCCACGCTAACGCTGTATTAGCAACGATTAGCGCTATGGCGATGAATATTCCAGCGATAGCGAGGAAATGGGCCAACATCGCTGAAAAACCAGCGATGTTGCATGGAGAAGGAGAACACCTTGCTGATACGACCCTGTGGTCGTATCAGCATAATCCACCCCCCATGTTAGGTATGGCTAACACCTGCTAATTGCAGGTGTTAAATAAATGGCGATGACCCCGGTTAGCGCGACTTTTCACGTCGCTAACTGGGGCCATGGCCACCTTGCTAATAGGCGATAGGCCTGTTAGCGAGTGTTTCCCAGGTTTGTTCGTCGGGAACGCCCACTTTGCATGTCATTAGCGATAAATATCGCTGACATGCAAGCGGTAAAAACGGGCGCTAATGCCTGCAAACTGTCTCTAACTGCTGTTAGAGACAGTTTGCTGATAGGGCGATATAAATATCGCCGCTTTAGCGGCAAAAGTGCCGCTAAAGCGGCGATAGTGCCCTTGTTAATATGCCCCCTTGTTCTTTGCCCTCGGTCAATTTGGCTTCCCTCCCCTGGTCATTACCATGCTACGTAATATCTATCAGGAGGCTTCTGCCCAGGTAGTAATAAACTTGAAACGTGCAGGTATCGTAAAAATAAACCGGGGGACAAGACAAGGCTGTCCGCTCTCGCCACTGCTTTTTACCTTTTTTATAGAACCTTTGGTAATTAAAATGCGTAATAATGCTGCTATCCAATCTCCAATCTCTGGCATGGCAAAGCTGAAACTCTGTGCTGATGATATTATTCTATATTTGAAACCTTGTATAGTTAATTTGGATATGGTGTTAAAGGAATTTAGGAATTTTGAGTTAATTGGCGGTTATAAAATAAATTCTAATAAAACCGAAGTTTTAGCCCTTAACACAGATTTAAATTTCCTTCCATCTTGTCTGAGGGCACAAGCTGCAAAACTAGATCCAATTAGATATCTTGGCATCTATGTGTCCAGCCAATACCATCAGCTATATAAATTGAATTATTTAAGGATGAAGGAAAAAATTAAGAGACTTCTAGAACAGTGGCTTTTACTCCCTTTAACGTTGGTGGGAAGAGTCTCATTGATTAAAATGTCCATACTTCCGCTACTTATATTCCTTTTTATTAATGTTACAATAAAAATAAATATGTCTTTTTTAAAGAAATGGAAACCCTGATTAGAGAGTTTGTTTGGGGGGAAAAAGTGTCAAGGGTTAAATTGACTGTATTACAATTATCGACTGTACAAGGGGGCTTAGCTCTGCCTCATTTAAGAACTTATTATGAGGCTGCATTTCTAAACCTAGTGGCGGGTTCGTTGGGATCTAAGGGGCCCATTACGATGGCGGGCGGAAGCACAACCGCCGTGCTGGCGGATGCAAAAACCACCAGTTACCGCCGGCACGCAGCAGTCCACACGCCCGCCCAATTACGATGCGAAAAGCAGGCCAAACACCGCCGGCAAGCCAGCAACACCGTCCGCCATCAAAGTGCGCCCGCACACGTAGCGGCGCAGCACAACTGACACACACCGTCCGACCAAACACGTCCCGCCCGGCGCATAAATTACGATGCCGCAAACAAACGGCTCCCACGGCAAAGAGACACCGCACGTGAAAGAGAGGCGGAAACACGGACGCAGAGCACGGACAACGAAGAAGCGGCACCCGGGCATGAATCCAGCACTGCAGGCCCTTCCCATGCTTCTGCTGATGCACCACCAAGGACGCAACGTACCGCGGAGACGCAGGTAGGCACACACACAACAAGTGCACGCAAACAGCGCACACAGTGCAAGGGCGGAAAAGCGGACAACCCCCACCAGCGCGTGTACACTACACATCCACCATCGCATCCACATATGACACACAGGCCAAATCGTAACATCGCAGAACACATGTGTACACACCACCTGGGACTAGGAACCAACAACCCCGTCACGGCCCCAAAGCGCCGATGACGCCGCCACACATGCGCACAACGCAGAGGCCAACCGCAGCGCCATGCATGCGTCGCACACAGACACAGGGACACAACCAAGCAGCACACACATCAGCCCCACCCCGAACGCACATGACACGTGACAGGCCGGCCACAGACATGTCCCCAACGCCCAATTCACGGACAACACCCAACGCCACACAACCGACGCACACATGTCAGTGAAGACACGCAACAGCAGGACACACCCCAGTGTAACAAACATGGCGTAGCACACAGCGGCGGCAACACCAACTAGGAGAAGCAGGGCCCCTTCGGGAAGAGGAACGCCAGTACCACACTGAAAAACCCATACCACCCTGCACATATGAACAAGACACATGAAACGGAACACCAAAGAGCCCGGGGACCGACAACAGGTGGCCAAGAATTACATCCACACACAAGGCCCAACGCAGAGCGGAAAGGCAGCCTGCCGCCCACACAAGGGAGAGCAGACAGCACTGAATGACCTTCCATTCCAACTCCGAAACCACAGCCCTACGACAGAAGCCGGTGAATACAGCCATTGTCCAAGAATAGACCAACACAGGCATGCCGAGGAGACCGACCACAGGGCAGATAGCGCATATCACAGAAGCACACAACGGACGGGGAAGAAAGAAGAAAACACTCCCCATGTCGGCCACATGCAAGTTAATTGGAAGGAGTCACACAGCACTGACCTTGAACTGTCTGAGAAGCATGTGGGAAGAGGGCCTGTGTCCTCCAAACAAGCCAACAGAACACAAGTCCTGTCTCCCCACGACTACACAGAGCTCACAGCAACCCCGGAGCGTGCACATTGCAGACTGCACACACAGCCGGAGCACGCCACCTCTACGAACCGCTGCGAAATGGCAACCGCAACACACCTACCCAACTACGCCGAACAGCTCAAGCTGTACCAAACCAACACGATACATACATTGGGATGCGATCTCCTGTCCCTGCTGAACGTAAGTTACCGACTGACTTACCGCATCACATTGTTCAGCTGCGTCATGCCCGTCTTCTACTGTCGGAGGTGTCCCTACCAGCATCCCGTCGAGATATGCCTCTCCAACCCGGCATGTCTGAAGGCGGACCTGCTACCACTACTCCTCCCTCTGGACGCACACGACAGGGCCTGCTCTGCCTATGGGGGCATGGCGTATGTGGCCAACATCGCACGCGCACTGAAATGGAACCACTGTGCCTCCACACGACGGATCATCGAGAACAGCTACATCGAATGTCACCCAGCATGCCCCATCATGGTCCTCCAAGGGACAACCTACGAACAACACCTTGACAGCCACCATCCGCTTCATTGGCTGGCAAACATGTACACCACCAATGACATGGAAGCCCTGCTGGACGGCATCGCATACCTGACAACCTGTAAATACGTCGGACCACAACGCAGGTTCCCCGAGTGACCTATGAAGTCCAACCCCGCACCCATGCTCAGCTTCCGCACGGACTGGCCAGTCACCACCACAACAGCCATACCAAACGACCGGCAACTGTAACCACACCATCAACGACATCGCCATGACATCGGATATGACCGGGACATGCACACTGTTCCCCATCACATCCAGGAACACCGCATGCATCGTGGGAGGCAGTGGCATGGGCTCTGTGCATCGCACCCACATGGACGGAACTGCACGAACAACCAGGACACGACATGGATCCAGCGCACATGGACACACACACCGCTCAGTGGACATGAATAGGTCGCCTGGAGTCTGTGGGTGCTGCACCCCTCCCACCCCCGCCCCGGGAATCCCATACCAGGACCTTTGCATGGACGACAAGTGCATACAACAACAACACGACCCCAGTGACTGTGACATGTCCAGTAACCACCACAGTGCAACAACAAGTGGCACGCCGCTGCATGCACGCAAGCACATGCACTGATGTCATCTCACATGCACGCGTGCATGAGGAACAACCGCAGCAAACCTGTCACATGGAACTGAGATGGACTGTGCCCATGATGCCAAGCGGTCTGGTAGGCTACATGTATACCGTCTGTGTCAAAGTCCGCAGCTCCGCAGCTATACGTAAATGTACATTAGCACAGCCTTGGCCAAGCAGATGTAACCCCACACCCTATCCCATTTGTTATCATGCTCAGTATATCCTCAACATGTATTCCGCTGCCAGTAGTGTCCACTATACTGCATCACAGAGGACAGAAGACTCAATATAATGTTTGAAACCAGAACTGTCTCCGCTGACTCATTTCACAAGTACGAATGAGAGAGGATGAGAGTATGTGAAGTACACGGCAGTCGTGACATGACCATGTAGTCCACTGGTATTGGATGTCAACGCAAATGAGTAGCACTACTGTGGAAGACACACATGTGTCGTGTGAAGTCGTATGGACGCAGTGCTCAGGTGGGTGGGTGCGACGGGTAGATGCGCACATGCCAAGTTGGAGCACGCCGTGTTGGGAGGGGTCATGAACAGTACACCACCGCTTCCCTGGGCATTGTGAGAGGACACCTGTCGGGGGAGTGAACACGTGTGTGCACAGCAGCCGGGCACACGTACAAAGCGGTACCAGGCGCACCTCAGCCCACCCTCTGTGGACAAGCTGGATCCTGTTGTGCGCCCGCCATGCCCCTTGACAAGGCACACACAGCCCCAGTCGACCAGGTGTAACCCCAACATAGTCAATCCGCACAGGCGATACAGGGCACGGGATGGCAGTGGAGCATGGTGTGTGAGAGGTCTCCTCGTGCTCCTCCTGGTCATATCACGCAGGCAATAGAACCTCAACGTCTAGCATGGCACAAGTCAAATGGAAGTGTAGGGGACGCACCACAGCACGAGCAGCACTGACGTCACGGGAGGTGGCTCGCACCATCCCATCCATTGTCCATCATACCAACCACGCCACATGCCATTGCGACTAAGTGCAAGCGCGTGCGCCACCACCCCGAGCCCTCCCCAGAGAGGCCAAAGAGTGAATGTGTGGGCCAACAGCCACAGACGGACGCGGCCTGGCCGCAAGGGCAGCCACAGCCACTGGGTGTCGCAGGTGGCGGATCCGGAAGGCGAAGACTGTGATGCATAGTCCATGCAGGCCGGGTCTCCATTTGGGGCACCACGCAGGTGGACGGCGTCCCGCCACACATCATACCCTGAGACAGCCCACTCGTGCAACTGGACCCACACATACACTCCTTGCCCTCTCTGGTGCGAGCTTGGGGCTGCCTGTGCAAGCGCTAGCCTCGCAGGTGAGCATGCATATTGGGGGGCGAGGGGAGGACATGAGGGCTGGGGCGATGATGACTGTATCACTGTCAGTTAGTACAAGGGATGACCCAGATGTGGAAAGGAAGAGACGTGTCCCGTGTGTACTGCAACTAGTCGCCAATCCAACTACCCCCCATGTCCGGAATGTAAGCCCGCACCTAGGCCCGCCCATCCGCCACATCGAACATACCACCAGCACGACAACCTTCCCATTCGAAACACTGACTGGGGGTGGCGACCAGTGAACAATCATGTGTAGCCTACCCACGCGTACATGTGGGCCCTCCATGATCCATGTCACCTGCGGCAAAGACATGACATGCGCAATGAGGGAAGTGAGGAGAGCGGCCCGCCCCACGCGCAGAAGGTGCATCAGCTCCACAGACCCAGCAGCGAGTCCAGCAGGGGTCACATGTGCAGGGGCAGCTGTGCCTGGTGTGAAGGCACATGCATATAGACAGCACATCGACCAATGTGTAGTCTGCCCACATCCACAGTCCATCATCATGCGGACATAGGAATTGAACACAGGGCAACACATCTTAGTTGGTGCACCCACCGTGACCAACAATGCGCAATCATCGACGTACCCGCCCTGTGCATGGCCCCCCACCCAACGGAGGCACATCCAGTGCCACCATCCCACACCACAAGCCTTCCACGGAACATGCTGTGTCCAATGGTCAGTACAGAGTCAGCGCCCATCTGGTGGATCCTGAACAGGAGACACATGCACACACATGCCAGCTCCCACTATGTACGTCTGCCACCTTGCACGTGCAATGCAACCTCTCACCTGTGACGTGTGACTGCAAGCACACAGCCGTCTTGGCATGGGGCTGTCAATGTGGACACCAGTCAATGTTTCGGGAGCTGTGATCCGTACAGTGCTGTACATAGGGTGCAGTGCTGACACCTACTACTGTCTCTTATCCCCTCGTGCCACAGGTCCCACTTGTATTGGCCGCTCAGCCCGTGCCCACATCGTCGTCGTCGTGTGCCATACTCATCCAGCCTCGGAAGCAGTTCCATGCTCAGCAGACACTCATGTTGCCGTGGCGTTGCCGCTTGACGGATATGCAGTCAGTCCCCATCAGCACGCCCGCAAGTCATTGGGGCCTAGATCCCCATGTGCATGCACATGGCAGTGGTATGTCTCACTTACCATTGCCATTGTTGGGAGACCTGTGTAAGTGTATTGTGGCCGTGCCGTCCCAGCTTGACAGCTGGGCTGTGGCTCATGTGCTTGCTCAGTCATGTCAGTGATGTGTATGCGAAATTGCTATGTGCCGTGTTGCTTTGACATGTGTCCTCTGCCATTTAACCCAGGCGGAGACCGAACATTGACCGCCCATACCAATTGCTGGCGGACATGGACGATACAGAGGTAATCAGGAAGTTTCGGCTGGACAGGCCAACTCTGCATCGACTGTGTGCCATGTTAGAGCCCCATCTCCGTCCCCGCAGGGTGTATCCGACTGCTGTCACCCCCACGGCTAAGGTGATGGCCACCATGCATTTCTTCGCCACTGGGTCATTCCAGCACACAGTGGGCAGTGGAGGAGGGATGTCCCAGCCCATGTTCAGCAAGGTGCTGAGGGATGTACTGGCAGCCATGATGCTGTACCGGAACAGGTACATCAGATTCCCCAGGGCTCGTGAATTGGCGGCAGTGAAGGGTGCATTCTATGCCCTTGGCAGAATCCCACACGTCGTGGGAGCCATTGACTGCACTCATGTTGGCCTTGTTCCACCACAGGCCACTGAGCACCTGTACCGCAACAGGAAGCACACGCACTCCCTGAATGTGCAAGTGGTGTGCCTTGCGGACATGGTGATCACCCACGTGTGTGCCAAGTTTCCAGGCTCGGCCCATGACGCACACATAATGCGCAACAGCATCTTGCCACGACTGATGGCCAATCTGCAACAGGATCGTGCCTGTATTGTCGGTGAGTATGTGGAGTGGTGTAGCGTGCTGGTTGTGCGATGCTGTCCCCTGTCCAGTTGGAATTGCAACGGTACTCTGTGTCCCTCACACCCAGGTGACTCTGCGTATCCGAATGGGGCATGGCTGCTCAGTCCATTGAGGAATCCTCGCACCCCAGCAGACGATCGATACAATGAGGCACATGGGAGGACCAGACGTGTGGTCGAGCGTACCTTTGGCCTCCTCAAGTCCAGGTTCAGGTGCCTGGACCGCACCGGGAGTGCACTGGCGTACTCCCCACAGAAGGTGTGCCAGATAGTGGTGGCGTGCTGCATGCTGCACAATCTGGCCATTCGGAAGCAGATCCCCCTCATTGTGGATGACGGAGATCAACCAGGGCCCCAGCCCGCAGACCAGGACAGCTCGAGTGAGGTGGACAGCGGAGAGGAGGAAGCTGGGAATGTGCGCCAGCAGCTCATCGCCCGCTACTTCACTGGACGGTGAGTGTCCATGTACGACGGATGATGTGTCTGTATCTGTGCAGGTGTGTGTGTGCTGTGTCAGGGTGGCCGTATGTTCACTGCGTGCAGTGTGTCAACGCTCCATGGCCAGGGTAGTATGCCACTGTTGGTGACTGTGGCATTGTGCCCTATTGCTCTGTGCGATGTGTGTACATTGCTTGTAGTTGTTGACATGTACTGTGTGATGGGTGTGTGACACACTCATTGAATGTGCTCCTGTTCTGTCTCCCACCCCTAGGTCCCTACAGGCCCTCCGGATTCCATTGCCATGCCACACATCAGGTGCCTTTCCGCCCAAGGTGGCCGTTGTATTCCGTACAAATAAAACACAGGGCACAAACAGCAGTTAGTGAAAAAGGTGCATTTATTACAAACTGTGACATGTGATTGTGTGTAAGGTGATGACAAAAGTGGTGCGTGCAGTGACAATGAGCTGTCGGTCATGGCTGCGTGATGATCAGGGTGTACCCACTGGTTCTATGTCCATAGTCCAACACACACATGCCATCCAGATGGCTGTGTGGAGTGGGATCGTAGAGCAAGTCAATGCAGTGGCTGGTCAAGGAAGGCTGGCGGAAGGCTGGCTGGCTGCCTCACTTGCGACTGGAGCGTGCGAAGTCCTCCCGGGAGATCAGTTTCCTCTTCGGACGGCCCCTTCCACGTTTGGGAGGGGGTGTGTGGTGGCGACCTGCTGGTGGTGGGTGAGGTGTGCTCACTGGCTGTGGACGCAGGGGAAGTGGACACTGCTGCCCGAGCCTGCGCCCTAGCAGGTGGTGGCGGAGGTGGTGTTGCTGGCCTTGCCTGTGACCCCACCGCCACCACCAGCTGGCCCATGAGGTCCACGAGTTGGTCCATACGGGACACGAATTGGCCCATATGGGCGTCCATGGACCTCAGCACCCCCAGCACCTCCCGCGTGTCATTAGCAGACCTGGCCCATTGTCCTTGGGCCTCTTCATAGGCCCCAAGGACTCTGGCCATTTGAGGCAGGGCATGGCTCCCAGGGGAGGCTGGCGTTTCCCTGACCCTGCTCCTCCTACCAGTCCTGCTGCCACCGGCCTGCCCACTAGCCACATTGCACACCACGGTCCTCGCTGTGGCTCCCAGGGTGGATCCAGTCGGCCGGGCCACCACCTGCGCTGGGGCTGGTGCCAGCGAAGACGTGGTGGTGGTGGAGGCGGTGGTGGTCGGTGCGGCGATGGTGGCGGTTGCGGCAGTGGTAGTGGCCGCAATGACCGTGGGTGTGGCCGCAACGACAGTGGCAGCAGGGGACTGGGACTGTTCAGCATCCCTGGATGATGGGTTGGTGGGTAGGAGGGGTCCTGGGGAGCGGCTGGGCCCTGCCACGCCAGATGGGCCAGCTTGGTGGTCCGTGTCCGAAGAGGAGGACAGATCCTCCAGATCCGTGTGTCCTCGTTGGGGGCTTGTAGGCTGGCTGTGCTGGCTGCTGTCTCCATCCCCAGCATCCAGCAGTTCGTCACCTGTGGAGAGAATGAGATTTGTTATTGTGTTGCACCTGGCGAAGTATGTATTAGTCGTCTGACATTGGCAGTTCGTGCAATCTCGTACATGGGTTTCCCGGAGGCGAGTGTGTGGCTGTGGCATCTGTAGTTGTGTGTGCTTGGCAATGGGACTGTGTGCTGTGCACATGTGGCATGGGACGGATTGGCCATGCCGATGGGTGTGTTGCTGTGCCCCTACTCATTGTGACTCTGGTGTATGCGGGCTCCTGGCCCATCCTGGGTCTGGTTTGTACTTTGCCTTTGGAGTTCATATGGAACGCTTAGGAACGCATATGGCAACATGGGGGCCATGCCCCAGATTCGCATTTGGGAGGGGATATGCTTTTGGGGTTCAAATGGAACGCTTAGGAACGCATATGGCAACATGGGGGCCATGCCCCAGATTCGCATTTGGGATGGAATATGCTTTTGGGGTTCAAATGGAACGCTTAGGAACGCATATGGCAACATGGGGGCCATGCCCCAGATTCGCATTTGGGATGGAATATGCTTTTGGGGTTCAAATGGAACGCTTAGGAACGCATATGGCAACATGGGGGCCATGCCCCAGATTCGCATTTGGGATGGAATATGCTTTTGGGGTTCAAATGGAACGCTTAGGAACGCATATGGCAACATGGGGGCCATGCCCCAGATTCGCATTTGGGATGGAATATGCTTTTGGGGTTCAAATGGAACGCTTAGGAACGCATATGGCAACATGGGGGCCATGCCCCAGATTCGCATTTGGGAGGGAATATGCTTTTGGGGTACATGCTGTGAGCCATGGGTGCCGAACGTGACATGTGTTGTGGCAGCATGACAGTGCATGGTTTGAGGTGTGTGCATGCTTGACATGGCCTGCATATTTGCTGTCTGTTGTGATTACTGGACATGGCATTGGACGCATCGTTATGAGTGAGTGATGGTTGTGTGCCAGCCAACGTATTGCAGTTGTCCCATCTCCTTGGTGTGCGTGCTGCCCTTTGCCATGTGCATCACTGCAGTGCTCGGGGGGGTGTGGCCCATGTTGTGTGTTGTTGATCACAGTGTGTCGTGCACTTCATTGACTTCTGGCACATGGTTGGTCATGGGCATGTATCTTAGCGTGACTGCTGTATGTGTGGCAGCTGTGCGGATGACATGCCTTTCATGAGACTGGGGCTGACGGATGGGATGGATGGTATGTTGTTTGTGCATGGTGTGTCTGTGTGTTTGATGGGTTCAGTGGTGTTCGTGTGCATTTATGTTGTTCCGCTCTGTTGCGTCTAGTGTTGTTTGTCTTACATAGGCGTAGTTCTGGGGTGTGTGGTTGACAGGCAGTAGGGGCTACATGGACAGGACTTCAATGGTGTTTCGGTTGTGTGTGATGAGTTGCACAGTGGCTGCCGTGTGGGACTATATTCAGTGTGGCTTGTGCATGCAGACGTGGCTCCTTGGGTGTTGCTATGTCTGTGATGGGTCATGTGGGGTGTGAGTCTGTTGTTCATGTCCGTGTGCACATTGTTCACTTGTTCGTGACGGTGGGCGGTGCTGCGTGTTCGTCTGCTACGTGACATGTCCCATGTGTTGGTGGTGTTATGGTCCTCATGCCTCCAGTAATCCAGCCCTGTCCAGTTTCCCACCTGCAAGTTGTTTGTGCGTGCACTGTACTGGATGCCACATGGCTCTAAGCGGGGGTGCTCCATGTTGCAGGTCTGTGGGGGTGGGGGGGTGTAGTGGGTCGTGGGGGTGGCTGTACACCCACTGACACCGATTGCTGTGGACCGTGATGTCTGCCTTTCGGCTGTCGTTGTGCACTGCGGTGGCTGACACGTGGCTGTGGGGTGTGGGGGATGCTCCTCCTTGCTGTGCTGTGGGACTGGGGCCTGGTGTGTGTTGTACTTGGGCTGTCCACCGTCCCACCCACTGCACTTTGTGTTCCTGCCACTTACCTGTTACTTGTCGGTTAGTGCAGCTGTGGCGGACACATGGGTGTGGTGGGTGCTCGTTGTGGCGCTTCTGGCATATTTGGGGACCTGTTGGTGGTTACGTGGCTGGCTTAGTGTACACATGTCCCCACGCATCTTACAGTTGTTCGGTTTGGGCTGTGTGTGGTAGTGTCTGTTGCATGTGTGTGTGATGTGTTGTGTATTGTGTGCTGGACATGGGGGTGTTTGTCCCTGGGAGCTGTGGCATGGTAGTTGCGCATGTGAGTACATAGCGGTGTGCAGGTATACATTAGTTTGTACTTACCAGCCTCCACTCCCCCTGCTAATCCGGCGAGGATCTCCGGATGGATTACGACTCGCACCTTCTCCTCCCACGCTTTGAAGGTCTTAAAGAGCGCGGGATTCCCTCCGCCAGTGACGGCAGCCAGCTCTCTGTTTTTGCCCTCCTTCTTCTTGACCAGGCTCTTTACGTCATTCCAACGTTTGTTTATTTCACCTCTGTTCCTGGGCAGGGTCCCGACTGCATTGACCTGGTCTACGATCCGGTTCCACATTCTGTTTCTGGTGGCTAGTGGTGTGTGCTGGACCATGTTCCCATAGATTTGTGGGTACACCTTGATGATCTCGTCGACCATGACCGTCAGCTCCATGGGCGTGAACTTGGGCATCCTTTGTGGTGCCATGGTGTTTGTGGTGCTGGTGCGGTGTGTGTTGTGTAATGTGCAGGGGGTTTGTGGTGCAGGTGTTTGGTGGTGGTGGTGGTGGTGGTGGTGGTGGTGGTTGTGATGTGTGCGTTTCTGTGGTGTGCTGCTGTCCTTGCTGTGTCACTGTGTCCTCTCCTCTCCTCTCTGGTTTGCAATGTAGCAAGGGGTTGTGGTCTGTGGGAGTGCTCCTTTTGTACTCACCTATGTGGGTGTGTCCTGATGGTCTGTTGTTTTCAGGTGTGTTGTGTCTGGTGTTCTGGCCTTTGTATTTTTTGTTTGTCCGGGGGTGTTTTCGGGATGTGTACTGTGCTTGTGTATTTGTGCGTGCCTTGCTGTGTGGACTTGTTGGCCATGTTGTGTGCTATTGGTTTTGTGTGCGGATGGTTTCTGTGCAGGTACGTTGGCGCCATGGCTTCTGCCGTGTCGATTCTCATCGGCGTTGTTTGCGCTGGCGGGCGGTATATTTGTTGTTTTTCCGCGCTCATGGCGGTGCGATCGTAATTTCACGTGCGGTGTGTCGGCCGTGTGGGCGGGCGGTTTTGTGTTGTCGTGCGTGTTTCCGTCCGTGGCGGGCGGTTTGACTCCGACTCGGACGATGGCGGGCGGTATTTTGTGTGATTTTTCCGCCGATGGCGGTTTTCGGTTTGTGTACTCATAATGGCGTGGTCGGTGTTCAGGCGGTGTGTGCGGGCGGATTTTTGCCGCTTCCATGCCTGGCGGATTCTTTTACGCTGGGTATCGTAATGGGCCCCTAAGTGTCCTAGAGATAGCTTCTTTATTGACAAAATGACACATGAAATTGGATCTCAAACTCGAGTGTTTTTAAAAACCTCCAAACTTCCAAACAAAAACAGATACAAGACCTTAAAGGATTATTCTTTTAGACTTCAGTCCTTTTTTAAAAAGATGGGCTCCTCGGGTCTACAGTACTTGAGATTGGGAGAATGTACCAGTTTCGGCCTCCAGATACGTGCAAGTCATATGAAAAATTGGGAAGGTTGTGGTCTAGGAGAATTAAGACATTTTTTTATTCAAAATAAGGTGATTTCCTGGCAGGAGGTAATGGTAAGGGTTGGGAATCTAAAGAAACCTGCCTTTTTTGAATATTTACAAATTGTTCATTTTTTTAAAAATACTAACGGCATTCTAGATACCCCTAACAAACTCGTGGTAGCTCTCTATGGGGCCAAAGTAAATGGCACAGGTAATTTGTATCGTTTGCTACATGATCAGGGTCAAGTACCCTTGATAGAGAATCATTTGGAAAGAATAGTTCGGGAGACACAATGCATTCTCTCTTTTAATGAATGGGAAGCCTTATGCCACCTAGGAAGTAAATCCCTGCGCGCAGCTAACTTCAAAAGGATGGCCTTCCTATCAAGATGGCTGGCTTATTTAACTCCGGAAGCACTTGAAAAAAGATATCCGGATGCTGAAAATAAATGCTTCCGTTGTCAGGCAGATGGTGAGGGGGGCTGGCACTATATTTTTTTTACATGCCCACGGTTGAGATCTTTCTGGGAAGCAATATTTTTAGACTTAGATCAGGCAATCAGGAAGAAAGTTGCGCTCGAGGCTAAGGCTGTCCTGTTCGGACTTTGTAGTGATAGAACGCTTTTAACTGAGGCCGAAGGAACTTTCCTGTTTATTTCCTGTACTGTAGCCCGTTCTTTAATTCTCCAAAATTGAAAATCTAGGGATGTCCCTTCCCACTTGAAATGGTTTAATAAAATGAAAAGGACACGTGATTTCGAAGAAGCATATGCAAGACGGTTGGGATCCAACAGGAAATTTAATAAAAATTGGAAGTTTTTAAGTAATCTAGAGATCTTAAAGGAGGGATAATATCACTCGTTATTGATTTAGAAATATTAGCAGTTTGTTATAAAAAGCACTAGCACTTTTTTTGCCACTGCACTGTATTGCACGTTTTTCACATTGCTATTTGGTAATTATCATATATATTTTATTTTTTTTGTATATATCAATTATCTGCTATAACCATATTTTGTAAGAATTTGCCATGGAAAGAAGAAGCTATTTTATCTGTATATAAAAAAAATGGTTTTTATGATTTTTCTAGATTATAATATGTATATCATGTTCCTAATGCTCTGCTCAATAAAAAATTTAAAGAAAAAAAGAAAAAAAATGTAGTGTTATGTATTTTAGTATGTATTTTATATGTATGTTCAACATTTTTTTTAATGTATTTTCATACATTTTTAAATAAATGTTTAGAAATTAGTAATTTTGTTAAAGTAAATTTTGCGTTTTAGTATCAGAGCGGGTTGTGGGTTTATAGGGGAATAGGGTGGGAAGTAATTTAATTAAATTAATTAATTAATACGTTTTTATGTATTGTTATTGATTATTAATTAATAATTAATTATTAATTGGTAATTAATTTTTATTAATTGGTTAATTGATAATTATATTAATTATAATTAATTTATTATTAATTTTTATGCATTGTTATTGTTAATTAATTCATTGTTAATTAATTATTATTTGGTAATTAATTTGTATCAATTGTTTAATTTATAATTATATTAATTATAATTAATGTATTATTAATTTTTATTTATTGTTATTGTTAATTCATTTATTGTTAATTAATTATTAATTGGTAATTAATTTTTATTAAGTGATTAATTGATAATTAAATTAATTATGTGATTTTTTATGTGTAGTGGGTTGTGGGTTTATAGGGGAATAGGGTGGGAAGTAATCAAATTAAATTAATTAATGAATATGTTTTTATTTATTGTTACTGATTATTAATGTATTGTTAATTAATTATTAATTGGTAATTAATTTGTATTAATTGGTTAATTTATAATTATAATTAATTTATTATTAATTGTTATTAATTGATTAATTGATAATTAAATTAATTGTGTTTTTTTATGTGTAGTGTGTTGTGTGTTAAAGGGGGAATAGTGTGGGAAGTAATTTAATGTTATTTAAGTAAATATTAATTTACATTTATTGGTATTTATGAATATTTTTTTTGTTACTTAATTATTAATATGTTATTTATTTTTTTTAAATTATTTAATTGATAAGTATGTTAATTTAACCCCTACGCTATCCAACGCTTTCCCTTCTGTTGCACTCACTGGAGTGGGAATAGTAATTTTTACCCCTACGCTATCCTGCGCTTTCCCTACTGTTGCACTCTCTGGAGTGGGAATAGTAATTTTTACCCCTGCGCTATCCAGCGCTTTCCCTACTGTTGCACTCACTGGAGTGGGAATAGTCATTTTTACCCTACGCTATCCAGCGCTTTCCATACTGTTGCACTCACTGGAGCAGGACTAGTAATTTTTACCCCTACGCTATCCAGCGCTTTCCCTACTGTTGCACTCTCTGCAGCGGGAATAGTAATTATTACCCCTACACTATCCAGCGCTTTCCCTACTGTTGCACTCTCTGGAGCGGGAATAGTAATTTTTACCACTACGCTATCCAACGCTTTCCCTACTGTTGCACTCACTGGAGTGGGAATAGTAATTGTTACCCTTACGCTATCCAACGCTTTCCCTACTGTTGCACTCACTGGAGTGGGAATAGTAATTTTTACCCCTACGCTATCCTGCACTTTCCCTACTGCTGCACTCTCTGGAGTGGGAATAGTCATTTTTACCCTACGCTATCCAGCGCTTTCCATACTGTTGCACTCACTGGAGCAGGACTAGTAATTTTTACCCCTACGCTATCCAGCGCTTTCCCTACTGTTGCACTCTCTGCAGCGGGAATAGTAATTATTACCCCTACACTATCCAGCGCTTTCCCTACTGTTGCACTCTCTGGAGCGGGAATAGTAATTTTTACCACTACGCTATCCAACGCTTTCCCTACTGTTGCACTCACTGGAGTGGGAATAGTAATTGTTACCCTTACGCTATCCAACGCTTTCCCTACTGTTGCACTCACTGGAGTGGGAATAGTAATTTTTACCCCTACGCTATCCTGCACTTTCCCTACTGCTGCACTCTCTGGAGTGGGAATAGTAATTTTTACTCTGACGCTATCCAACGCTTTCCCTAATGTTGCAATATGTGGAGTAAGTATATATATTAATTTATATGTATATGTTTAATTAATTTTAACAATATGTATTAGTTATTATTTTTAAATAACTTTTAATATTTTTAACTATATTTCTTTTAATTAAATGTATTATTTTCTTAATTTTACATTATTATTAAAACATTTAAAAAAACGATATTTTTAACATCGATATTTTGGACAACGATATTTTTTTTCTCGATATTTTTGTACTTACCTTTATGTAGATAGGACTTCGATATTTTTGACTTCGATATTTCTGTGTCGATATTTTTGTAGGTCGATTTTCTGTCCGTCGATATTTTGTCAGACATTCAATGTAGCCATGGCTGCAATTTTACTAAGTTTATTTTCTAGTGGTGTTTGGTGGGCAGTATTGCATGCAAGGCATCCTTAACATAGCTGCACCGAGATGAACTGAAGAGTTTACTAGCCTGTTTGGATTCATATCTTCTGATCGCAATTAATTTCCTGCCCAGGATTCACTTACTTAGAGGGCATCCTTCATTCTCAAGGAAGTATGTAATTCCATGAGGAATAGTCCATCAAATAAGAGCCCAGCCCCTAAATGGGTAATGACTGACATTTTTTAATGCAACTTAAATCTATATGGTTCTTCTCAGAAAAGTTTTACATGCTATCTTTGGTTTATCACAATTTCCTCAATCCTGAGGTCTGTGTATGACTAGACAAATGTACAAGAAAGGACGATCCTCAGTGCTACTGATAAATGTCTTTGTCGGGCTCTACAGTTAAATTGGTTGGTCAATTTTTATTACAATGCCATCAGAGTTGGACAAAAGCAAAGCACAGTTTATTCAACATTGAAATTTGCCTTCAGAGTTGGGCGTACCACTTAAGAGCAATGTCTCACATTCTGTCTGATAACTGACAAATATGTTAAAGACAAAGGGGCCGATTCCGATTTGGGACGGAAATCTCTCCGACCGAGCCGGACCCGGCGAGATTTCCGACCGAATCGGACCCGTGCAGCCCGACCGAACGAGTACGATGCGTCCGTATGCTATCGTACTCGAGTCGGTCGGACTCCCATTGAAGTCAATGGGAGCCGGTCGTACAACGCGTACGTGGGCTCCCATTGCCTCAATGGGTGCGAGGTGAACAAGGGCGCCCCCACAGCGGGTACGCGGCGAAGCGACTCGCGCCGTACACGCACAGGTAGGGGGACCCATGGGTCCCCCTGTGTGCGACTCGCGCGGCTACGCGTACAGGGGGTCCGACACGGACCCCGAAGTACGGCTCCGACTGCTCTTTCAAGCCGGACGGCGCGTGTCGGTCGGACTGCTCACGGCGCGCATCGTACTTACCCGGCCGGGGAACGTCTCCATTGCGCTGTGCGGTTAGACCCGGGAACGAGTCGGTCGGAGCGGTTGGGACGCCCGAACGAGTCGGTCGGCGATTTCACATCGTACTCGCTCGTCCAGACGCGTGTACGAATCGGTCGGGAAATAGGGCTCCGAATCGGATCCGGTTATGCCGAATACGATTCGGAGCCCTACCGGCCGAGATCGGAATCGGCCCCAGAAAGGGGTGTTCTTAGACCTGTCATCCTTGTTGCGGTCTTCCCTCAAACGTTTTCCTTTCACTCCTCTGGTTTCCTGAAATTAGTTTTTGTTGGCATTACAACATGGCTAAAATACATTGGCAAAGCCAATAGCTCTTGCATACACAAGATCTATAGGCTTTGCCAATGATTGTTCAATTTAAAATTGCTTTTCTGATTGTGGCCATATGAATTAGAGAGACAACTGGGAATTTGTAAAATGCACAGAGTGAGAACATTACAAATAAAATAAAAACACGAAAAAGTGTTTTCATTTTATTTGTAATGTGCTTACTAATTGATTTTAATGATTGTTGTGTTTTATAAACTGATTTAGCGATGCTGTATATTTCTAAACCTCTGAGCCAAAATAAACCATTTATTAATTTGACTGATTTATTTTTGATGTTTTTATATGATGAGAATCAAGGGAAAAATTCAACATTTTTTGAGTATTCTGCACTTGAAAATATAACGGGTTCATTCTAACACTGCCTCCGAGGCTAGTGGTTGGAAGTAGCAGTCAAGGTAGCCAATAAAATCATTGTGGTTAGGAAATTAACATGTGAGCAATCTCAGAATGAAATAGTAACCAGCAGGAGAAAAGTGTTTACTTCCTCAATTGTTTTATTTGGAAGACCTAGAGCTTGAAGTGTTATATAAAATGAGTGCAGCGGAAGACAGAGTGACATACTGGGGCCCAAATTTTAACAGAGAGAACAAGAAGGAATTGCATCCCCCGCTGAGGGAGGAGATTGACAGGTAGATTCTGCCGGACACTCTGAAGGCCAAGCACATTATATTATGTGTTACTCTTTTAAATGAATCCAATCGGAGACAAATTGAAGGCCTTACACTAAATTTATTTACACCAAGTTATTAGTGGTACAGCATTAGTGATGTTACAACTTAATAGGAATTATTACTACCCCACCCCTAAGCTGTTTCGATGTCTATAGTATTGGAGAAAAAAATATTAATTTATACTTGTTAGAAATGGGGGTCTCTAGTTGGCAATGGCTTGCACCTTTGTCCAAGTAGGGACCCTTGCTTCTAGTCAGGTAAGGGAGTTATGCCCTTAGACAACCCCTGCTCACCCACTTGGTAGCTTGGGACAAGCAGCCAGGCTTATCTCAGCGGCAATGTGTAAAGCATTTGTGCACACATACATTAACACATTGAAAACACTACAAATGGACACAACAGTTTAGATAAATAGGAAATCTTTATACAAAACAAGACCAAAATGACACAAATTCCCCATACATATCTCAAGATATCATCAAAAATAGGTTATTCACAAAACTAAGGCTTGTAGCAACAAATAGCACTACCTGGGGCTATTATGATGTCGTGACAGATGAAAAATCCCAAAGTACGACGCCAACTGCGAGGTGCGTGGCGTCGGGCCCAGAGTCACACGGGCCCGAAAGAACAGTACCTTGGCAAACGATGTAAACAAAGACAGTGCACGGCATCAGGGAGGTGAGGCTTCGTTGGCACTGGGCGGCATCGGTTTCTTACGACCCCAGGGGAGGTGAAGCGTCAGTTCCTTACAACCACAGGGGATGTGAGGTGTTGGTTCCTTACTGTGATGCAGGGGAGGTAAGGCGTCAGTTCCTTACTGTTGTTGTGGAGGTGAAGCGTCCACAACAACAGTAAGGGACTGACACCTCACCTCCCCTGCATCACAGTAGTGAAGTGTTGCGGAGATTTTTGTCACTTCCCGGAACTCCGCGAATTCCACTCAGGCTAACATGGCAGTTTAAAATTGCGCTCAGACACTGCAGTGGCAGGTCTGAGAACCCTTTGAAAGGCTGCTTGTATGGGTGGCACAATCAGTGCTGCAGGCCCACTGGTAGCATTTGATTACAGGCCCTGGGCGTGCACAGTGCACTGTACTAGGGACTTAGGGGCCGATTCTGATGCGGGTTGGAAAAGCTTCCCGACCGAGTCGGTTGGGAAATGGTGTCCGACCCACTCGGATCGGGAAAGTCCAAACGGCGGAGTAGGATGCATCCGGATGCTTCCAGATACGATTTGGTTGAACTCCCATTGACTTCAATAGGAACATTTGTTCCTAACCGCATCAGAATTGGGCCCTCGGTCGGGAAGACACGTTCCCGATCCGATTTGGAAGGAGCAAATGCCGTTAGGAGGCCTTCCTAACCGCATCAGAATCTGGTCCTCGGTCGGGAAGCTTTTCCAACCCGCATCAGAATCGGGCCCTTAGTAGTAAATAAAATAAGCCAATCATGGAAACACCATTCCATAAACACAATTTACCTAGGGAGCTCTTGCATGGGGCACTCATCAGCTGTGGCAAAGTGCCCAAAGCATCTAGACCAGCAAAAACAAAATCCAGCACACAGCAAAAATACAGGAGGCAGAGGCAAAAAGACAGGGGAAACCACGCCAAGGATGCCAGGTCTAACAAGTGTCACCTCCTCAGACCTAAGAAGGCTCTCACTTCTGTCTGGGTCTTGGGGGCTCCCTAGCCAGAATGGTTTCAATCTTAGGCTATAGGGGCATCACCTGGCTGCTTCCTACCTGGTGCCCTAAGTACACTACTGATCCCTGCCCGATCTGACACTTATTGGCCTTGATCGTGAGGCCTGTCCTCTGCAGTGCCCTCAACACTTCATAGAGGTGTTGCAGATGTTCTTCCCAAGTGGCACTGAACACTGTGATGTCATCTAGGTAGGCGGCAGTGAAATCCTCCAGTCCAGACAACACCTGGTTAACCAACCTCTGAAACGTGGCAGGGGCACTCTTCAACTCAAAGGGCATTACCTGGAACTGATAGTACCCATCTGGGATTGAAAATGCAGACCGCTACTTGGCCCCATCAGTCAAGGCAATCTGCCAGTCCCCAGACGTTAAGTCAAACGTGCTAAGGAACTTGGCAGCTTCCAACCGATCTATGAGCTCATCAGCTCTGGGGATGGGGTGTGCATCAGTACTGGTGACGGAATTGCGCCCTTAGGAGTCCACACAGAACTGGAGTTCTGGGGTGGCACCGGGTGTGGCAGCCTATGGGATGAAGACCACTGGGCTGGTCCAAGGGCTGTTTAAGGGCTCAATCACCCCTAGTGCCAGCATCTTGGAAACCTCTTACTTGATGCTGGCTTTGACCTTGTCAGTCAACCTGTAAACTGTGTGTTTAACAGGAGGGCTGTCCCCAGTGTCCATGTCATGGACGCACCACTGGGTGACACCTGGGGTTAGGGAGAACAGAGTGGCAAACTGCCCCAACAGTTGGCGACAGTCCCGCTGCTGTTCAGGGGTTAGGGCAGGGGAGAGGTTCACACTATCCTCTGACCCATTATGTTCTTTAGCAGACAGGAGGTCAGGGAGATGCTCAGTCTCCTCTTTCATCCCATCAGCTGTCGCTAAGAGCATGTTCACTTCAGACATCTCAAAGTGAGGCTTGAGTCGGTTCACGTGTAGGATCAGCAAAGGGTTTCTGGGAGACTGCAAGTCCACCAGATAGGTGACTTCACTGTTGCGCTCCACCACCTCAAAAGGCCCAGTCCACTTGTCCTGGAGAGCGCTAGGCTTTACTGGGGCCATGACCCACACTTTCTGGCCAGGCTGAAGCTCAATCAGAGTGGCATTCTGATCATACCAGCATTTCATATCCACCTGGTAGGCTTCTAGATTTGCCTGAGCGAGTTGTCTGAAGCACTTAGTCTGGTTCCTGAAGGCCAGCATGTAGCTAAATACATCCTGGGGGGGTTTACTGGGAGCTTTCTCCCAGCCTTCTTTGACCAGACTCGGAGGTCCTTTCACAGGATGCCCATACAGGAGTTCAAATGGACTGAACCCTAAGTACTTCTGGGGTTCTTCTCTGTAAGCAAAGAGTAGGCATGGTAAGAGGACGTCCCACTTATGCCTCATGTGTTCTGCAAGACCCTTAATCATGCCCTAGAAGGTCCGGTTGAATCTCTCAATCAGCCTATTACCTTGGAGGTGGTAAGGAGTGGTGAACTTACAGGTAACACCACACTCCTGCCACAAGGACGTCATATACTTAGATATGAAGCTTGTACCGGAGTCGGATACTACCTCTCTGGGGAACCCCACACGGGAAAACATCCCCATCAACGCCTGGCTCACCACAGGGGCTGTCGTGGTCCTGAGATGGATAGCCTTGGGGTATCAGGTGGCATGGTCCACCAAGACCATGATGAACCTGTTGCTCATGGCAGTCTTGGGGTCCAGTGGCCCCACAATGTTAAAATGACCCTGTCAAAGAGGGTGCTGGCTACAGGAAAAGGTTGGAGAGGAGCCTTACACTTCCTCTCACTCTTACCACTTGCCTGGCAAGTCTGGCAAGACCTACAATGAGTATCAGAGTTCTTGAACATTTGGGGCCAAAAGAAGTGGGTGACAAGCCTTTCAAAGGTCTTGTCCTGCCCCAAATGCCCTGCAAAAAGCATATCATGAACCAGACCCATGAGGTAGGCTCTGAAGCACTGGGGTACCACCAGCACGTGGGCTGACCCAGGCTCAGTATGCTTGGGCTCGCTATACAGGAGACCATTCTCCCAGTAAATGCAATGTGATCCAGACTGATCACCAGCTGACTGGTTTGCAGCCTGCTGCCACAAACCCACAAGAGAAGGGCATTCCTGCTGCTCCTTGCAGAATTGCTCCCTGGTGGGACCCCCTTCCTGCTGCCAATGGGTCAGCTCAGGTAGGTCTCCCGGTTTGGCCACTTGCTCCCCTATAGGCTCCAGGGCATCCCCCTCAAGGTCTGCCTCCTCCTGGGCTGTGGGAACTTGGGGGGCTGGTTTGCAGTGCCCCCTAACTCTCCTCTTTCTGGCTGACACCTGGGCCACTCTTTCAGGCTCCAGGTCCTCTTGATTGCCCTAACCGGCTGCCATTGACCGAGTGGTCAAACACGCCCTCTTAGGCAGACCCAACATATCCAGATGAGACCTGTATTCCACCTTCTCCCAATGGGAACTCTCCAGGTCATTGCCAAGCATGGCTGGTCTCACGACTACTTTCAAGGTTCCTGAGACCCCCCCACTCAAAAGGGAACCTGTGCCACTTTGCAGGGGCACTCTGAGTTGTCAGATGCAACTGCTGGGTGAAGTATGTTGGCGGTCACCTGCTTCTCTTAAGACACCAGCCAACAACTGACAGCTGTCACACTGGATCCAGTGTCTCTAAGAGCCTCCACCCTATGGCCATTAATAGTCACCCACTGCCCGTAATTTGTAGTTTTGCGGGCAGGCGGTTCCTTAGGACCATCTCACTGTCCCCTAATGAGACAATGGAAAATTCTCTTGGTTCCCACCCTTCCTGTGGGCCCAACTCCTCCCCCAGAACTACACTAGTCACCCCACGGGGTGGTGCACCAGAGGGTGCAGGTATGCTCTTGGGACACTTAGGATCCCCAATAAAGTGGCTCACCTGTTCACAAGAAAAACATTTGCGGGGACCCTTCTCTGCAGGCTTCCCTGTAGAGACCCAGGGCTTCTTACCACCAAGGGGCTGGGAATCTTTCTCTTGAGAACTAGATTGGGGCCCTTTCTGGAACTCCTTCTGTTTACCCTTGTCCCTCCCACTCTTCTGCTGGGGACCCTGCCCACCCTTGGCTGAGTCTCCCACATACCCCTTGTGGACCCTGGTGCTGACCCAGCGGTCCGCCTCCACAGCAAGCTTCTTGGGGGTCAGTCAGCTTACTGCCAATCAAGTGCTGGCGTAGCTCTGGAAAACTATTAGCAGACAAGGGCTCCCATGCCATCAAATCATAGAGCCCCTGAAAATCAGTTGCCTGGCTACCCTTCACTCAACCATCCAGTGCTCTGCAAAAGGAAGCAACATACTCAACCCAAGTGTGAGATTCAAGTTTCTTTATGGCCCTCAACTTCTGTCTATACAGTTCTGGAGTCAACCCATACCTTCTGATCAAGGCCTCCTTCATGGGAGTATAAATCACTTTATCCTCCTCAGGCAAAGCTAGCAAGGTGTCCCTCACCTCTGCAGTGAAGTGACTCCACAACACCGCTCCCCAGTCTCTCTCAGGGTCTCTGTGGGACCTCATTGCTACCTCATACCTCTTGAACCACTGACCAATGTCATCACACATCACAAAATCTTTGATCACCTCTTTAGGAATATGCACCCTCCCTTTCTCATGCACTGAAGGCAAACTGCCACCATTGGAAATGGATGCCACAATCTTGACTTCTATGTCCAGCTCCTTCAAACTTCTCTCATGCTCTAAGAGCATCTTCTTTTCCTCCATGGCAAGTTTCTGCTTTGTTAGTGCCAGGAGGCATAAGTTCCTAACGACCCCAGGGGAGGTGAAGCGTTGGTTCCTTACGATCACAGGGGAGGTGAGGCGTTGGTTCCTTCCTGCGATGCAGTGGAGGTGAGGCGTTGGTTCCTTGCTGTTATCGGGGAGATGACATTGTGGTTGCAGCGAGGTGGCAGTTCCTTACGACAGTACGAGGTCGATGGATTCGAGAGGTCTGCCACGTCAGGTATCGGCTCCGCGATGATGAAGCACCGGCGTCGGTGAGGTCGGGGCTGCGGTACGAGTCGGGGCAGTGCGTCGTGAGCATCATGTGTGGTGCCCTCGGCTCCGGTGCAGTCAGTGGCTTCGGTGATGGTGTCAGAGTCGATATAATGCGGCGGCAGACGGCAGGGCTGCGGTGCAAGTTGGGGCAGTGTGACGTGTACTTCACGAGCGGTGCCCACGGCTTTGTTGCAGGTCACAGCATCGCTTGCTGGTGTCGGTGTTGCTTTTTCCCTCTGTGGCAGCTGAAACTGAAGTTCCAGGTGCAGGAGGACAGATGACGTGAAGTCTTTGTGTCCCTGAGTCTTCAGAACAGGAGGCAAGCTCTACACAAAAGCCCTTGGAGATCTTCTTCAAGAAGGATACACAGCACAGTTCAATCTTTGTCCTCTCTTTGGCAGAATCAGCCACTGCAGGCCAACCAGGCAAAGCATCCACACAGCAATGGGGCAGTACTCCTCCTTACAGATTCTCCAGCTCTTCTCCTTGGCAGAGGTTCCCCTTGAGTCCAGAAGTATTCTAAAGGTCTGGGGCCCAGGCCCCAATATTTATACCACATTTTCCTTTGTTCTCTTGTGGCAAAAAGTCTCTCAGCTCAGTCCAAACCAGTTCTGTTCTTTCTGGTCCAGCTTCTTGACAGGAAGTAGAGACAGCATTGTGCACAGGAGTCAAGGTCTATTCAGGTGCAATGAAAACTCCTCTCACTACTCTAAATGCAGCCCAGGTCTATTCGGCTGAGCTCTGAGTCATCCAGGAAAGGCAGGACACACCTCAACCCCCCCAGGGGCTGTCTACATTGAATGCACATCCCCAACTCCTGTCATTCCAAAACCAGACAATCAATACACAACTCAGCAGAGGCACATAGAAGGGCTAAGCAAGAAAATGCCTACTTCCTAAAAGTGTGTTACAATAAAGGGGGTTAAGCCCTGTACTGATAGCCAAATGGGGCTTAGATTAAATTCTATAGAAAAAGACGAGCTGGCTACTTTTGAAAAGCTGCTGTTTATTTAAGCAGACAGTGGACCAATGCACACAGTCTCCTTGGTCCCGGTATAATTATTTACTCATTTATTTCAATATTTTCTCATAACATTTAACACTTTTAAATGTCTGAAAACATAGCGGCACACTGTTTAGTGCAAACAAATAACTATCATGGGTGCATTCAAAAAAACTTTTTTAAACAATAATAACACTCAAAGAATTGTGCTTCAACCAATTATACAATAAAACATTGAGTTATCACAGTTGCACCTCACTGTAACTATTTAAACATTACACCAGTCTCAGGTTTACAGCATAATGTTTTGACATAGAGCACTCTCATTGTGCGCTATTTAGTTTCATTTACGAGAGTTGCTCGCCATGGGGAAAAGAGCCTAACGTCTGTGGGGATGAATCAAAGTTCGATGTCCCTCTACAATGCCTACACTCAAATTGTAGATTGATCCCTCATGGTATAATGAAGAGGAAAGTCCTAACGCGTTTCAAATCCCTGTTTCATTCATGGGGTTATCTTCAGGGCATTGACACGGTGTAATCTAAAAATATTAAAAAATAAAGCAAAAATGATAATCAGTATTTTTCTCTCTTGTCTATTATGTTCAGCTGTTTGGTATTGAAATAATAATACCTGCATTATAATGTGGTGCTGCTTCACTGCCGGTATTCATTTCCTGTCATCATAAGTACTGTTCTGAGTTTAAACTGGACCCATCTATGGTGAATAAGAAATGAGGTTTTACTCAAGTGCAATACGATTTCTAATATACGCTACTGTAGCAGTCGTGACCTCATGGTGCATACCATAGAAACCGCACAAAGAATCTGCCAAAAAGAAGTGGAAGAACTTGAAAACTTAATCCAAACAGTAAAAGACAACCACAATGTGACTGAGGCGAAGGCATTATTTGAAAAAATTGATAAGGAAATTCAGACTTTCAAAGACAATACCATCAACTTTAAAACGGCAAAATTCGAGAAGGAAACTAAATCGTTTAATATTGAAAACGTTTACCCCTACCTAAAGGACGACTATTATACAAAGATTGACTCTCGTAGAGCCTTGTCTGAATACCAAGGCCGCTCAAAAAACAGATTTTTAACCTTCTAGGAATCCTCATCATCAGACTCAACAGGGGAATCAGATCCAAGAGAGGGCCCCTCCAAAAGACAGAATTCTTTTTTAGAGAAGGGCGACCAAAGAAACAGAGTAAGGTTCAAACAACAGCAGCCATGGGAAATGAGAACAAGAAGGAACTTCTACAAAACTTAAAGATAATATCGATTGTTAATTTGTCAACTAAACAACTTACCAAAGCAGAAGAATCGGTTTTAGAATTGGGTGTGAAATTTGTTCCAACTAAAAGCACCAACTTTACAACTTTGAAAATTGAAGCAATGGAATTCTTCAGAAAGATTCGACTAAAAGTCTTCTTCCAAGGGAAAGACAATATAGGAAACACCGAATCTTCAGGATTATGTAACAAATCAAATTTTGTCCCCCCGGCACATAGTATTCCCAAACAAATAACAGCATTTGAACAGGCGGTACTATCCTCTATTAGTCAACTAGAGGGCACAAAATCATACACAAAAAGAAACATCACCAGGAAACGATATGAAGCCATTCAAGATTTGAAAAAGGATGATACAATAATCATCAAGCCGGCCGATAAGGGCGGGGCGCTGGTTATTTGGCCTAAAGACATGTACATGACAGAAGCGAAGAGCCAAATACTTAATCAAGAATGGTACAGACAACTGAAAGAAGATCCTACACGCCAAATTGAAGAAGAAATCTCAAGACAATTAAAATCTGGTCTGGAGCAAGGAATTCTAGGCCCAAAGGAATACAAGTTTATGAATAAAACACACTCAAGGATTCCAGTTATTTATTTTCTTCTGAAAATTCACAAGTGTCCCACCGAACCACCAGGAAGACCAATCGTCTCTGGATGTGATTCAGCATTGGCACCTTTAGCAAAGTATGTAGACATCTTCTTAAAACCATTCATCGAAGGGGTGCCATCATACCTAAGAGACACAACAGATTTCATTAACAAAATAGAAGGACAAATATTTGATCCCGACCATCAGTGGATGGTATCACTAGACGTGATCTCATTGTATACGCAGATCCCGCAAGACGAAGCTCTACAATCAATGGAGTATTATTTGGAAACCAGACAAAGACCCCACCGAGTGCAACTGATTTCATCCTACAACTGGCGGAAATAGCCCTGAAGAAAAACTATTTCAGGTCCAACGATACATTCTTCATGCAGACAAAAGGGACAGCGATGGGATGTCCCTTCGCCCCAGATATGGCCGTGCTGTTCATGGCCCGCTTTGAGGACAAATTTATCAACAACGATAATCCATTTGATAAACATATCCAGCAATGGTACCGGTACATAGATGATGTCTGGTGCCTTTGGAATGGCACAGAAGACGATCTCCAACAATTCTATGGATGGTTAAATACAAGACACCATGACATAAAATTCAGCATTACCAAAAGCAAATCATGTCTGATTTTCCTGGATGTAGAAGGTATACCATATGAACAGAAATTGGCGACCACTCTGCATCGCAAACCGACAGATAAGAACACAATCCTACACTACCGAAGTTTCCACCCAAGAAATCTAAGGGATAATCTCCCGTATGGCCAGTTATTGAGAATCAGAAGAAACTGTGCCAGAAAAGAAGACTTTATGATCCATGCAGCGGTATTATGTGAACAACTAAAGGACAGAGGCTACCCCCGTAAAATGCTCAAACATGCAACCAAAATGGCATGGTATACACCCCGGGAAGACTTGCTCACAAAAACATCAAAGAAACCAATTGACAAATTAGTCTGTGTCTCAACATTTGGCCCTCATACCAACAAATTTCGCCAGATGATTTTGAAAAATTGCCATCTCCTGAGCCAACTTGAATGCCCATTTGAAAGACCTTTGTTTGCAATGAAGAAAAACAAAAGTATAGGTCAAAGTATCATCAGAGCAGACTTTATACACAGTACTCAGAAAAAAGACCTACGATCAAAATGGAATATGAAACCCATTGAAGGCCACCACAAATGCGGAAATTCGTCAGCCTGTGAAAATACCATTGAAGGCACAGAATTCATTCATGACCGTGTTAAATGGTCTGATAAAGAATTTTCTAATTGCAAAACGAAAAACATAATTTATGTAATCAAGTGCTCATGTCCCAGGATATATATTGGTAAAACGAATCAACAAGTCAACCATAGAATTGTCCAACATCGCTCCCGCATTAAAAAGCAAGTTATGACAGCCCCAATGGTGTCTCACTTTGTTGAAAAGAAACACTCGGAAAGGGATTTCGTTTGGACAGTACTATCAGCATTAAAACAACCGCCCAGGGGAGGCGATCTTGAAACAGCTTTGGCCAAAAAAGAGGCATATCTTATTCTGAAATTTAACAGTACCCTGAAAGAATTAAACGAAATGTCTGAATTAACAAAGTCCAGTACGTGAGCATCATAAGATCAGCAAGATTTATTTAACCAACTTGTTCACAAAGAAAGGCAAATGCAAAGTCATTGATCACACACGGGCCAAAACTACATCACCCAGCATTCAACACACCAGGATCTTCCGGCCGAAACGAAGAAATATGGAAAGCACATGCGTCCCAACCGGAAATGAAGATACGAAGAAGTACACAAGCAGTAATCGCACGCTTAACAAAACTCAGCGAGGCTGTCTGCCGGATCGTGAAACCGCTGTAGAAACTAACAAGTAAGCGTCAAGAAAATGTACCTTTTGATTGCAACAAAATATCTACTGCCCGGGTGAACAAAACACATAAATGGTTTCTCCTTGCCTCTCGCCCTCAGATCCACTAAATCCAACACGACCGAAGGGCGCGTCTCTGTGGAAATAAGGACAAAGAACCAAGTAAGCAGAAAGGCTTTAATACGCTACAATAGCGTATATTAGAAATCGTATTGCACTTGAGTAAAACCTCATTTCTTATTCACCGTAGATGGGTCCAGTTTAAACTCAGAACAGTACTTATGACAACAGGAAATCAATACCGGCAGTGAAGCAGCACCACATTATAATCCAGGTATTATTATTTCAATACCAAACAGCTGAACATATTAGAGAAGGCAGAAAAATACTGATTATCATTTTTGCTTTATTTTTTAATATTTTTAGATTACACCGTGTCAATGCCCTGAAGATAATCCCATGAATGAAACAGGGATTTGAAACGCGTCAGCACTTTCCTCTTCATTATACCATGAGGGATCAATCTACAATTTGAGTGTAGGCATTGTAGAGGGACATCGAACTTTGATTCATCCCCACAGACGTTAGGCTCTTTTCCCCATGGCGAGCAACTCTCGTAAATGAAACTAAATAGTGCACAATGAGAGTGATCTGTGTCAAGACATTATGCTGTAAACCTGAGACTGGTGTAATGTTTAAATAGTTACAGTGAGGTGCAACTGTGATAACTCAATGTTTTATTGCATAATTGGTTGAAGCACAATTCTTTGAGTGTTATAATTGTTTAAAAAGGTTTTTTGAATACACCCATGATAATTATTTGTTTGCACTAAACAGTGTGTCGCTATGTTTTCAGACATTTAAAAGTGTTAAATGTTATGAGAAAATATTGAAATAAATGGGTAAATACTTATACCGGGACCAAGGAGACTGTGTGCATTGGTCCACTGTCTGCTTAAATAAACAGCAGCTTTTCAAAAGTGGTAGCCAGATCGTCACTTCCTAAAAGTGGCATTTTCAAACACACAATTTCAAAACCATCTTTACTAAAATAATATCGACCTACCAAAATGTCGGGACAAAAATAACGATTACACTAATATCGACATACTATACTTATTTTAAAAAATACACAAATATCGACACCAAAATATTGTTAAACATTTACAACGATATCAGTATTATCGAACCAAAAAATAGCGTGATAACTAATATTGAACATATTAAGAAAACATACAAAGTTACAATAATATCGATGACAAAAATATAGACAACAATATTATCGTTTAAAAAAATATATCATGTTAAAATTATTTATAATAACACAATACATACCCCAAAAAATATAAAAATATTAATTAACACACACAGCATACAAAATTTATCGATTAACACATATTTTAATAACATTTAAAAATAATTTCATGAAAATTATTACATACACAACATTATTTACAAATTCAGACATTATATCTAAACTAAACAAATATTATTTAAGATTTAAAAGAATATAAATTACATATAATATACTATACCACTTAAAAAACAAAAAACAGAGTAACTGAAACTTAATTCACGTTTTCTATATATGGAAAACAAGTGCAAAATTAATTAAAACAATAAATAACAACAATTGAAATACACATACAATTGAAATAACCCAATAAGATTAAAACAACAATTAATGAAACACTATATAAACACACAAAAATTAAACATTATTTTACACTGCAACCAAAAAATCAAGAATAAGGAGAAACTCTACTGGATTGCTGCCGCAACATTGGAATGCATCATAGGAAAATCTTATTCCAGCTCCACAAAGTAAGTAAATTAGCATTTCAAAAGTACTGCTACCGAAAATGTTCTCAAAGCACTTTTTATAGGAACAAAATAATTAATATATATTTTTAAAATTATATCTCCTCTACAGATAATTCTGAAGACACTCAAAGAACTACAGAACAGTATGAAATATCAACTTGCAAATAAAGTAAGTATTAAACGCATAAAAATTAAGACAAGTTTTCTAAAATGCCAAACAAAAGTGCAAGCTAAGCACAACTCCCCCCACTAAAAACACAGTTAAACAAATTTATTAAAATTACTCTTTTTTCAACAGGAATTTCTAAAGAAATACTAAAAGCAAACAGCAAAGAAAAAGCAACAGCATTGAAAAAAATCTTCAAATACATCATTGTAAGTATTAAATTGGCAATGTACATGTTTTAGATGATAACACAGCACAGTATTAGTTTGAATAATTTTTATATACATTTCTCTTAGCATTTGAAGCATCATCATGACTGAAGGGGCCCAATTCATTACTTCTCAGAAAGGCAAATTCTTATTATGTTATATGGGGTATGTGTACGCCCAAGAAAAGCAAACAGGCGACAAAGTTAACTGGAAATGTAGTAAATATTATTCTAACAAATGTTATGGGAGGGCTGCAACAAAGGAAACAACTGTACTATATGTTAGAGAGCATAACCACCCCCTAACGTAGCTGAAATTTAAGTTCGAAATGCTTTAGAAAATATAAAAGAAGCTAGCACTAGATCTGAAAAGGCTGATGGAGCAAGGACTCGAGAAAAGAGACTTGCTCGATAAAATCCTCCATTAACACTTATTAAGTATTAACTAATAGATAAGACGAAACTAATATGCACCCAAAACAGAAACATGGGGAGAAAAGCTTACGCATACTTGAATTATTAGGAAATAAAGCACAGCACGATTAAAAACCCGCTTTAACTTGCTAAAATGCTTTGCGAATGCGCGAACCTGGATGACGCATAGAATAACGTGACTAACTTGCTTTGAGAGGGAAAAACCCTCACGCATGCACAAGAAGAATTGAAATACGGTCTTGAGGTACCGCATGCCCGGCATATGCTTGCTTGATTTGAAAAGAAGCTGCTGCAATTAATGCTTTTGCCCAAGAGTAATAATAATCACATAGGATAGAGTAGAAGTGGGTGGTGAACAGTGAGAATTACATGTTCAAGAAAATAATATCTGTTTTTGGTTCTTTTATTAATAGAGAATATTTGGGCCTACGGAGCCTTGACTAGAAAGGAAGATGGCGAAAGCCGCGCATGGTCAGTGACTACATGTGATGACCAATGACACAGAAGGAATTGAATGCTTGCCAATGTCCAAGGACGAAAAGGCTGGGAACCAAGGAGGAAGTAGCAGAAAACTGTGAAGCCTGTATTAAATGAATTATGGCATTAGCAACAAATTATGCATGTTTCAAATAAAATTATGAATGAGAAGAAGGGACAGGATCAACAAACAATAGGTTTGACTAATAAAATGAATACGTCAGCTTGGGATGATGAAGACACCCCTAACCCCGTCCAATCATATTCCGTAGTTTAGTGAAGTCGCAACACTTGAGGGTGGGACATGAAGAAATAAAGAATATAATTAGAATGATTGGAAAAAGAGAAGTTAGTGCTGCTGCTGAGATAGACGATGACGATGAGATGATGCAGACAACGCTGCTGGGAGCTGAGCAAGAGAGAGATAGAGAGAAAAGACGAGTGTAGACTCAGAAGACCCAGTCTATCGCCTGATTAGAATTGAAGATTGCGGAAGAATATCGAGGAGGGAGAAAGTGAAAGAGAGGGAATCGCCCCGGTGCGTCGGGTTGTAGAAAAGTCTAATAAGTATTAAACCTGTCCTGATCCTATCCTTTAATCTTTGTCTCCTGATCCTAAGTCAGGGGACCTCCACCAGCCCTTTGGCCAGAGAGTTGGTTTTCCTGTTACCCTCATTAGGTAAATGTCATTTCTATCTAGTATTTGCATATTTCGTTGCAAATGTATTTTGATGTATCTTATGTCTCTTCATCTATCCACTCTGGTGCATTGATGGTTGTTGAAAGCTTGTGTAATTGAATGTAATATGCTTATGATTGTTTCTCTCTCCCGTTTGAGAAAATGGAGTTTTGCACTGTGTGTTTGTAATAACTGAGCGTTCAAATTAATGACTGAAATTTTAGATAAACTTATCATAATTATTATATTCATAGTCTGTGGTTATTTCTTTATAAAGTTTAGTTAAGGAGTTGTTAATATCACCATCAACTAACTCAACTAATGGTCCATCGACCAGAGGAAGAGTGTTGATTCGTGAAGATTAGTTAGTCATGATATTGTAACTGATCTATTGTTACAGGAAATAACTAATCAGAATTGTGGAATTATTAGAAATCAAAACCCTTCCAGCAGGAAACTGGCCAAGGAGATATATAAAGGATATATGGATAAAAGGTATATGGGCCCATTGAAAAGTTCAGTTTTGATGTATGAATTATTCAACATTGGCCACTTCGCGCTGGAACAGCTACAACTGAAATACTTAAAGACATGCTCCTCACAGTCCCACAACATGCAACTGGCCAAATGCACTCAATAGCATCACTAAAAATAACAATAGCTAGCACTAAAAAAGCTACTGCTACCACCACACCTATCCCCAAAACTTTTGCTGAAGTAGAAATACCACCTGAATTCACAGTTACTCATAATAAAGAACAATTTCTTCTTTATGACAATAAAGCAGCTGACAAAAGAATAATAATATTTGGAACTCCCACAAATTTACTGAAACTGCAAAACTGTGAAACTTGGATGATTGATGGGACTTTTAAAATATGTCCCAAACCATTTTACCAGTTATATACAATACATGGACTTTATCAAAATACAAACATCCCCTTTATATATGCTCTATTACCAAACAAGCAAACAACCACCTATGTTGAACTTTGAACCAAAGTAAAACAAGAAACCAATAATTACTTTCCCCAAAAAAATGATCAATGACTTTGAACAGTCAATGATACAAGCCATACTAAAAAACTACCCTCACACAGCTATTCAAGGTTGCTATTATCACTTTAACAATGCATTTGGAGACGCCTCCAAAAATCTGTACTAAGGGGCTCATTACGATGGCGGAAGGACCGCCACCGCCAGCCGTGCGGTGGCGATCCCTCCGCCATCGAACGACGATTTTCCCTCCGCCACATTACGATGGCGGGGGGATTAGGACCGTGTCTGTGGCGGGCGCAAAGACCGTCCACCACGGATCCGCCATAGACAATTGCTTCAATTGCCTGGCGGATGGTCCTGCTGGTGGGGATTGGTTTTGGGGGCCCGTTGCGGGCCCCCCTTGTGTTGGGGGGAGGTGTGGGTGCACTGGGTACCCCCCTACATTCCACAGCACTAAGTAGCAGGCACCTTGTGGCGGTCGCATACTAATTTGGTGTGCGGGACCGCCGCATGCATGGTGGGCGGTCCCACTACCCGACACTGAAGTCCGTCCGCCATCGTAATCGGCCCCTAAGTGTAGAATATGCAATAAATAGCATATCAAATTAAAAAACTCATAGCACTATCATACGTCCCAATTACTGACGCAGCCGAACAATACAATTTATTAATTGAAAGTGCCTACTACCAACAAAATGAGCAAAAACTAACTCCCCTACTTGACTAGTTTGAGGATACCTGGGTGGGAAGGCTACACAGATCTGGACACAGAAGACAGCCTAAATACCATATTCTATGGTGGAATGTATATAACAGTACCCTAAACAAAGAAGCTAAAACTAATAATGCTGTGGAAGGATGACACAACGCCTTCCAAGCCACAACAGGCAGAACCCAACCTACTCTACATAAACTATTACAATCTATCCAAAAAGAGCAAAGCTACCAACAACTATGAATGGGACAGTCTATAACACAACTAGGCCCAAAACTAACCAAGCAAACTAAACAAATGTTTGAGTACTTACAATACAAAGTAAGACTCTACCCAACAACTAAAGGACTAGAATATCTTGAAACAATAGCTAAAAGCCTACTTTAAATAAATATGCCATCAAAATCCCAAAAACTCGTAATATAAAAACAAGCAGTCAAATAAATAAAAAAATTTAACTCCAAAGATATAATTATTTTGTCAATTAATTTAATTAATATATAAAAAATAAATTGACATAATAATTATATTTTATATAACATAAATAATAACAATTACAGTATTAACATTTCCCTCCCAGTATAAATAATTTAAAATTACTTACTGTTTTCGTAGCTGAAGAAATGTAATCCAAACTGCCATGAATAAATCCACATGTATGATAATCCCAATAAGTAAAGAAAAATCCCCCCAAAAAATTGAAAAATCCAACTGTATAAAAGCAATCCACCGGCAATAGCTCCACAAACGATAAACCATAAAAATCCCCAAAAACGTATTTAAAAAAAGAAAGTAAAATAATTATTAGTTTACTAAAACTAATACACACTTTCTAAAAAACAAAAACGCATTCTTCTCCCAATGGCAACTTCCAATCGACAAAAACCTGTTAGGAAAAAATAAACAATCCCTCCCGCACAAATATACATATACATTATACCATAATAGAAATAAATATAACACTAACACCATAATATACACCATACTATAAACATAATTACACACATCTATCAAACTCTAACACCGACCAATCAACAAACTAACCGCATATCGCAAACGCATAAGTAAAACATACAACTTACCAAAAATAGAAGAACCTAACACTACATACACTATATACTAATTGACTACCTTCAAATTAACCCAAAATTAAAGTTTAAATAAATAAAATTAAACTTACCTTAACCGATGCGACACAGCTTCCAACCGCGAGCTTCTCCCCTCAGAAATGACCAAAAACAAAACCGATAGCTTACAAAATATAGCTTAAGAATAAAAATGGCTGCCTTAAACAATAAAAATTTATATTTTTCTTTATTAAACTGATTGTACATTAGAAATGCATTTCTATATATTTTTGAAAAAATGCTACAAAATAATACTCGTGTATAAAAATTGTTTGACATATTTTTTCAAATGTTAAATTATAATAATAAATGTGATTAAACAATTAATATTTATTATTATAATTCTAAAAATATACATTTAATGGCCAATGTATATTACAAATCTGTACTATTTTTAAATAATGTGAAAAAATGTATGAATGTTACGAAAAATGTTTGTGTTTGCAAAATGACTTATGTACTAGTTAATATTATTTATATTTGAAATATAAATAATATTACCTAAAATATAACATTATGGGGCCGATTCTGATCTCGCTCGGAAGGGCACCGAACAGGATCCGTAGCGAGCGAGTCTGATTCGTAGCCCCAGTTTCCGGACGACTTGTACCGCTGTACGAGCGAGCAAGTACGATGCAAGGATAGCCTCGCGCTCCGACCGACTCGTACCCGTCAGCGACGCCGTCTGGACGACTCCGACTTCATCGACGCGCACCTCGCAATGGGTCTGATTTCCGAGCAACCAAGTATGATGCGCACGTCGAACAGCCGGATCGAGTCGGAGCCACTGACTCGAAAAAGCTCCGGGAAGCGGACTTCGGGTGTCCGTAGCAGACCCCCCCTTCACCCGCAGCCCTACAACTCGATCACTGGGGGGGTCCCAAGGGTCCCCCCTACACATGCCTGCACGGTGCGGGCGGGACCAATGCGTCCCCGCGACAGGGGGCACCCTTGTCCGAGACCTGCGTTTTTGGTCAATTGGAGCCCATGTACGCAACGTACACCAGGCTCCCATTGACTTCAATGGTGCTCCGAGCGACCCGAGTCCGTCAGCGCTGCAGCGCATCATACTCTGTCGCTCGGAGCCCAGGAGCCCAAGTCGCATGGAAAGCTCTACGGCGCCAGTCGGCCATAGGGCTTTCCCAGCAAGATCGGAATCGGCCCCTATATGTTCTGAAATAAAAATAATTGTAAAATCTTTTACAATAAAAAATTGTTAAAACCTATATGTTATTATTAATGTACACTATGGGCCTGATTCTGATCTCGCTCGGAAAGTCCTCCGTATGACTCGGATCCGGGCGGTTTTCCGAGCGAGACGTGCTCCTGGAGTCCGACCGAGCGAGTACGATGCAGCCGTATGCTGACGGACTCGTATCGCTTGGACTCCCATTGAACTCTATGGGAGCCTGTGTACAGACGCGTACACAGGCTCCCATAGCAGAAAAGGGGTGGGTGTGGAAAAGTGTATACCCTGTGGCGGGCACCCCATGGTGCCCGCCACACTGTGCATGCTTGGATCAGTGGGACCCATGGGCACCCCCCGTGATAGATTCGAATGGCCCCGGGTGAAGGGGGGCGTGGAACGGCCCCCCGAAGTATGCTACCAACAGCTGTTTCGTCTTGCTGAGACCAACGCGAAGCGGCTGTCCGAATCGTGCATCGTACTCGCTCGGTCGGAAATCGGCTCCATTGCGCGGCACGATTCGTCTACAAACAAGACGTATGGAGCGGTTTGGGTCCAGAAACGATTCGGTCGGCGCTTATGCGATCTTCGCATCGTACTTGGTCGTTCGGACTTTTGTACGATTCGGTCGTAAACAAGGGCTACGGATCGGGTCCGGTAAAGCCAAATCCGATTCGGAGGCCTTCTGAGCGAGATCGGAATCGGGCCCTATATGTAATAATGTACTAAATATTTACAAGGTAAATAAATAATGTATCACTGTTACCAAAAACATAATTTGTTTAAAAAAAATTATAAAAAGGAATGTATAACTACATTTGTTTTTTTCAAACAATGTACATAACTATAATATAAAGCAGAAAAATGTTCAATGTACTTTAAAAACTATGGGGGTCATTACGATGGCGGTGAAACCACCACCGGCAGCCTGCCAAATTACAATGGCGGGCAGTGTGCTGGCCGACGCAAAGTCCGTCCGCCACGGGTCCGCCAGAGGCAATCGTTATGATTGCCTGGCGGACCCACCCTGCATCAACAATATGGTGGCAGTGCCTAGCAGGCACCGTCCGCCATATTATGATGCTGCCTCCCCACCAGCCGGTGTATGGCGGTGTAACCGCCATTCACAGGCTGGTGGGGATTGCATTTGGGGACCCGTAGCGGGCCCCCCTTGTGTTGGGGGAGGTGGGTGTGCACTACATTTCCCTGCACCAGGTGGCAGGCACCATGTGGTGCCTGCCACGTAGTGCAGGGAAATCCAAACAGGGCATTTCTGACATTGCAGCGGGTGCTGCAGCCAGCAGTACCGGCCGCAATGTCAGAGATACACGATGTGACCGCCACGGTGGCGGTCGCATCATAATCTCAATGGCGGGACCGCCGCATTACTGGCAGACGGTCCCAAGCCCCGGCACGATGGCGGACGGACGGAAGTCCGTCCGCCATCATAATCGGCCCCTATGTTATTTTAATAAACATTTACAAATATATCATTATGCTTACTCCAAAATATATTTTTCATTTTTAACTATTCTCACTATACAATACACTACATTGATTCAGAAAAGGTGCTGGACACTAAACATATATATTTTACTATTCCCACTCCAAACTATCTTAACTCAGGGAAGGTGCTGGACACTAAACATATCTAATTTACTATTCCCATTCCTGTTTATATTAAGTCAGGGAAGGTGCTGGTCAGTAAACATATATAGTTTACAATTCCCACTCCAATTTATATTAAGTCAAGGAAGGTCCTGGACACTAAACATATATAATTTACTATCCCCACTCCAATTTATATTAAGTCAGGGAAGGTGCTGGACAATAAACATATATCATTTACTATTCCCACTGCAAACTATATCAACTCGGGGAAGGGGCTTGACACTAAACATATATAATTTACTATTCCCACACCAACTTATCTCAACTCAGGGAAGGTGCTGGACACTAAACATATATAATTTACTATTCCCACACCAACTTATCTCAACTCAGGGAAGGTGCTGGACACTAAACATATATAATTTACTATTCCCACTCCAAAGTATATTAACTCAGGGAAGGTGCTGGACACTAAACATATTTAATTTACTATTCCCAATAAAAAATACATTAATTAATAAAAAGTGATAGTCAATATCCATTAAAAAATTTATATTCATAAATAAAAATTAATCATAAAATTAAAATTCCAAAACAACAAACACATATAATTATAATAACCACATGTGATATATCATAAACACTTTTATTTTTATATGTTGTTTAAATATATATTAACATATTCATAAATTAACAAATATATAAAAACAGTAGTTTATTATCAATATATTTATTCCCAGAAATAAAAATAATTAATAAAATTTCTTGTATTAATAATAATTAATACATTTTTTATAATGTTTCAATTTTTAAAATATATACTTGCCCAAAATTTTTATAAGATTATTGTTTTAAAAATAACAACTAAATCACTGTTAAAAATATTTCCCCCAAAAATAATGTACACAAAATTTGTATTCGCTTATTTATTATAATACATTTAAAAATGTATTAATGTATATATACTATATCAACACAAAACACATCTATATTAAAATCATTTGATACTGTATCATAATTCAATATTCACTACTATATTTTACATTCATAACAATTAAAATTTGAACATTTTTAAATTTCAAAAATATTTTTCTCTCATTACTAAATATTTTATAAACATATTTTAATTATAATTTCATACACTATAATCTATATACTATGGGGCCGATTCCGATTCGGGCCGGAAATCTCTCCGACCGAGCCGGACCCGGAGAGATTTCCGACCGAATCGGACCCGTGCAGCCCGACCGAACGAGTACGATGCGCACGTATGCCATCGGACTCGAGTCGGTCGGACTCCCATTGAAGTCAATGGGAGCCTGTCGTACAACGCGTACGCGGGCTCCCATTGACTCAATGGGTGCAAGGAGGACAAGGGCGCCCCCTACAGCGTGTACGCGGCGAAGCGACTCGCGCCGTACACGCACAGGTAGGGGGGACCCATGGGTCCCCCCTGTGTGCGACTCGCGTGGCTACGCGTACAGGGGGGTCCGACATGGAGCCCCGAAGTACAGCTCCGACTGCTCTTTGGAGCCGGAGTGCGCGGCTCGGTCGGACTGCTCGCGGCGCGCATCGTACTTACCCGGCCGGGGAACGTCTCCATTGCGCGGTGCGAGTCGTGTCCGAGCGAGTCGGTCGGTGCGGTTAGACCCGGGATCGAGTCGGTCGGAGCGGTCAAGGCGCCCGGACGAGTCGGTCGGCAATTTCGCATCGTACTCGCTCGGACGCGCGTACGAATCGTTCGGGAAATAGGGCTCCGAATCGGATCCGGTTAAGCCGAATCCGATTCGGAGCCCTACCGGCCGAGATCGGAATCGGCCCCATAATGTTTTTGTAATGAAGTAACACACAGTAGCGTAGAGATGATAAGGTAGAGTTGGATTTATTGAGTACAAGGAAGTAAGTAAACCCCATCCAGCATCAAGCCCTGCAGTCGCCATCTCACAAACTGCTTACAATCTCTTTCACAAGATGCAGGTTCCACGTTCTAGACAGCGTAGCCTAGTAACAGCGATAACATTCTACAGATACCAAGAAGTAGGAACACTACATCACCTCCCCCTTAATAACACAACAAGGCAATAAATAAAGAAAAATAAATAAATAATAAAGCGACATCAGAACTAAACATAATCATGATACTTGCCCGGTCTTTGTATGAGCTTACGAGGCCTGGTCGAATTCTCTTGTGACCCAGCACCAGATTCCTCTCTGGGTTGTGAATCCTTGACCCGGCATTTCGCCACTCTATAAGGTTCAATACCTTATGATCATGAGTGCGAACGGCATTGTTAAACACCTTGATCACTTTAAAGGGTGTGCTGAATTTCGAACCAGGTTTGCTTAAGCGAGGAGATTTTATTTTGACCCAATCACCCACTGAGACATTAGTGTTCTTAACAGCTTTCCTCAGATCATACCACTGCTTCCTCTTCTCTTTGATCATTCGTTCCCTATCTCTCCATCCTTCAGTACCCATGGCATCTTTGTCAACCGAAATTCTCTTCGAACAGACCCAAGAGGGACACACCTCAGTGCAAGGAGCTCTCTTTTTAAACAACTGGAAGGGAGACACACCCGTAGAGGAGTGCGGGGTAAACCTGTAGTCTTTCACTTTCTTCTTCATTGCAGTCTCCCAATCAGCACCTGTTGCTACAGCCTGTTGTAAGGTCTCCTTCAAGACCTTTACAAACCTTTCAACTACCCCATTACTTTCCGGATGATAGAGAGCCGCCTTTTTGTGTTTGATCCCTCTTGAAGACAAGAACTCTTCCACCATGGAAGAGGTGAATTGTACACCATTATCTGAAAGTAAAGACTTGGGAAAGCCTTCTCTTTCAAAGAGGGAATCTAAAAACTCAATAACTGCAGAGGAAACAATGGAATTCACCACTTTGATTTCGGGCCAACGAGAAAACATGTCCACACAAACTAGGACATAACGGTCACAAGATTTTAGCTTAATTGGACCTAAAATATCTATGGCCACATCCGACCAGGGACCCTCTGATTCTTCTCTCACCACCATAGGCTGTGTTCTGCATTTTAGGATCTTGTCACAACACACACATTCTGGGCAACTCCTGACTTCCCTTTCGATCCAGACATCCATGCACGGCCACCAGTAAGACTCCCTCAATCTTTCCTTCGTCTTGACAATGCCCATGTGACTGGCATGCGCATGATTTAATAATTTAATCCATAACTCACGGGCAGGAATAAGCCTGGTACCCCTCATGAGCAACCCGTCCACAACTGTGAGTTCATGCTTGACTTGCCAGTAACCCTTCAATGCCTGGTTACAATCTTTTTTGTCACACCAACCACTCACAATCATTTCCATCACGATCTTCAAAACTTAATCTCTCGCTAAAGCACCCCTCCATTCATCCTCAGAGACAATGCCTTCACTTACAAGACATACATCCACGCCTTCATCAAACTCCTCACCACCAAAACAATCACACTCAGGCGTTTCACCATCCACACAGCACAACCTGGACAAGCAGCCTGCCAAAATATTGGTGGCACCTGGCACGTAAGAGACTACAAAACTAAATTCCTGTAAGGCCACAACCCATTTGCGAATGCGGTGTGAGACAAAGTCAATACCTTTTTTTCAAAGAGTTCCTTTAAAGGCTTATGATCAGTTAGGACTTCAAAGTCACCACCCCAAAGAAACTTCCTCAACTTGCGAATGGCCCAATAGATGGCCAAAGCTTCCCTTTCTACCACCGAATAATTACATTCTGCTCCCCTTAAAGGTCTGAACATGAATAACACAACCTTCTCAGACCCTTCAGGCTTTTGGAACAATACGACACCTAAACCCTTTGAGCTGGCATCCGTCATTAAATAGGATTTAATCCGTGGGTCGAAACTGCTGAGATCTTGGGCTTTGTTGAGACACATCTTCAAATGTTTAAACTCTCTTTCACAATCAATTGGTCCAAGTGAACTTACACCCTTTTTTTAAAAGATCCCTTAAGTGAGTCGTCGAGCTGGCAAAATTAGGGACAAACTTGTGGTAGAACTCAGCCATGCCCAGAAACTTCACCAGCTCTTCTTTGCTTACAGGGGTGCGAAGTTTGGAAATGGTCTCAACTAAGGCGGACTTGGGCCTAATGCCGCTCGCGGATATATGGTGACCCAAATATTCGATCTCAGATACATCAAATTTACATTTATCCGCTCGCAGGGTTAAACCAGCATCACACATCTTTCTCAGGACCAGGCTCAAAGTGTGATCATGTTCCACTGAGCTGGAACCGAACACCAAAACATCGTCTTGATAAATTTTGACGCCTTTAACACCTTCAAGGATGTGTTCCATGACTCTCTGGAACACAGAGGCCGCAGAGATGAGGCCAAAGGGCATCCTCAAAAATTTAAAGGTGCTAAAGGGCATTATGAAGGCAGTTAAGTCCTGAGAAGATGGGTGTAGCTTCACCTGGTGGTAGGCTGAGGTCAAATCAAGAGACGAGAAATGTTTTGCCCCAGTAAGAGAGCATAAAATCTCACTAATATTTGGCAATGGATAGTGATCCACGACAACTGCTTTGTTGAGCTCTCTGAGATCCACACAGAGTCTGGCCTCTCCATTGGCCTTGCGTGCCATAACTATGGGAGAAAGCCATTGAAAAGTGCCGGCAGGAACACAGCTGCGAAGAAGGTAGGTTTCATGTGTTGAGGTTTTCATTCATTAGTTGTAAAACACGTGGTTCGTTTCTTATCCCATCCTCGTCACCAAGTGTAATGAAGTAACACACAGTAGCGTAGAGATGATAAGGTAGAGTTGGATTTATTAAGTACAAGGAAGTAAGTAAACCCCATCCAGCATCAAGCCCTGCAGTCGCCAACTCACCAACTGCTTACAATCTCTTTCACAAGATGCAGGTTCCACGTTCTAGACAGCGTAGCCTAGTAACAGCGATAACATTCTACAGATACCAAGAAGTAGGAACACTACAGTTTTCTCAATAAATAATGAATATTTCTCAGAATATATATTAAAACTTTTAAATTAAATTTAAAATTTCTATTTTTTATAAAGAAAATATACCTTATCCCTCTTACATAACAATATTTACACTCATAAAACTATACATTTAAATACTGTAACAATTTTTAACACAATATTTAAATACACCTAATAATTTAAAAAAATTAAAAAAATTAAACATATAATTCATAAATTATTACATACATAAATATTATTTTTTTTATAATGTTTTCAAATTATTAATAAATATTTGTATTATTAATATCAAATTAAGATATATAATACACTATAAAGCAAAAATGTACTCTCATTAATAAAATGTTAATAATTACATAAATATTACATTTAAATTTGTAAATTTGTAAATTTTAAATTTATTAAAAAAGAAAACTTGATCCCCTATAAACACAACATCCCACTTCCCCAAAAATTATAATTCCATTAAAAATAAAATTTATAAAATTTGAATTATAAATTTTAAAAACACTCCCCACCCTTATCCCCTATAAACCCAACATCCCCCTCCTAAAAAATAACATTATATTTTGAATTTAAATTTTCAATTTTTTAGGAATTTTAAAAACACGTTTTTTAAAACACTCTCCACCCTTATCCCCTATAAACCCAACATCCCGCTCCTAAAAACAAATTATAATTCTACATTTTTTTAACATTTTTAACAATTATTATAACATTTACTAACGTAACATAATTTAAAAAATACTAAAATTATATATATTAATGTCGATATTTTAGCAAACGATATTTATCACAACGATATTTTTAACAACACACTAAAACGATATTATTAACATCGATATTTTAAACATCGATATTTTTTACTATCGATATTTAAAACTCGATATAATGGCATGTCGATATTTAAAAGTCGATATTGTGTCCTCTTACCATTTAAAACTGCATGCAGACACTGCAGTGGCAGGTCTGAGAACTCTTTGAAAGTCTGCTTGTGTGGGTGGCACAATCAGTTCTGCAGGTCCACTGGCAGCATTTGATTTACAGGCCCTGGGCACACACAGTGAACTGTACTAGGGACTTACTAGTAAATCAAATAAGCCAATCATGGAAACACCAATCCGTAAACACTTTTTACCTTGGGAGCACTTGCACTTTGGCACTGATCAGCAGTGGCAAAGTGCCCAAAGCATCTAGACCAGCAAAAACAAAATCCAGCACACAGCAAAAATACAGAAGGCAGAGTCAAAAAGACAGGGGAAACCACGCCAAGGATGCCATGTCTAACAATACTGCTTGTGGGACAAAGGCAGTGGAGGCTGGCATGTATTTAGAGTGGTGGAGCAGGCAAAATATTGGTGGTATTAAACTAATTTTAAAAAATGGCACTTAACTTTCTGACTTGCCGCACAATGTCCTCCTCGCTCAGGTGTCTTCTCTCCTCAAAGCTCTGGACCCAGGAAACTGCACTACCCAATCCTGGTACTGCTCTCGTGCTGTTAAACAGCATGAGAGAAGCATCAGGATTGGAGGGAGTAGCCTCTCTCAGCTCTCTTAAGAGCACTGGAGGCCTGCGCTTTCTCTAACCCAGCTGTCTAAGACAGCTAGGTTAGAGAACTTGAAAATGTGCATGTCTGGCTGACCATTGCAAGACAGCCGGCCAAAGGGACATGCACACTTAAAACATAAGTGCACAGCTCCCTGCTGCCACTCAGCAGCAATTGCCCTGCCCTGTCCTGTCACTCGGTTCAGGACGGGTTGCTAAAAAAGAAAATGGTAATAAATAAACTTTATCACCATTTTATTTTTCAGCAGCTCTGGGGAATTATTTTAGAGGGGCGACGCTCCTCCGCTCTAATGGAGGAGCAGCTACTAGACTAAGGTGCTAAATCTGGTTAACCTCTCAGCTCATCTATGCCAAATTTGAATTCAGAAACTACTGCAGAATTGCAAAGCTGTTAACCAGAAAATACACAGAAGGCAAGCAATATTGAAGATATAAAGATAAATCTGCCATAATAATTGGTTCCTACTTTGATGTTCACACAATATTAAATCCATTTCTCAAAAGGGATATCAAAATGTCAGTCTTCACTATACTTATATTTGATACAACTGTGCTAGAACTATGAACAACAATAAGAGAAACATTGTAATGAATACACTGCTACCCATAAATAACAGGAAAGTGGATACCTGATTCTGTCACTCAAATATGCCTAAGTGACAGTATTCTTTGTGTTAACATTTTGCAGACGAAAAATTTTAGGCATGCAAAACATGCACACTGACATTTAGGACATGCCAAATTTAGGGGGTCATTACGATGGCGGTCGGAAAAGCATCCCGACCGCCATGGTAGCGGAAACTCACCGCCCGCCGCTACCGCGGGAAAACGACGTCTAGATTAGGATCCACGGCGGTAAAAATCCAACCGCGGCGGAAAGGAGTCCCGAGAAACCGCCCGTTACGTGCGGAGAAGGGCGAAACCCGTCCGCGGCGTTCGGATTCGCGGCGGAAACAGCCCAAACCACCGCAACCACAGCGGAGACACCGCCATGGAAATTATGATATCCCCGACATGACCGCGGTGCAGAGCGCTGTTTCCGACCGCCGCGGTCAACAATAGTGAGGAATGAGAGAGCCCGCGGAAGCGCCGTAGCATAGCCACCACTGCGTACGCTCCGTGAAAAAAATGGCGGTCGAAAAAATACACACAACATGCCCACAAAGTGCATCAAGCAAACAAGTCATGCACCCAAAAACACCTAACACAGCCCAAAGACACACCCCCATGGTAAACTAAAAAACTACAAATCCCAGGACGACACACACACCACACCTGCAACCAATACCCCATCCTGACACACCCACATAGCCCAGTATAAATCCAGCCCCCTACCAGACCACAATCCTTTGCAAAACTCCAGAACTGAAGGGACATACACCACAGCTGACAGGAGAGGCAAATCTGCACAACACACACACACATCACCACCACCACCACCACTTCAACACTTGCACCTCAAACACCTTGGCACATCACACACCATGTCACCACAGAAAATGCCCAAATTCACTGAGAGTGAGTTGAGGGTACTGGTAGATGAGATAATCAGGGTAGAACCCCAATTGTTTGGTAACCTGGTACAACAGACACCAGTAGCCACAAGAACGCTAATGTGGAGAAGGATAGTAGATAAGGTAAATGCAGTAGGGACCGTGCCACGCAATAGAAATGAAATTGTGAGGCGCTGGCACGATCTGAAGGCAGTGGTCAAGAAAAAGAGAGCCAAGAACCATGAGCTGGCTCACAGGACAGGCAGTGGCCCTCCCGTTCCACTCAAAACATTCACCGAATGGGAGGAGATGGTGCTTGGCATACTGCATCCAGAGAGTCTCACAGGAATACCCGGGGAGTGGAGGCTGGTAAGTACAAACAAATGCCTAACATCACACTGATATGTACTGTCTTGCACCACTACTAAGCTATACCTCCTAGGTACAAATGCAGTCATGTGCACCACACTCTCACCAACACATCTCTCACACATTAATCCAACAGTCCCTCAGGTTCACCTCAAAGGTAGCTACAATCACCACCATGGGTGCATGTTTACATGCTGCCAGCACTACAACTGCGCAAGATGGAGCCCTGACCCCCCCCCATGTGGCAGCCATTGCATTGCTCACCTTAACCTAACAGGTAGGTAGCCATCCTCACAGGGAGGTGTGTGTGTGGTTTGGAAGTCTGCACTACAACTCCCACCAGGCCCCCTTGTCCTACAGCTGCGCAAGATGGAGCCCTGACCCCCCCCCATGTGGCAGCCATTGCATTGCTCACCTTAACCTAACAGGTAGGTAGCCATCCTCACAGGGAGGTGTGTGTGTGGTTTGGAAGTCTGCACTACAACTCCCACCAGGCTCCCTTGTCCTACAGCTGCGGAAGATGGAGCACTCCCCACAACCTCAACCATGTGGCAGATATTGAATGGGACTCATCAAAATTACTGGTCGGTAACCATTTGAACTGGGAGTGGTGTGTGTAATTGGTGACACTGCAGTACAACCCACAACAGGCCCACTTCTCCAACAGATCAGCATGATGGTGCACTTGTCCCACTCATAGGCATGTGACGTTTGTTCCCTCGCACATCACAGCATACCACTTTGTCCACAGTCACCTACACAAATCATGCTAAACAGTCGTATTGTACTCAGCATGCATAAGTCTCACTGCAAAAATTTCCCACATTGTGTCTACTGTGCCAGGCATCACACACTGCAACACTAACACCGATCATGCTTCCCTGCAGCAGTATCTGGCAGGTTGGTTGTCAATGTGCTAATCACCCATGTCATACCACAGTGTTGCAATGTAAACAGTGGAAGTGCAGATTACCAAAAAACTCCACTGGACCTGGGACTCACACTGCTAAACTATGCACATCCCAACTGTCTTGGAACAGACCCAGCTGCCACAGTGCTGCACTGAATTGCATAACAAGAGTACTTTGTCTGACTAAAATGCACAAATGTGTCTGCTTGGGACCAGCAATGTGTGTATGCATTGACAATGGTCACATCTCACACTGTCTGTCTGAACAGTGCTGGTATAGTCTGGCCCCAAAAGCACACATTGTCTGCACATGGCTGACTGTATCTTACACACACACCACTGTTGATGACAACATGTAAGTGTATGGATGCCCCGGAACAACTGCATCACCAGTACTTTGCTCATGTTCTCAGGTCCACAAATACCATGAAACCATGATAGTGTGGAAATGTTTGCTGGGTGAGATGTTCAACCTGCTGTATGTCAGCACAGTGATAGGAGCCTATACTCCATGCCCTATTGTGCCTTCAAATGTTGGGGGAGTGGACCCCACACCCAGATACTTGGGACAACAGTGATGGGGGGATATACCCCATGCCCTATTTTGCCTGCAAATGTTGGGGGAGTGAACCCCACACCCAGATAGTTTGGACAACAGTGATGGTGGGGCCACACCCCATGCCCTAATGTGATGTGAAAAGTTTGTGTACTGAAACCCACACACACCTTCTGCTCACCACAGGCACGTTCCTCCCAAGAATGACTCTTAAGTCACATAGCCATGTCATTGCTCACCTTCACCTCAACCGGTAGGTAGCCATCTTCACACGGAGACGGTGTTGTGGGGTTGGCAAATTGTCCCACAAATCCCACCATGCATGCTGTCCCACCCCTGAGTAGGATGGGCCACTCCACCCCCAATCTGAATCATGTGGCAGGCATTGTATGCTACCCACTCAACTAACAGGTAGCTAACCGCATCTCACAGGTCGGAGTGTGTGGGGGTGGGAAGCTTGCACAACAACTCATACAAGCCCACATGAGCTCCAGCCCCCAAGACTGATAACACCCTCGCACTAAGATGCATGTGTCAGTCATTGCACTGTCCACTTCCAAATCACTGGTAGGTAGGCATATCATGCTGACTTGTCCCACACTGGACCAAGATGGAAGCCTTCCTCACACACACACAGAGAGGTCTCACAAATACAAACCAAAAACAGCAAACAGAACATATCACCAGCCACTACATGCAGCCAGATTTGCCTCACGACAAGCATGGTAGCATAGGACACCAGGCCTCACATTGCACAACTGCACACCCAGATAGCATTGAACACTATAGTGTGCACACACCTAAGCAAATGAAACCATGACAGCAACCAAAGTGTGACATTCAGATCCACATGTAGATGAAGCTCAGTGCACAACCCTGCACACCACTGCATGCCATCTGAAAATGGCAGGGGTCCAGACCAGCAAGGACCAAATGAAAGCAAAGAAAGCATGACTGGAAGTGCAAATACAGATATGTACACCACATGCCAAAGGTATGGATGCAACTACAATGTTCACCCAATGTGCAGAGTAAACGGCTGCAAGGGCACAACAAGTGACATACATGCGTAACTGGATCACATATGATTTAACACTCACTAGATACTAACATGAACCTGTCAATGTAAAAAATGTAAATTGTGCATGTCATGTCTTGCCAACTCCCAATATGGACAAGTAATGCATGTACCTCAACAGCTTGTAATGCATCACTGGATGTCGGTAACTGCAAATTAGATCAGTGAACAACTGCTGGATGTACAAACAGTTGATGTAACAGTGCAAACAGAAACTTTGATGGTTGCAACACAATGACCATTTCTCATCTGACCCACAGGTGACCAAGAACTCACTGCAGAGGACGACACCACCAACCTGCAGAGCCAGTCCCCCACCCCGGAACAGAGACTACTGGATGAAGACTCCCTGGATTCCTTGGATGAGGAGCCCCAAGCCAGCACATCTGTTGTGGCAGGCCGCAACCAGGCCCAGGCACCCATTGTCCCCACAACCACATCTGCTGCAACCCGTGACCTTCCGCAGACAGCTGTTGTCACGGCCTGTGTGTCAACCACTACCACCACCACCACCACCCCCACCACAGCTGCCCACAACACCCTCCCTGCCCCAGGTGATGAGCACCCCACGACATCTACTGAGGAGGCCAGGGAGAGGATGCAGCGGAGCAATGTGGGGAGCCAACAGGCCCGTGGCAGCAGTGTAGGTGGGAGGGGCAGGGTCATGCAGAGGGGAACTGAGCCTGGGACGGAAGCCCTGTCCCACATCAACAGAGTCCTTGGGGCATACGAACAGGCCCAGGGACGAATGGGCCGGTCTGAGGAAGATTCTCGGCAGCTCCTCCTGCTGATGAGGTCCATGGACACCCGCATGGGACAAATTGTGGACCTCTTTGGGCAGCTAGTGGCGGTTCTGAGGGACAGGCCAGCGCAACATTCAACATCTCCGCCTCCCCTGATGGGCAGCAGGATGACAGTTCATCATCCTCCCCTGCGTCCACAGAGGGGGGTGAGTCCTCAGACACCACTGCCCCTGCAGCACAGGCCCCTCCAGTCAAGCGCAAAAGGGGCCGTCCAAAGAAAGGCCAGGAGGCATCACGTGCCAAAGCACCTGCCAAAGGCAAGTCCCGGAGCCAGCCATGATGGCAGTCCACTGCACCACTGCATTTACCTTTTGGACTATCCTTCCCCACACTGCCATGTGAATGGCATCTGTCTGTTGGACTGGGTCTCCACATCACTGTGGTGACTACTCAATTATCTCATCTACCATGACCGTCAACTCATTTCTTCAAATTTCCCCCCATGTACATTTTCTCGACCCTCACATGTCACAATTGTAAATAAATACACCTTACACACATGTTGTTGTGTCTGCTCCGTCTTCAATACAGGATGTGCAACCTTCACCGTGATGTAAATGTCCCAGGGAAATGGAATGTAGGTAGGTAAGGAGAGGCTGAAAGGACCTAGGAAAAACATTAGAACAAGAGTCACTTGTTTTGGTGTGGCATCACACACATCACACAACACTTGTCAACAAGGTACTCCAATCTTCACACATTACACAGAGCAACAGTCGCCATAGAGACATCCTGTATCTGTGTCAAACTACCCTATCCCACAAACATTGCCAACCAGCAATGAGTGAACACAAGGCTGCAGTCACCAAGCTCACATACACCCTCACAGCAACTGCAACACCATCAGTCCATGTGTCCCTCCTACATCGTCACTCACCTTCAAGTGAAGTAGCGGTTGATGAGCTGTTGACGCATGTTGACACCTTCCTCCTCTCCACTGTCCTCGTCACTGGACCCGGGTTGGTTTGCAGGCGGGGGCCTTGGCTGCTCATCATCATCCAGGATCAGGGGTATTGCCTTGCGAATGGCCAGGTTGTGGAGCATGCAGCATGCCACGACTATCTGACACACCTTCCTTGGCGAGTACATCAGGGCACCTCCGGTATGGTCCAGGCAGCAAAATTGTGACTTTAGGAGACCAAATGTACGCTCTATTACACGCCGTGTCCTCCCATGGGCATCATTATATCGCACATCAGCTGCTGTCACAGGATTCCGCAGTGGGCTCATCAACCACGGACGGTTAGGATATGCAGAGTCACCTGGGTGTGAGAAACACAGATTAACCTTGATGTTCCACAATGCCACAGGACAGCAGGTCACACACACACCACACTACTCCACTATGCATACTCACCCACAAGCCATGCACGCTCAGGAAGCAGATTGGCCATCAGCTGCGGGACGATGCTGCTGCGCATGGTGTGCGAATCATGGGCTGACCCGGGATACTTGGCACACACGTGGGAGATGATCATGTCCGCCCGGCACACCACTTGAACATTTACCGAGTGGTAATGCTTCCGATTTCTGTAAACTTGCTCACGTGCCTGTGGTGGCACAAGCCCAACATGTGTGCAATCAATGGCACCAACAACATGGGGGATGTGTCCAAGGGCATAAAAATCTCCCTTCACAGCCACCAACTCTGGCCCCCTGGGGAATTGAATGTATCTGTCCTTGTAGTTCATCATAGCTGACAGTACATCCCTCAGCACCATGCTGAACATCGGTTGTGACATCCCACCTGCACTTGCTACCGTGTGCTGGAATGAGCCTGTCGCAAAGAAATGCAGGCACGCCATCACCTTTGAAGTCGCAGTGAAAGCTGTTGGATATGTGCGATGTGGCTGCAGGTGGGGCTCCAACATGGCACATAGGTTTTGTAGGGAAACTCTATCCAGCCTGAATTTGCGGATGATCTCTTCATTCTCCATGTCAGCCAGCACTGTGAATGGACGATGGATATTGGGCCTCCTCCTAGGTCAGATGAAAGTGCACATATGTCAATGAAACACACCATGAGATGTACAGGACATTTCACATTTCTACAGACACATTGCCAAATGTTACAGACTGCACCATCAACCAACAGAGCACTGCACAAGTCGGTACACATCAGGCACACTACTCGTACACTTGTCCCCTTACCCGCAGCAAGGATCTGTGCACACCTCCTGCTCATTGGCATGCACAGTGGGATATGGCACCACATGTGTGCGCACCTGTGAGTATTACCCCGAGCATATGTGTCAAACTACAATTCTACCCTAGCACACCGTGCTGCTGTCCATGATACACCTCCCAACACAGGTTGCACATGGCACACATCAAGTACACACTGACCACAGGCTGAGCATGGTGAACACGTGTGTGCATGTGCAGTAGACAATGTGACAGTCAATGATGCCCCTAGTTCACACAATGAGACAGCATTGTGCGTTACATTGCACCTACACACATTGACCATTATCTACATATGCTATGCAACACAAAAACTGTACAGTCTACATGCCCTTACACATCACATGTGACATGTGCGTGTGTATGTGTCAATGCAATTTATCACATACACATATATGGCATGTGTAGGTGACATGGAGTTAAATGTCCCATTCGTAATGTTGGCCTCATGAGGGCCCTTCAATGTTGGAGACACTGGGCACTGTTCATGTTGGGCTATGGATAGAGCTGGATGACTCCATATGTGCAGCAAACCTGCTCCGCAAGTCCACGGACGGTCACTACAGGCACTGTATGGCACCCATCTGGCGGTGCCTACCGCCTGGCCCCTGCGGACTGTCACCGCCAATACACCAGACACGATCGCGGTAGTCTCAGCCATATCTACATGTGTAGATGGCGGTTGGCATGCACCGCTACCCAGCTCACAGACACTACAGGCACTGTATGGCACCCATCTGGCGGTGCCTACCGCCTGGCCCCTGCGGACTGTCACCGCCAATACCCCAGACACAATCGCGGTAGTCTCAGCCATATCTACATGTGTAAATGGTGGTTGGCATGCACCGCTACCCAGCTCACGGTCACTACAGGCACTGTATGGCACCTATCTGGTGGTGCCTACCGCCTGGCCCCTGCGGACTGTCACCGCCAATACCTCAGACACGATTGCGGTAGTCTCAGCCATATCTACATGTGTAAATGGCGGTTGGCATGCACCGCTACCCAGCTCATGGTCACTACAGGCACTGTATGGCACCCATCTGGCGGTGCCTACCACCTGGCCACTGCGGACTGTCACCGCCAATACCCCAGACACGATCGTGGTAGTCTCAGCCATATCTACATGTGTAAATGGCGGTTGGCATTCACCGCTACCCAGCTCATGGTCACTACATGCACTGTATGGCACCCATATGGCGGTGCCTACCGCCTGGCCCCTGCGGACTGTCACCGCCATGGACCATGACCTGGCAGCCAATGGGAAGCACCCTCGCGGTAGCCTGATGCAATTTTGAAAATAGCGGTAGGCGTGTTCCGCAACCGCGGAGCCGGTCATTGGAAGCATTCAAAAGATGCACCACCGCGGTAGCGCGCGCCTGGCCCCTGCGGTGTGTCACCGTCTTGGTCCATGCCCTTGCAGCCAATGGGACGCACAGTAGCGGTTGCTTCATATGGCTTTGACAATCGCGGTAGGCGTGCACCGCCACCGCGGAGGCGGACATTGGATGATTTTAAAAATAGCAGACCTGGTACACCAATTGCAGCGGCGTTGGACCACTGACACAGCCCCAGGGGACTATATATGTGTGGGAGGGTGCCCCACATTTCCACTGCTACCAGGGACTGCTGCCTGCCACCCCTCACCTGCTGCTGCTGCCTCCAGGGACTGCTGCCTGCCACCCTCCACCTGCTGCCTCCAGGGACTGCTGCCTGCCACCCTCCACCTGCTGCCTCCAGGGACTGCTGCCTGCCACCCTCCACCTGCTGCTGCTGCCTCCAGGGACTGCTGCCTGCCACCCTCCACCTGCTGCTGCTGCCTCCAGGGACTGCTGCCTGCCACCCTCCACCTGCTGCTGCTGCCTCCAGGTACTGCTGCCTGCCACCCTCCACCTGCTGCTGCTGTCTCCAGGGACTGCTGCCTGCCACCCCTGAACTCCAGCTGCTGCTGCTGCCACCTGTCCACGATGATGTCGAGGACACAGAAGATCCGGGCCAGTCCCTTCACCAGCGAGGAGCTGGAGGTCCTGGTGGACGGGGTGCTTGCACAGTACCCAAGGCTCTATGGTGCCCCTAATGTCGTGGTAAGTCTCCAACAGTGTGAGTGAGAGTGCAGGGGGGGCACACGTGAGGTGGAGGTGCTGCAATATGTGTCAGTGAGTGTGGGGCTCTGACATGCACTGCCTAGCATGTTTTCTCCAGGGGGAAGGGCTGTGTAGCCTCTTTCACACGTTTCCCTGCATGCCCATCCAGATTTGAGGGGCATGTATTGTCCTGTCAGCCATACAGTGAAGCAGCAAATTGGTAATGCAGGAGTCAGGCCAGTGATTGCTTGTGTGAATGGCTGTGTGGGTCCCAAATGTCCCTCTCAGTGTCAGCACACCTGGCCTGCACAGTCGCCGCCCAATCCCACAAGTACACATCACTGCATGTACAGTGTGTTCCATGTGTCTTTTGTTCACACATCTTCATCAAAGAGCCATCTCAGCCCTGTAGATTGCACACGACAAGCTTTGTGACAAGGGTGTGTGTATGAGAGTTGATGTCACTGTATGTGAGCTCCATGACACAGTGAGCCATTCACAGGGCTAGGACATTGGGGGCTGCGCAGTGTTGGACACAGTGAGTCCACCAACAACCATGTGTTGCTATCTGATCTATGTGTTGCTCTAGCTAACAGCGGACAGTAGATGTGGGCAGAATACACATTGCTTGATGTGCTGGCATCCTGCATGTGAATGGGATGTAGAGGTACTGTGTCCACCCTCCCCCTTCATGGATTCACGTGTGGTTCTCCAATGCCGTTGTACCATGTGCCATGCATTCTTGGCTCTGTTACACATATCTGTTGATTTGGGATGAGTGAGTATCGTGCCACTGTATTGAGAGATTTTGGTAGTATACACTGTGTAACTGATGTATTACCCCTCTTGTCTCCCATGCCTGCAGCTGAAAGTCCACCAGCGTAAAGCCGTGTGGAGGGCCATTGCCTCCAAGGTGCGTGATCTGGGTGTGTCAAACCGACGGCACAGCCACTGTCATAAAAGGTGGGACGACATCTGCCGGCTGAGCAAGAACGTGGCCGAGATGACGCTGGGGCTGCTCCCTCGGAGCGGCAGGTTGGCCCGACGCAGCATGACACCACTAATGGCCCGCATCTTGGCCGTAACACAGCCTGAGTTGGATGCACAATTGAAGGAGCATCAGCAGCAAGCTAGGGGTGAGTATTTGTTGACGGGTGGCTTTGGCAGGGAGTGGCTGCATGTGTCCACAGATTGGACAAACTCTGAGCTATGTGAAGTTGGTAGTGTGATGCAGTGGATTGTAAGTGGCGTCTGTTTTGGGTGCATCTGACATGCATTTGTCTCACCTGTACTCACTGATGTGATCTGCGCAATGTGCATTGCCATTGCATTCAAAGTTGGGGCATTCAGGTACCTTGTGCAGTGGGGTACTGTGTGAATTCATATTGATGTTGACGGCAGTGTGCCTAATCTGAGTGTGTTTCAATAAATGCGTGCAATGCCTGACAGCAGATTTCAGCTGCTACAACTTCTGAGGACAATGTGCTACAGTACTTGTGCCCGTGCAAGCAACATGGTAGCTGGCATGCGCTAATGGCCATTGTGGGCTACTATGTTGTGGTCTGTGTGTGTGTGCTCCCCTACTGCTCCTTCCATGTACGTAATTGACACCATGTTGTGGTGTTCATCCTTGCCATCCTCGGCACCCTGTGTGGTCAGAGAGATTTTTGTGCCTGTGTCTGAAGTGGGCCACAGGCAGGATGGTGTGCTGTGTGAGTCACTGGGATCACTTATGGCTGGATTTGTTCTTTACATGCACTGTTGGGTTGATAATTGAGGTGGCAATGTATATTCAGTCAGGGTGATGTGCAACGCGGATAACACATCTTCTTGAATGGTTATTTACTTGCACATGTTACTTCAGTTGGTGCCACTCCACTAACACTACATCTCTCTCCCATGTAGCATCTCCCGTGTGCGTTGAGGGACAGGGGACGGACACCAGCGGTGAGGCATCCAGTGCAACAGCCGCACCGGAGCAGAGTGACACAGATGTGACCAGCGCCGAGGAGGGGGACAGGAGTCTGCTGGAGGAATCACAACCCGAGACGCAAAGCTCTACGTCATCTGACGCCAGCGGTGACGCATCCATGTTGGGGGCCACAGGGAACGGGGACTCTGCCTCCTCTTCCGCCACACAGCGTCCAGTGCCCAGCCTCCCATCTACTTCCACTGGTGCTGCCCGTGTTCGCACAAGTCGAAAGGGAAGAGTGTCCTTCACCCCAGGCACTGCTGCCCCGGCCCATGTCAGCCCTGCAGCCCTCAGTGCTGAGTCAGTAGAGCTATTGCGCCAGCTGTGTGTGGGGCAGACAGCTCTCCTCAATGCCTTCCTAGACCATGATAAAAAGTTGGGCCAGGTGATAGCTTTCATGGAGGGCATACATTCGGATGTGGGTGGGCTACACCGGACTGTGCAGTCATTGTCCTCAACAGTGACGGCAGCCCTGCAACAGGCACATTCTCAGGGAGCAGCTCCTGTCCCTTTGTCCACCCCCTGTCAGTGTGCACCTCTGACGACAGTGACAATGCTCAACAGACCCCAAAGTCCAGATACAGCACACGCAGCACACAGCAGCAGCAACAGCCCAAACGGTCCAGGCCGCAGACACCATCCCCACAGAAAACTAAGACCACCCCAGAGCACAGAGATAAAAGCCCTTCAGGCGACACCAAGGGCCAGAGGGGCAAGAAACAGGCCTCAGGGTCACAGGCCTCAGAGTCATCCCCCGCCAAGGACTCTCCTGTCCCAAGGACCGCTCGCAAAGCAAAGAAGACAGTTTCCCTGCCCACTGAGGAGGTGTTACCTGCAAGGCTTACACTGGATGAGGGCCCTATGGCTGATCCACCCACAACCTCCACTCCCATCCCGAGCCCTGTGAAGCAGGCACAAGGGGGCACTGTAGGGGCTAAACATAGTGGAAAGGGTTTGGAAGGGCGGAGGCAAGCCCCAGGGAAGCGCACAGCTGGATCCAGCATGTCCCCAGAGGGGGGCCCAGAGTTAGCACCAGGAGCAGGTTTGGTGGTGGGGTTACCCTGCTGTGTCCACAGCAATTCCCATTAGTCCCCAGACAGGGAAGCCTTTCAGGATCCCCAAAAAGTGGAAAGGCACCCCTCCACAATCTCCTGCACACACTGTGTCTCACCACAGCATCAGTCCACCTCCCCGTGCCACCACCCCACCTGGTCCAAGCAGCCCTCCAGCTTCCCAAGCCAGAGATGTCTCTTCCACAGATGTTCCTCACACTCCCCGGGACAGTCCTCCTACTGACCGCGACACACAGTCACCTCCAAGTCCGACAGACAGCCACATCTGAGTGGTAGTCACCCTCACACACCTGTCTATCCACAGCGGTGTCTGTGATGCCCATTGTTATCCCCATGACTCTGTTGCTGAGCATGGCATGGTATATTCGCACACATTGGCTGTGCAGCTTCTGATGTAACTACTCTGCACATTGTACTTGCCTTGTGGTTCACTGCTGTTTGCCCCCTGCCTGTGCAGCTTCTCATGGACTTCATCTGCACATTGGACTGGCCACTGGCCTTGTTGCTCACTGCTGTTTGCCCCCTGCCTGTGCAGCTTCTGATGTAACTACTCTGCACATTGTACTTGCCTTGTGGTTCACTGCTGTTTGCCCCCTGCCTGTGCAGCTTCTCATGGACTTCAACTGCACATTGGACTGGCCACTGGTCTTGTTGCTCACTGCTGTTTGCCCCCTGCCTGTGCAGCTTCTGATATAACTACTCTGCACATTGTACTTGCCTTGTTGATCACTACTGTTTGCCCCCTGCCTGTGCAGCTTCTGATGTAACTACTCTGTACATTGTAGTGGCCACTGGCCCTGCAGTTGCCCACATTTGTTGTCTATCTATGCACAAGTGTGAATAAAGACAGTTGTTCCTGTTGTCAGTTCTGTCAGTGAAATTTCTCAATAAAACTGTTTCTGTGTGTGCATGGTTTACTGTGTCACATGCTCAGTATGGCACTTCAACATTGGCAATGGGTTGTCTCACGTTTCCATGTTTTTGCAGGCGTGACAGGGACTTCAATTCTTTCTGACTCTTATACTTGTGGGTGCAGTGAAGGTGGTTTTTGAAAATTTCTTGTTGTCATCATCCTTCTTTGTCCATGTTGTCTATGGTGTAGACATGTCATGTTTGGAGGCAATGTCAGCACAGGGTGGGAGTTTATGCACAGGCTTTCATGCAGGTTGGCACGGGTCATGGTGTCTGTGTGAGCTTACTTACTGTGTGCCCAGCAGTGTATGTGTACGGTCCTCTTGTGGTGGTCAGTAATCCTGGTCCCATGCCTTGCTTCCAAAGTGTACACTTTGGTGGTGGAGAAGTGTGTGGTGTGAAGGGGGTGACTGTTGATGTGTGTGCACCTGCATTGTCAACTACACCCATGTGTCGCCCTGGAGTGGTGTGCGTGAATGTGTACTTGTTGTGCCCTGCAATTGTGATTTGGTGCACATGGGAGTGTTGTGTGCTGCTGATATGTGAGTGGGGATGTGTGACGTATCCTACTTGTGCTTCTCAATCATGGAGTGTGTGAATGGGGCCTGTGTGTTGTGGTGCAGAGATGCTCTTGTCAGGTAATTGCATACCTATGTGTGTCTGTTCAGTATTTGACTTCATGGCCTTCCTCTCATCCCTGTGCCTTAACATGGGTGGCCTTACTGTCTCCCTGAGTTGTTGAATTGAGGTGCTTGTGTTTTGGGTTGACTCACTGTGGCAGCCATGTGTGATTTGATGGGCTGTGGGTGTTCTCAGATGTCTGTTGTCTTGCATGTGATGTACACATGCTTGATAGTTGTGTCCTTGTCCTTCCATTTGTGGGCACATCACTTTAGCTTTCATGTATGTTGTCCTCCATTGCTGCTAGCATGTGGTCTGTGTATGTGGCTGTGAGGCAGGGTAGGGTGTGTCTGTGTAAGTTGGTAGGCTGTGTGTGCAGTGAATTGTTGGATCATCAATATGTGTGTGTGTGTGTACATTTTGTGCTGGGGCTCAGTGTTCTTGGCATGTGTGTGGTGTTGATGTGGTGTGTGTGTTGGCTGGGGCCTGGCCTTCTGTGGTATGTGTTCCTGTGCAACAACTCCTGCTGTGGCTATCTCTGCAGTTGTTAGGGATGTGGGGCAGGGTGTGTATTCACCTGTGTTGTTGTTGTGCAGGAGTGGCACATGGAAGGCACATGATATGTCCCTTCAGGGAGAGGACTAGTGTGTTGTGTTTTGACTAGTGGTTTTGTGTTGTTTGTACAGTGGCCATGGCTGGCGCTGGCACTGGCCTCTGCGTTGTGTGCATGTTTTCCTGCACACTGACCGCGGCAGTGACGACACCGGGACATTTGTTCATGATCGCGGAACATGGGTGACCAGGATGTGGAGAGGTGTTTTTGTGACAGGTGGGACATGTGTGGATGCAGTGATGGCTGTGTGCCTGTCCCCACAGGGGTGTCTAGTGTGGACATGCACCGTTTTCAAACCCTTGACTTGTGTATTGTGTTGCATGCACAGTTGTGTGTGTACGTACCTGCGGCGGCGTCCTCGCCGGTCAATGACTTGCAGGTGGTGTATCATATACAGCACCGGAAAGGCGTGTAGAGCTGGATCCATCGTGGTGTGGGCCGGGTGTCTATTTTCTTGCTCCTCTGTGGTGTCTCCGCCGTCTCTGGCTATGCGGTTGCTCCGCCGCGGTGTGCTGCCCTGTTTCCGGCATCGTGATTTGTTCGGCAGACGGGACGTCATTCCACACGGCGGTGAGTGCTCATTGGCTCACACCACCGCGGTGGCGGGCGCACTTTGATGGCGGTCGGCGTCACACCGCAGCGGACGGGAAATGGGCTCTGTCTAGACATGCTAATATGGCGGGCGTGAGGACCGCTGCCGGCGCGCGGTAAATGGCATTTACCGCCACCGCCGGCACCGCAGCCGTGTCTCCGCCCACCATCGTAATAGGCCCCTTAGATTGCATAATTTGTAATACCTGTGACCAATTAGTTTAAGGAATGTCTTTTTGTGTGGCTCCTTTTCTCTCTGATGCCAAAATGTGTAGAACATGTCCTCCTTCCGACTGATTAAAACAAAGACTGACTACAATTTCTCAATTTCGACTGTGTTAGTTAGGTGTTTTTTCAATTGTTGTTAAGAAGAGAGTTTTTAGCTCTCCGCTGTGCAAATTTATTTAGTGTTATTAGGCTTAAAAATTAAGGGGCTCATTATGATGGCGGGCGGACATCAGTCCGCCCGGCATCATAACGGTGATGGGACCGACCGCCAGACGTGCGGCGGTCCTACTGGCCCAATTAGGATGCGCTCGCCATATTGGCGGGCGCATCCTGGCCTTTTACCATTGCAGACGGTGCTGCTGGCTGCAGCACCGTCCGCAATGGTAAAAGGGCATGCACAGCATTTCCCTGCACCACGTGGCAGGCACCACACGGTGCCTGCAACGTGGTGCAGGGAACTCCCAGTGCACCTCCCCCGCGGGCCCGCAACGGGCCCCCAAAGCCAATCCCCGCCAGCCTTTACATCACCCACATCCTAATATGGCCTGCTAGGCACCGCCACCATATTTGTGGCCCAGCTCCGCCCGGCTGGCAATCGTAACGATTGCCGACCGGCGGAAAAGCGGCGGACGGACTTTGCGTCCGCCACGATACCCACCGCCATCATAATATGGCGGGGTGTTTCACGTTACGATGGCGTGACGATCGATCGTTACGCCATCGTAATGAACCCCTAAGTTGCGTATTTTAATTGTATTGTTATACCAATGAGCTCCAAATGTTTGATATGGTTAAATGAAAATAAATATTTTTTTTAGTTAATAAACCTGTCTTTGCAGTTTTATATAAAAAACACTAAAGACTCTGTAATAAGGAAGACAAAGTTGACACCATTTGTGATTGTGGGCTGAAATATGTCTTGAACATTCTGGTTGTGAGTAAATCTTATTTATGAAGTTAACACTGTTTTATTTAGGACACATCAAAAATAATTATTAATGTTTAATCCAGTCAATGATTCAATGTTTAATAAAAAAATAAAGATTATTGTTTTTGTAATTTCGTATGTGTTAATAAACCCCATACAAGCCTATACAAACTCATATTGGCACTTATGTCTAGAGACAGTCCTCCTCCGATACACCACTGTTTATTTTCAAGCCAGTTATTGGTCTGAAGGCCTGCCTATGTAGGTGTTCCCCTGTCATCATCCTTGCAGCCAAACAGTAATCCCAGGAAGCATCTATCCCTTCATGCACACGCCCCTCATTATATCAGGTTGATGGAGCCTGAGGTAGAACAACTGGATGAATTATGGTGAACATGTGCAGATGTCTGAACAAACTCACCAGTTCCTTTGGTAATATTTAAACCCTTTTACTTCAAGGGCTTTTATGCATTTCAGTGTATTTTGTGACATATTTAAGCAATTACCACCAATCTGCCTGCCAGAGAAGGAAGAAAGCCCACTACACACCAGGTATAAAATAAAAGAAAACATAGGGGTCGGAGCTGACTACCATGGGCATGCCTCCACCCCACAAGTGTGCAGCAGTCTTTCTGCCCACCCCGGGGAGGCAGATTGGAGGTGTGCCCGAATCTGTCTCCCACGGGGACAGAGGGCCCACTAGACACCCGGGATATATACAAAAAAAGAAAACATAGGGGTGGGACTGTCCACCATGGGTATGGCCATGCACCCACACCAACAAGGATGCACCAGTCTTTTGGCCCCACCCGGAGACATATTGGAGTTTTTCCCCAAGCCCTTTAGAGACCAGGGGTATGTATTAACAAGAACACATGGGGTGGAGGCGGCCCACCATGCATAGGGCCATGCCCCCGTCCCAAACGGGACAAACCAGCATTTCTGTCCACCAAGGGGCAGAGAGGGGTTTGTCCCAATATGCCCTCCAGGTGCAGAAAGCTCATTGGATATCAAAATGGTGCCAAAACGTAAAAAAGAATGAGGCGGCTTACCCTGGCATCGAGCTATACCCCCACCCCAGAAGGGGCAAAAGTGGCTTTTTGCCCCCTGGGGCATATAGAAGGTTAGTCCCAATTGAGGAGATTACCCCAAATCTCCCCCCGGTGGCAGTTAGAAAGCTCCCTTGACAACAGGGAGTTTGCATTTGGGGCAAAAGAAAGGGCTGCAGGCATCATACTCTGGCATTGGCCATTAACCGACCCTAAAAAGGTACAAATCAGCTTTTCTGACCACCATGAGCAGACAGAGGTTTGCCCCGAATTTGCCCCCTGCGGGAAGAAAGCCCACTAGACACCATGGATTTCAAATTGGTAGCAAAACAAACAAAAGAATGGAGTGGCCTCCCTTGGCATTGAGGTATACCCGCACCACAGTAGGTGCAATAGTATATTTCTGCCCCCCCGGGGGCAGATAGGAGGTTTGTCCCAATTGGAGAGGTTGCTCCAAATCTGCCCACCAGGGGGGGTCGAAAGCTCACTATCTACCAGGGCATTTGAAGCAAAAGAAAGGGCTGCAGGCGTGAAACTCTGACATTGGGCCATACTCCCATCCTGTAAAGGGGCAAACCCATATTTTAGCTCCCCGAGAGGCAGAGAGGGGGTTTGCCTCCAATGTCCCCTGGGGGTAGAAAGCAAACAGGATGGCAGGTATATTTTTTTATAAACTAATTAGATAGGGTCTGGCCGAACCTGTCATCAGGTACCACCCTCACACCTAAAGCTTCAACAGTCTTTCAGCTCCCCTGTGGACCAAAACATCCCCAACCCTATGACAAGCAAGAGGCCATTTGATTCTTTTGGGTGTTTTTTTATATATGGGCCAGAAGAATGGGGCAAATCGCAATATCGTCCCACTTGCCATGCTGAATGGCTGCACTTGTTGTGCCTAGGAAGCATTCCACCTAGGGAAACCTGCCAGACTCAGACATTTCTCAAAACTAGAAATTGAGGGGAGTTAAGGGTGGTATTTCTTGCCTGGATTCCATGAAAATGTCTCACCTAAAATGCTTTACATACCTCAAACTCTGCCTAAAATTACACATTTTCCTTGCATTTCTGTAATGTAAACCTCCAGTATACACTGTAATGTAAACCTCCAGAATACACTGGGATCCACAAAATTCTTACTGCCCACTGTTCCCCCCACTAGTTCAGATAAAAACACTACCTTTCTTGTATGGGTGGGGCTAGTGTTCACAACAGGGAAAGCCCCAAAACATAATGTGGAGACATCAGCGTTTCCTGTCAAAAAACTGACCTGATTTGCCAATGTGGGTAGTTGCTTTAACAGATCCTGGGCTCAGCTGCCACCTAAGAAAACCTACCAAACTCAGACATTTCTGAAAACTAGACATCTGGAGGAGTCCAGGGTGGTGTGCTTCATGTGGATCCCACAACGTTTTCTTATGCACAATGTCCTGCAAATCTCAAGGTTTGCCTAAAATCATGTATTTTCCTTATATTTCTGTAGTGTAAACCTCTGGAATCTGCAGGAATCCCGAAACTTCCTACCACCCAGCCTTCTCCCACTTGTCCCAGTAAGAATACTACCCCACTTGTGTGGCTTTACCTAGTTCCCACAACAGCAACAAATTAAACCAAGGTCAATGGGAGTCCCCACAGTGACCAAATAGGTCAGTTCACAAAATCGCAGAAGGTCACAGAACAACCTGCCTAATTAATATTCATAAGGCAGGCTGCAATTTCCAACCCCCTATGATTGGCGTCAATCACCGGGATAGTGGCCTACAAGGGTCAGCAGACCATCAAGTCTGTGACTGTGTGTAAATAAAGAAATATTTTTTTAAAAGGCGCGGCCCATTTTTTAAAGGAATCTAGCAGCGTTTACAACAAAATATTTTCTTTTCGCAAAATGTTTCACTGAGAGCTGGCAGTAGTCCCATGAACCACCACCTACTCTCCCTTAAACTTTTTTCAAGATTCAAAAAGGCTATGCTGTCCAAAGGGGACCCATTCCCCTTTGCTAATCCTTTGCCACCTTAACTTTAGGGTCTGCTACTTTTCAATGATTTCCGACCAAATTACAGTTGCAAAACATTGATACATCAGGGTCAGAATCTCTACTTAGAATGGTCATCCCTTCCAAATAGTGATTCTGAAAACATTTCTAAACCCTTTTAGCAATTTGGAAACCTTTTTTGAATCAGTAAGACAGTTTAGAACATTTGAAAAAGAGTTTTAGAGTTTGCAAACCCTCTGATATACCGAATTTGTGGGTTTGTAAATGCTAAAGTCCATTGCGTATGAGGCTTTACTGGTGAGCCCCTCACTCATCAAAAAGTTAAATATTACTATTTCTTGTACATCATTAAGTAGTTCATTGACTTGAGGCCAGGGATATATTTGTGGTCTTAATATAGCCTCAACATAGGATCTGCAACGGATGATATTGGGTGGGAATGAACGTCCTCTGAATGTATGTCCCCCAAAATGCACAAAATAATTTTTAGTGATGATTTCCTTAGGTGTATTAAAAGGATCCTATCAAGCAGTTTAGATCCTCATGCCTAAAGAGAAAACATAATAGATTATATGATCTTTAGAAAACCTGAAAAATAAAATGAGACTGCAATGCCAACTGAAAGAGAAAAAACATGAAAAGGTATGTGCTGGTAAAGAGAGGTGGTAAACCAAATACTGCCAGTGGTTATGCACAATAATGCACCCTGAAACACACCACAGTGAATACATAAAAATGAAGTACCTCTCCACTCAAACTTATGTGGGTATTGACACACTAACATGACAAATTGGTGCCCAAATGGGACTTCAGCAATAGCAACAAGCATTTGCAATGCAATAGGTCTCGCATTTGCAAGAGTTAGAGCTATTGGGATTGTAAATATAAAAGCGGGCACCGTGCTGAAACAAAGCGCGGCGTCATCTATATAAAAGTAATGGGCGTCGGCCTGCATGAAAGCGGGCGCAGTGCTGAAACAAAGCTTGGCGTCATCTATATAAAAGTAATGCGCGTCGGCCTGCATGAAAGCGGGCGCAGTGCTGAAACAAAGCGTGGAGTCATCTATATAAAAGTAATGCGCATGTCGGCCCACATGAAAGCGGGCGCAGTACTGAAACAAAGCGTGGCGTCATCTATATAAAAGTAATGCGCATGTCGGCCCACATGAAAGCGGGCGCAGTGCTGAAACAAAGCGTGGCGTCATCTATATAAAAGTAATGCGCGTCGGCCCACATGAAAGCGGGCGCAGTGCTGAAACAAAGCGTGGCGTCATCTATATAAAAGTAATGCGCATGTCGGCCTACATGAAAGCGGGCGCAGTGCTGAAACAAAGCGTGGCGTCATCTATATAAAAGTAATGCGCGTCGGCCTACATGAAAGAGGGCATAGTGCTGAAACAAAGCATGGCGTCATCTATATAAAAGTAATGCGCATGTCGGCCTACATGAAAGCGGGCGCAGTGCTGAAACAAAGCGTGGCGTCATCTATATAAAAGTAATGCGCATGTCGGCCCACATGAAAGCAGGAGCAGTGCTGAAACAAAGCGTGGCGTCATCTATATAAAAGTAATGCGCGTCTGCCCACATGAAAGCGGGCGCAGTGCTGAAACAAAGCGTGGCGTCATCTATATAAAAGTAATGCGCATGTCGGCCCACATGAAAGCGGGCGCAGTGCTGAAACAAAGCGTGGTGTCATCTATATAAAAGTAATGCGCGTCGGCCCACATGAAAGCGGGCGCAGTGCTGAAACAAAGCGTGGCGTCATCTATATAAAAGTAATGCGCATGTCGGCCCACATGACAGCGGGCGCAGTGCTGAAACAAAGCATGGCGTCATCTATATAAAAGTAATGCGCGTCGGCCTGCATGAAAGCGGGCGCAGTGCTGAAACAAAGCGTGGCGTCATCTATATAAAAGTAATGCACATGTCGGCCCACATGAAAGCGGGCGCAGTGCTGAAACAAAGCGTGGCGTCATCTATATAAAAGTAATGCGCGTCGGCCCACATGAAAGCGGGCGCAGTGCTGAAACAAAGCGTGGCGTCATCTATATAAAAGTAATGCGCATGTCGGCCTACATGAAAGCGGGCGCAGTGCTGAAACAAAGCGTGGTGTCATCTATATAAAAGTAATGCGCGTCGGCCTACATGAAAGCGGGCACAGTGCTGAAACAAAGCATGGCGTCATCTATATAAAAGTAATGCGCATGTCGGCCCACATGAAAGCGGGAGCAGTGCTGAAACAAAGCGTGGCGTCATCTATATAAAAGTAATGCGCATGTCGGCCTACATGAAAGCGGGCGCAGTGCTGAAACAAAGCGTGGCATCATCTATATAAAAGTATTGCGCGTCGGCCTACATGAAAGCGGGCGCAGTGCTGAAACAAAGCGTGGCGTCATCTATATAAAAGTAATGCGCATGTCGGCCCACATGAAAGCGGGAGCAGTGCTGAAACAAAGCGTGGCATCATCTATATAAAAGTAATGCGCATGTCGGCCTACATGAAAGCGGGCGCAGTGCTGAAACAAAGCGTGGCATCATCTATATAAAAGTAATGCGCGTCGGCCTACATGAAAGCGGGCACAGTGCTGAAACAAAGCATGGCGTCATCTATATAAAAGTAATGCGCATGTCGGCCTACATGAAAGCGGGCGCAGTGCTGAAACAAAGCGTGGCGTCATCTATATAAAAGTAATGCGCGTCGGCCCACATGAAAGCGGGCGCAGTGCTGAAACAAAGCGTGGCGCCATCTATATAAAAGTAATGCGCATGTCGGCCCACATGAAAGCGGGAGCAGTGCTGAAACAAAGCGTGGCGTCATCTATATAAAAGTAATGCACGTCGGCCCACATGAAAGCGGGCGCAGTGCTGAAACAAAGCGTGGCGTCATCTATATAAAAGTAATGCGCATGTCGGCCCACATGAAAGCGGGCGCAGTGCTGAAACAAAGCGTGGCGTCATCTATATAAAAGTAATGCGCATGTCGGCCCACATAAAAGCGGGCGCAGTGCTGAAACAAAGCGTGGCGTCATCTATATAAAAGTAATGCACGTTGGCCTACATGAAAGTGGGCGCAGTGCTGAAACAAAGCGTGGCGTCATCTATATAAAAGTAATGCGCATGTCGGCCCACATGAAAGCGGGCGCAGTGCTGAAACAAAGCGTGGCGTCATCTATATAAAAGTAATGCGCATGTCGGCCCACATGAAAGCGGGTGCCATGCTATACCTTGAAGTGCTGCGTACATGTACAAACAAGTTATGTGCGTGGCGGCCAATGAAGCGGGCGCCTGGTGATTTGCATATATGTTCCATAGAACTGAATTGAGAGAAAACATATGCAAACTAACCCTGGTTTTATGTTTAAGCACTATGCTGCAACTGACTTTTCTAGCCAGAGCTCTGGTCAGTTGAAATGACAATAGTCTTGAATGAGCTGCACTGCGGATTGCTCCAGTGCATTCAATTCCAGTCTGGCTTTGGGCTTCCCAACAGGTTGCATTTCATGTTTAACACATCAGTGCAGTAGCAGCCGCTCTAACGTGAGGTCAGGGCAGCAAGGCCAGCACCCACTGTATCCAGCTCTCAAGAGTAACTCCCACTGATGCTGAACAGCGAATCACGAAGGCACATCACAAACCCTCGCTCCAACCACAGCATTACGATAATTCAAGTGACTACAATATTTGCAGGGGGGGGGTAAGGGCTCGTAAACACCTTGCCCCCACAATTACAACTCTACAAAGCATCCCAACATCCTCCATGAAGCCAAGCGCTGCACCCAAAGACTTCAAATACCCGCAAGTGGAAATTAGTGAGGGCACCCGAAGATGCCACCAGCAAGCAGCGGACAGACCCCCAAGGGGACAGACAGCAGTTGACCCTCAGAGACGGTGATGACATTCAAACTGGGTTTTTGTCGATTCTAGGACAGCCTGAGTTCAGTTAGGGCGGCGCTTTAAGATGTTTCAAACAATCACTTTGCTAGAGTCAGAATCTTAAGTGACCCACATCAAGTTCAGGATGGGCCGCTGATGCCGCCGTGATCCTGGGCAGGTCTTCATCTAACAGACTGAAGGAGTCAAGTCCTCTCCTGCTCCGGAGACGAGGTGCTGATCCACCTTCACAAAGGAGACACTTCTGCCTCGGTGACACCCTGAACCCCAAGCTGGGGGCGCAGCCTCCGGCGGGGCTTCCACCGAGGCGCTGAGATACACGGGGGTGGGGGCTCTGCCATCAGTAGTCAGACCTCGAATCTTAACGTTTTAAATACCCCGGCCCTTGCATCTATGAGCGCCAATCTGGGGGAAAGAACCGAAGAAAGAGGAGAACTTAAACCAGCCATGTTTTAGCATCAACTCAATATTCCGGGAAAAGGAAACTTCCTTCCAACTTTAGTCACCGGGAAAAAACTCTTTCCACAGACTTCCCCGGGCTTCCAGCGCTCTCCTGAGTGCGGTGTTTCTTAGGTTCAGGAGCTACAGGAGCTCTTTGTGCGCACCTTGCACTAGTGCACCCCGGCGCACCTTGCACCAGTGCACCCCGAGCATCGGCCGACAGTGCAGCCTGGACGGAGCTCAGACAGGGACAGGACCTTTCTAAGGGTGAGACATTCAGAAGTCTGCATGTTCCAGGAAAGGACCGCATAGAAACTCGGTCCCCCCGTTTATAAGGGATTTCAGGCCCGCTGGCCACTGTCCGGGCCATTAACGCCGGGCCATTAACGCCAGTGAGGGGAGAGTTCCCAGCTCCCTATGATAGATTAACAGGTGGTCTGGGACTCGCTCTGCCAAGGTGGGGTTCAACATCTGGACAACAGAATGCATTGAACAGCTGTTCTCCTCCAGGACCTAAATCACAAACCTTTGCAATGCGAACTCGGCAAGTGCGAGACCTTTGTGTAAACATCGTAAACCAAAGCGCGGGGGCCGAAGTGCTTAAACAGTAACTGGGGTCGAATACAAAAATACAACATAAGTGAGTAGAAATCTGTATTTTTTCAAAAGCTAACTTGACTCCATCCCTAATAAAAACAAGGGAAACAAGTGGTGCGCGCGCACCACAGAGGAGCGGGGGCTAGAGAGCGCGGCAGCAAAAGCGAGACGAACGCGCGCTGCTGCGCGTTCTGGCCACCGTCGGGAATGGGCGCGGCAAAGGCGGGACATGCGCCCGCCTTTGCCCAATCGCGTGCCGTTTTTTCTAAAAAAACGCACGCTACAGCCAATGAGGGCTTCTGAAAACAAAACCACACGCACGGGCGTGTGGGTCGTTTTTCAAAGCCCTTTCTAGAGGTCTCGCGCTGCGCGACCAGGCTGCGCACTGCAACGCTAGGCGCGAGACCTAAAAATGGCACAGTAAAGCCTCAGTGTGCAGCTCTACACACACAAACTAAATTCTACCCATCAAAACACAACAAAAGTTATTTGCATAGCCTATTACAGCCACTACACTGGCGTTTCATCACAACCCTCTGTATCAGATTGGCAAACCGTGGCTATGACCGCATTTGAATATGAATGTTGTAAATGTCACATAGTCTGATAAATTAAGTTAATGGAAAATATATTTCCAGGGTGGGTGTAATCTAAACCTTGCACACGCTCCATTTGGACTCATTTTTCAACACAAGAAGCACTCCTTTCGACCATGTGTATGCCCTAGTGCAGCTTTCAGGTATCTGTTGTTGGGGACAGGGAAGGCTCTAGGGTGGTGCAACCGGTGCAATCACACCTGGCCTTACCATGGGGGGTTCCTTGTGTGTCCAGCAGTTTTCAGGCAACAATAAAAATGGCAAGATATCTCCGGTGATTAATGTTCCTGCTGGAGGGATCAGAGTTTTGTCTAGTGGCAGTTCCACTCCTGATGAAGTAGCACAGAGGGTTAAGATGCCCGCTACGAGTACCATGCAAATCACCCAACTGTATTTTACGTGGATCGCTCAGTAGGTTACTGCTTTTGTCACAGAGATCCTTTTGTTACTTGCAGTTCATAAGTTACAATCCTAATATAGAACAGTGAGCTGTGAACTGTCATCAAAGAGCTGCATGCAAACTGCTAGGTATAGGGTAAAATGTTATGTTTTTCCCCACTCTTTCATTATCCTAATATTGCTTAAAAGGGTTTGCTAGGGTAGAATTATATTCTTATTAGTAAAGTCAACCACTGGTTTACGTTTTAAATCCTGAGTTTGTGCTTCTCTAGACCAAACACTGCCTACTAGTATTGGTGACATGTGATTCCTACACCTTGTAATTCTCATTATCTTGAGTAGCATTTTCTATAGACTGATTTACACATGTGTGATTCTTTGGCTCTGTATAATGTGTGTGTGATGTAAAGTGTGCTCTGACACCCTATACTGGTATGAGTAGTGTTATAAAACAAATGAAATGCTTGTGAAAGAGGGGCTATAGTGAGATGAGGGGCACTGGCAGAGCATGAAAATGAGGGAATTCGTGAAGAATTGGATAAAGCAAGCAAGTCATCCCGGTCAAAACTTTTACCTTCTAACATATTCTTTTTTTATGGAAGTCAAAATCCTCCTGCAGTACAAGGTTAAAGGCTTTACCTGACAAGATCCTCTCTAAGTCAGATACCTGTTGGCTGATGTCCCATAGAAGCTGCTGAATATGGACAGAAAAGCTCATGCTGGAAAATTCAAATTTCGCTCCTCTCATCAGCCAGATGCTTTTTGCACCTTTGCCTAGTCAAGATTTCTTCACTGGGACATAGTATATTTTTAGAACTTTAAAGCCTCCAAAAGGATAAGCCTTGAAGCCATAGCCGTGCAGGTCACACCAAAGCTGGATATTTTAATTGTGATTATTTGCTGAAGACTTCGTTAGGGAGGCAAAAGGTTTCAATTGGGACCAACCTTACTTTCTTGCTCACCAAAGTTGCAACTTGGGCAGATAGCATTGGGTGGTTGATCCTGGTCTTTCAGAGGTCAAAAGTTTTTGATGCCAATCTTTCAAGCATTTTGTAGTAGCTCCACTTGGTCACTTATAAGGCTCTCATGACCCCAGGGAGGGCACTAAGAGGTCTAGACTCACTCCGGCAAAGCCCACCTGTATAGTCCAATTCAGATCCGCTTGCCAATGGTCAAATGGTCACTCCAGGGAAAGGCCTCTTGCAGCTTTTTATTCAGCGACACAGGAGTTCAGTCAACTGACTCTTGGAGACCACTTCTTAGTCTTGAATACAAATGGGAGCATGCCCAGCCATTCAGGACTCCGCACAGGCCACAAACAAACAATTTCATCTATTTCTGTTCTCCTGCAAGCCCAGATATGCTCCTAGGATTTGGGGTTGTTCTGACACCTTGTGCATTTCACTAGCCAGTGGGTGGGAGTGACTCCTGAACAATCTGTAACCAACGGGCAAAATGTTCCCAAGCAGCAACATTGGACCCATCCCCTCTTTGCAGCACATTCTGTTAGCCTTACTGCAAGCTATACCAAGGTGCACCATTCTCAGGGAAAATCAAGATGGCAGAACTTTTCTTCCCCCAGAGTAGGCTGGTTGCCCACCCAGGCGTGCTTCTTTGGGAATGAGCAGTCCTCTCCTCCTTCACTACATGAAACAGGTTCTAGTACCAGCTCCACCTCCCACTGGAATGGAGCCAGGCTGGCTGCTTGGCCCTGGGATTAAAGGATCCTTCTTCACCAGGTCTCACTTTGCACTTAACTATGAATGGGCAGGATTCACTCTCATTCCTTTCAAGTTAATTAATTTCCTGAACCCTCACCAAATGCTTTTCCTCAGAGGGGTTGTGTCACCAACTGCCACTCAGGTCTTCTTGCCCAAGCATCAAGCCATGGTCTCTGATCTGGAAGCAGTTCTCACACATCATCAATGGGAAGCACTGACAGAGAAGGCTGCTGCAAGAAGAGTAACACTAGCTTCAGGCAGGCAAGTCTAACTTTTTGAAGGTTACTGTTCATGTATATTTATCAAAATCTAACTTCGCCATTCAATTGGATGTTTAGTGAATATTACAATGGTTTAACGGGTCTGTAACTTGTTTTATTTTACTTATTTTTCTCATAGAGACAGCTACTGACTTATATAGTGAAAATAGCTTTCTGAGACTCATCACCGTAGGAACATGCCAACCCTAATTTTTTACATGTTCTACTTTTAAGTACTAACCACCCTACCTTATGGGCTACGAGACCTACTTGGGAAAGACTTACCCAATAGTTCATCGTATCATTTGGACAAATTTGTCCAAAGGGTTGAAAGCTGCAACAGTCAGGCTACACATATAGGCCTGAATCCATGTTTTCCTTGACAGCCTAGCGGATGGCACAAAATGTGCTTCAGTCCACAGGTTATGTTTAGGGTTTCTGCCCTTGGTGTATTTCCTACACCATATACTATGACCGTATTGTAAAGTTAACCATGCCATTGGAGAGTAGACAATTTTACCATGTTTTAGGGATCAGACACATACAGTGGGGACTGTATAGCAGTACCCCAGTGGGCGGGGTTCTAAAATGCCAGTCAGAAGAAATGGGGATGACCACGCAAAAAGAGCGGTTTGCTCAAAATATTGCTTTACATTTGTAAAAAGTACATGAATGACATGGTTAAATTATGCAAATTAAGCTGAATAGAACCGCAGGGAGTAGCATGCTCCATAGGCTCCCCTTGGAAAACTAATATATCCCAGAACAGCACAATCTTAGTAATAATAGCTCAAGCATTAAAATAAATGTGATTTTGTGCCCATTTATTTGATTTGCCTATCTTTTTTCTTTCCAATAAACTTTGACTCTGAGACTCAATGGTAGCTAAACAACAATTTAAACAATAGTAAAACAGGCAAACAGCTAGGAGCAGAGCAGTAAACATTGTGAAGTTGTTGGCCTAATTCAACACAGCACATTAAGATAGTCACACTTATAGGTTCTTTTCAAAACCCCCAGCAAAGTGGTCAAAAACCCCAATGCCCCAAAGGCAAGGGAACAATGTTGGCTCTATCACAGTTACTATGCATTCTTATCCAACTTTAACTAAAACTCTGAATTCAGGAATGCTTTCTAGGCTACACTATGGCTCACATCCATATCTATTACAAACTGCAATGTAGATCTCAGTACTAGGGAAATATAATATTTCAGTTACACACTATTAGAACCACACATGTTCTTGGAGGTGCCTCTTGCTGATTCACCAAGAGAAAAAAAGGGAGGCTTGTACCTTAGAGGTACAAGGAGGCAGGATGAGACCACATGCATGATTGCATGCCAGATTACTTCTAGGAAAACGTTGGCAGAATTCAAAAATACTTCCAGGAGATCCTAAAAGACAGCAGCAAGGAAACTGAGTTAAATAGGTTTGGCTGTGTGAAGTTGTGTGAAGTTGTGAGCCATGAATCTAAACAAAGTCCTATGGGAGCTACAGAAGGGAGCACTGCTTTGGTTAATAGGGTAGGACTGGTGCTGTTTGGCAGCTGTTTACCACATATTATGTTGAAAGCCCCAGCACCACCAGAAAGAATTAGTGATTTCAGAGATCCTTGCACACAAACCATCAAACCAGACCAAAGCCCTCCCAAAAGTCATCTCGCCTGAAGCCCTGTCAAACCCCAGTGCCAACAAATCATGTTTCGGTTCATGTTCTCCCCCTCACAAACCACCACCTGCTTCCTTGCATCTCTGTGGCTTTCTTAACACGTACGGTGGTTGCAGTAGGATGCAGCAGCACAGTTTTCCTCATTCTATGCCATGCAAATGGGATAGACTTTCAGTGCTACTCGTACTCCGAATGTGTCGCATATTTGCCAGAATAGCACAAATTAAACTCAGCGTTATGCAAGAGCATCCTTGTGATGGTGACTACTTTGATCTCTCTTATACCTTAGGATGTTGAATAATGAGAAGCTTATGAAGTGTTCATTAGTCATTGCTGCTGAGTCAGGGGGCCATCAAGACATCCTGCATGGCAGCACAGGTTGTAAAGAGAGAGAGAGAGGGAGGGAGAAACGAGACTGAGAGTATGCTCTCATTAGAAAAAAATGTTTTTCCTCATTGATAGTGAAAGAAAAGGCGATAATATGCTTAAAGTAGGAGCTCCAATAAAAGGTAGTCCACCTTTATAACTTTATAGGTCAACATGACCTGCAAATTAGTCAGGTAACTAACCCTGTCTCACAAAATTCAGTTTTCAATTGTCTGCAACACAAACATTGCCCGTCCTCATCCACAACCCAAAATCAACAATCCCAGGGGTGAAGGACAAAGGAGAATCACAGCTTCCAACACTCCAGCATAGATGATATCAAGGCATGAAGTAAGCCAGCACACACTCACCAGTGCCTAAATTAGAGGCAACAAGAGCTTGCCACTCCCACATCCCTCCCATGTCCCGAAATTGAAAGAAATTCGGCAGTGAACCTCCAACGTTCATTGCAATCTGTTATTTTATTTCAATGTATTTAATTTATTTTTATATAGCACTAGCAAGACCCGATGGGTTTACACAAGAACAGATTCATCTTACAAAAAAAGTAGCTTACATAAAAAACAGTTAAACAAGAGGTTTCACACGAGAATAGTTTTGTAGCTGCATTAGAGAGATTTACCTAAGGACAGTTTACACGAATTTCTTCATAGCAACTGTATCATTATTGCATGGTGGCAAATTGCATGGCTACATATTGCAGTTACTGTATGACAAATAGACTAGAAATTACATGTGGACAAACAGTTGAACTCATTGTTTAACCAGTTCTTTGTTAAATGGTGAAGGCATCCATCCTCACCAAAGATGGCAAATCCTGCGAATTTTGGAGTAAGATCGAGGTGATGTGCAGGAAGGCCGTTTTCACTTGTAGTCTAGCCTTTATGTTTGCAAGAGACAAAAATGGCCACCACCATGAAAGTTAAAAGCATTATTTAAGACCGCCTCCAAAACCCGGGTTGAATTAGTTCTTTCCAAAGCGACTGGGGGGCGGGCCCAATGGCTGCACAGGGACACGCAAGAAGGCAATCAACCCCCCACCAACTATCAAGCTCATTCCTTCCATGAAGTGAGGCGGAGGCAAAGGTAGCCAAACCGAGCAAGCAGTGATGGCGGTCAACGAGGCTGGCGGGGTGCTAAAGGCAGCCTGTTATGAAAGATGTGCCACAATTAAAGCTCCACATAAAATATTTTCATAACTGATCTCCCCAAAATGTGAAGGCGTGAACCCTGGAAGGCTCGCATGAGCGACACCTTACTATGACTGACCAAGAGCATAAGTGCTGGTGTTTTTCTTTTTGGGAAGATCTGAAAATGTGAAAGAAAGTAACAATTGGGGACTTTGATACAAAAAAAGCAACCGCATTGTTACAGGCTGCTTGAACAGCAATATGCTGAAAACGATGGGTTTTTTGGACGAATGAGGCCTCAGTAAGAAATCTATTCTCTTTAGCCTTAGCCTAACCGTCTATAAAGATCAAATCTATGCACTCTTTACCAATAAAGGAGAAATTGAAGATGAATTCAATATGACCAGAAAGTGCAGGGAGCCACTTATGGAGGAGTAGAATGTTGTTAAAATCAGTCCCCCTTTTCCGGATATCAGCACGATAGTAATATATTGTTTCAGAAGTTACTGGCAACAAGTGTCAAGACTCATCCATTTCTTTCATTTCAGTTTCCTGTATCAGATTAGTTTTTACATTTTCCTATCAATGTTACTTTTCAATGAAGATTTGTTGCATGCTTAGTGGTACATTTGTTTTCGGTGGTATTTTGGCCCTCCAGACTACTCATTTTCTTCCTCGGCCTTCGTATATTTTCTTTTCTTTTCTTAGGTATAGTGTATAATTTGATGTAATATTTTTAGTTCTTGTTCTGTACAGCAAAAGCTGATTTCGCCAAGTGTATTGAAATAAATGTAAAACTTGGTGCAACGCTTATGAAGATGACTAGTGTAACTGCCAGCAGGACTGAGAAATTAACTGGGGCCAAACATATATTTCCTGCTGACCTAGAAGCTGTAGCTTACCCAGCCTCATGTGTCACACACTTTCAACTTGAGAAATATCCGTCTGTGATGAAAATATCCAACTCCATAAGCACACAAATGAGCATATACTAAAGTGGATAGCTTGTTCATAACTACTATTACTCATTTTGAAAGTGTTGACTACACATTCTGACATATTGATTATCACGCTAGTGACCTGGCAACAAAGTCAGGCCAGTCCCAAAGAAAAAGACATCACTGGGAGTGAAGGGAACCACTATTTACATGCATAACATGGGGCTAGGGTCTTAACAGATGTCCTCAGACTACAGTAGGAATATTAAAAAACATTCAGCACAACAAATAAGTTAACATGCATTGGTAAATGCATTAGGTGTCGCCTATGTGATTAATAATAATTTTTAAGTTGGTAAGCAGGTGTGCAATATAAGGGGCAGTCCTGGCGAAACCTAATCACAAGCATAGTGCAAGCACTGTGCGGGCGAAACCAAAAAACTAGGCCCATCAGTGCAAGGAACAACTGGAATTGTGCATATAATTCTTTATTATATCTACAAACAAAAAACTATTTAATTTTTCTTTCTTTTTTTTGTTTTGATTTTGAGAGGGCCCGGATGCTCCCTAACAGTGCTGTGGAGCTTTGTGAGTTACAGCATTTTGCTTAAGCACATTCCCGGCAGCTCTGACACGCCCCTCAATCTCTGTACACCATGGTTCTCCAAAGTCGGTCTTGGAGGGCCTCTCCATTCCAGATTTTTAAAATAACTACATTTATCTAAATGCTAAAAATCTGGTATTTATCCAGCCCTCCAGGACCGTCTTTGGAGAGCCCTGCTGTACACACATTTTCCTTGCAGCATGGATATGAGGAGCAGCTCCTACAGTTCCATCTCAGGTGCACTTGATAGCATAGTGTCCCCGCTGGTGAATGACTTCCTCCAGCAGCACCTAGAGCCATGTTCTGGGCTGCTAGCGAAGGTTGATTCCCATGCCTTGGAGGTTAAAAAGCATCCTCCAGCTGCATTCCCAGATGCACTCTAGCAAAACCCCTATCAACGCCGAACGAGGAGCCTCGAACATCTGTTCCACAAAAAGAATTGCAGTGCACCCCAATCTGCCCTCATCAGGCTGTTTGGTCAGCAGATAAGGTCATGAACATGCAGAATGTGGCTGGAAAAATGTCTTTTCATATGCACTTGTTACTAAGTAATATACTTTTTTAACAAGTGGCAGCACGAAGTACAGCATTCAGAATGCGTGCAAACTAAAAAAGAGGCTCTTTCCTGAGTGAAGCCACCTTTTTCCGTAGTAAATAGCTGTTCGCATTAAAGGCAAGTCAATTGTTGATTTTCTCCACTTTGTGCATGTGGTCATGAGAGTAGGGCCGACAAAGTCCAATTAGGTTGCTCTGACATGTGAAACCCGTTACATTGTGTTCCAGAGTTGGGTAGCCCAACTATGCCAAAAAGTGGCTGGCATGTCAACAAAGGTGATTAGTGAGTTTAATTAACTCATGTGAGAATGCATGCTGCAGTTAATTAATTTAGAAAAGAAAAGGGAAAACACAAGACTTATATATCCAACTGATCCAACTGAAACCCCCTGACCAGAAGTGGAATACCTCCCCCTACCCCAACGCCCCCTCTAGACCAGCCAGATCCACAAACCCATTCTCAGAACCTGATATTCTCTCCCTCCTCCTTGAGTACACCTCTCCTCATTCGACCATCTCAGCCCCTACTGAATCCTCTCCAACAGCCCCACTAATTGCCCCTAGCTCGACATTCCCTAAACTTGGTAATGCGATACCCATCCAAAGCATCACACCCAACCCTCATAGAGTTCCGAGACTCAACGCCAATTCCAGAAACACTAATAACCTCATGCAGATCCCCACTACACAGCCCGCGCTCACAGACACCCTGCATAAATCACATCTGAAATGCATGCTACTTAACTGTAGATCAGCTGTGAAACATGCCACAGACCTTGCTGATCTCATCCTTGCTCATGATCTAGACCTCCTTATCCTCACTGAAACATGGCTCAACGACTCCTCTGGCCCCATCCTTGACTTATTAGTCCCTCCTACTCACAACATTATCAGACTCGACCGAGTCAAGAAAACGGGAGGGGGCTTAGCTTGTATCTTCCGCAACTCTCTCAGAGTAAAACAGTCCCCCTCTGCCAAGCTCTCATCCTGTGAATACCTATGCATCGATATCACTAGCACACACAGACTCTTATGCAGCCTTCACATGTTCTACCACCACCCAGGTGATAACCTACCTCTAATTGAACAAACTATGGAAACCATCTCCTCCAACCTTGGCCGACACTGCCCTCAGATCTTCCTTGGGGATTTCAATCTCCACTGGAATGACCCACATGATCAGGCGGTTACAACCCTCAAAAACTTCCTAACCGACCTCTCCCTGACCCAATTCTGTGACAGTCCCGCACACAACTTAGGCTCGACACTGGATCTAATCATTGCCAACCCCAACTCCATCCACCTCAAATCCATTCTTCCTTGTGAGTGGTCTGACCACCATTATATCAACTTCCTGATTCTTGAAAGTTGGAACCACAAAAGCGCACAACCACTAAAACTCAAGCACTGGAAAAGATCTCTCCATAATACAAGCGTTAATGAGCTCATAGAGCGCTGCAATTCTTCCCTTTTTCCGCCTGCAAACATGTGCGATGTTCACGATCTCACTGCACACTATAACAACGCCATGCTTTCTGCCTTGAATGCCACAGCCCCCCTTCAGCTAAAAAGAACTCCCATAAAAGACTCCAAACCCTGGTTCAATGACAGACTAAATGCGGACAGACGCAGCCTAAGACTAGCAGAACGCACCTGGAGATCCACTCCCTCCGCGGATCTTCTAAAAACACTAAGATCAAAAGAAGTAGATATAACAAACTCATTAGATCAGAAAAAGCTAACTTCTTCAAAAATCAACTGGACAAAGCCAAACATCGCCCGAAACGTCTTTTTGAGCTGATTAAATCTCAATCCAACAACACCTCTACCCAATCTCAGCACCTCTCTCGCCCGCAACCTAACTGTGATGCGGTTGCTGAATTCTTCCTTGATAAGACGAACAAAATCGAAGCAGATCTTAGGTCTGCTGCACTCAATCTTTCGCCCTCTCTTGACTCCTCTGTCTCCACACCCCAGACCTCGCCTCATTGCCTCTCCCTCAAAAACAATGCCTCATGGAGTCAATTCACTCCCCTCAATGACATTACCATCCTCAATATCCTCTCGACCCTTAAACCCTCAAATCACTTCAATGACCCCCTCCCCCAATTTCTTTAAAGATATGATAGGATCCCTAACACCACTTTGGTCCAAGATCATCAATGCCTCACTTCTTCAAGGTGAGATCCCGGACTGCCTGAAGGCTGGCCTAGTGCTCCCTATTCTCAAAAAACCCTCTGCTGACCCCGTTGACCTGAACAACTACCGGCCTATCACAAACATACCCACCCTGGCAAAACTGCTGGAGAAATGTGTTCATGAACAGCTACGCAAACATATTGAGCAATTCCAGCTTCTCGACCTCTTCCAATCGGGCTTCCGCACTGGCCACAGCACCGAAACAGCCATCACTCACATAGTGGACGACGCCCTCACCCTACTTGACCAAAATGAAGCTTGCCTTTTAATTCTGCTCGATCTCTCATCTGCGTTCGACACTGTTAAACATGACAATCTACTCTACCTCTTGGAACGTAGGATGGGGCTCTCGGGCACGGTCCTTAAATGGTTTGCCTCTTTCCTCAACAACAGAACACAAAGAGTCAAATCCAACCAGTCTCTATCCAACCCCAGTCCTTGCACACTGGGTGTCCCCCAAGGATCCTCACTCTCCCCCACACTCTTTAACCTCTTCCTTGAACCATTGACTGTAATTCTGAAAGCCTCCAACATCCAATATCACATGTACGCGGACGACACCCAACTCTACATGAAAATCTCCTCCCCGATGACATCAAATCTCTCAACGGAACCCTTCTCAAAACCCTAAACTGGCTAACCTCCAACCATCTCAAATTAAACGCCCTCAAGACCGAATTCCTCCTCATTGCACCCGCTAGGCAATCCACCACTGTTGTGAAATATCTCTGTAACCTCACTGCCCTCAACTGCACTCCCCACATCATTGATTCCACTAAATCATTGGGAGTTGTGCTTGACAAGAACCTAAACATGCAAGACCACATCAGATCATCGACCAAAGGAGCGAACTTCCAACTTTGCATCCTTAGAAAACTCAAACCCTACCTTCCCCAAGACGACTTTAAAGCGGCGGTGCCACCACTTGTCATCTCTAGACTAGAATATGGCAGTGCTACTCTAAGTGGACTGCCGAAACTCAGTTTAGCCCCCATAAGAGCTTCTCTAAATGCTGCTACTAGACTCATCACGGGTTCTAAGAAGACCAACCACATTTCGCCGGACCTGAATTCGCTCAATTGGCTTCCCTTTGAGGCAAGGATCCAACTAAAGATCGCTTGCATGACCCATAGAGCACTACACTTCAACACCCCACTCTACCTGACAAACAAGCTGGAACTATCCGGGGGCTCCAGGTCCACAAGAAGCACCGGCACACTGCTGCTCAAGCCAAAGAAATTTAATAAGCTTAAAACCTACAAGCGCTCATTCTCGGGCGTCGCCCCAAGAATCTGGAACGCTCTCCCAGTGGAAACAAGACTGATTCCCTCTACACGTGCCTTCAAAAGGGAGGTTAAAGCTCTACTAATGAACAATGCCTTGAACTAGATGCCTTGCTCCTCCTGCCTCTAGCTTACTGTACACATATCACTTGTTGCGACCCTTTGTCGCTGGACATATTATCTGGTTGCTTTTGTTGTATATTGCCCTATTTCTCGCTCTCTCCTAACCTGCATCCTATGTCCGCGTTAATTTTATTCTGCTCCTTTTGTATTTTATCCCACTGTTTCCCCGATCTCTCTCCACTAGCTGTTTTACTTTGTATGCCTCAACTGCATGTAAAGCGCTCTGATACCCAACTGGGTCATGTTCGCGCTATACAAAACTCTAAATAAAATAAAATAAAAAATATAGATGAGTCATCCTATTTGAACGAATCAGCCACTAAGCAATACAACTAAATGCTAGCATTTGAACTGATTTTAAGAGGGGATTAGCATTGTGTAAACTTTACATACACACTATAAGAACAATTCTAACAAGCCAAAGACTGCCCATGCTAGCTTACTCACCAGCATGGTCCCATTCATAGAAATTATGGCTGGCCTTGGCATCCAAATCCCTCGTACATACTCAACAGGTCCAAAGTTCGTGTAAGTCAGAGTTGCTCAGTAAACAAGTACCGAAGTGGATGCCTACTTGTGCCCCGGGGGGAACAGTGGAGTGCACATGATGACAAACACACTCAAGTGGGTCCCTGCTGTGCCCCGGGGGCACTAATTAGTGCGTGCTTCGTCCAGAGCACAAAGAAGTAATAAAAGGCACATCGGAGGATCTCCACTGAGATAATAACAGCGCACTAAGCCCACGGCACTGGGGCAGCGATATAACTTTAAAGTAAGGGTGTAGCTCTTGTTACGTTTTATTTTGTTTTCCCGATTGTTGCTTCAGACACTTGATAGAAGTTCCACCAAAGCAGATAAACACAGTACTTTGCTGATGGGAAACTGATAAGAGAAACACACCCAGAAGAACAGGAAATAGAACACCTACAGCTAATAGAGATTTGGAAAAGTAAAGTGACAAGCACAAAGACCAATAAGAAGTGAAGGCATGTAAGTCCCTTTTAACATATATTTAATACAATAGATTTCACAAGCACAGTGCAAGCACTCTGTAGGCGCAACCTAAAAAGTACTGGAGCTGCACTGAAATGTTCAAGAGTCATTAAAGAGAATGGCACTCAAATAGCGAGAACAAACTGACCAATAATATTGATGGAAAGCTATGTCAAATGTTACAACATAGAAGGGAATGTGTTGTGTTTTGGAAGTCAAACAAGGCTGAATATTGTACCACAAACATGCTTGTGAGATAGCAGCTGTTCTTGTGCGCACAGTTAAATAAAGCAATTCGCTGCATGCATGCTTAGAACAAGACAAGTAATTGTGGAAAACGTCAGTAAACAATAGGTCTAAGAACATGGAATTTGTCTAAAATTCTGTTTGCACATTGATTATACAATTCATCAGCTTTGCTCTCTCAATATTTACCAATTTGTGATCTGTAGACTGGCCTTTTCTGCTCAACAGCAATCTAAATTGGTTGCTTTATAGGAAATCTACGTAATGATTTTTACAACCACTGTGCCAGAGCTATTATGGCACAGATTTTCTAACACTTTGCGCCATGTTTGTGTTACCTTTGTAACGGCGCAAAGTGTTGTGGTGGTATTTATTTTTCAATGCAAATCAGGATTTGTATTGGAATGCTGGCCAAAGTAATGCAAAGGAGCACTGTTAGCTACATTTGCTGAAGTGGGTATTCCATGGGTGGCACATGGGTGTTCCCTTACAACCATCCAAATCGATGCAAATTGATGCACATCCCTATTTACTAACAACTGGAGTCACGGAGTTGAACCAAAACCTTAACTTTCCTTGAGGCAGGCATAACAGAGGAGAAATATTTTAATTTCTCCATACATTTCAAGCTGCATGGCAGTCTAAAGTGTGCCAGTGATGGGGAAAAGAAAAACAGGGCTATATATTAGCATTTATGGGGCTATTTTTCACTCTTTCTTTCACGCAGCTCAGAGCAGCAACTTTGATTGCTGTGCTTCATTCAGTTTTATTTTAGCAAATTCCCTATATATAAAAATATATATATATATATATATATAGAGAGAGATAGATAGATAGATAGAGAGATATAGACATATATATATATATATACATACAAATATACAAATATATATATATTTGCTGCTTGTGATCTGTGACAGGATTGGAGTCCTAGGATTCTGAATGAAGCCCAGTTTATAATTTGCCTATTTATTAGACCTGCAGTCGGTCACAGAAAAAATGACATAAAGCTTGGCAGATATTCAATACTTCAAAATATTTATCTCAAAAGCTTTTGAAAGAATAATTACATTAGCTCATGACTACATGAAGTAGTGAATATAGAGGGCCTTCCTGTAGTCGAAGAATGGGGTAAGACATGATATAATCCCCATTAACCTAGGTGCATGTTTGCAAAGAATAACAGTTGTTTATTGTTACTCAATGCAGTGGTAGTCATTTTATCTGTCTCTGGAGGGTGAAAGAAGGGGGGCAGGAATCACAAGCTGTGATCATGGGTCAATCCTGGGGAGGATTCATTAGACCACTCAGACCAATTAGACCAACCAGACTAGGTTAGGCTTGCCTCTTGCATATGGATTAATTATAGTGCATTATTTAGTCTAGCATTTTGATTTGTTATGGTGGGGCGAATAGCTCTATGATTAGCAGAAATTCACTTGTTCTCAAGCCAGCAAAGACGATAACAAAGAACTAGATCTCAACAACTGTGGGTGCTGGGAGAGATGGTCCACCTATCAGTGTATAAAGTTCTGCAAGGAGGCTACTGACAAGGCTCTTACAGTGCCATTAGCTCATTTGATTTCAGAACATGACGCTTTCTTATAGGATCTTAGGTATTTAAAACTGCTGCCATTGAATAGAACCCACTTAGATTTGGGACATCACAGTGTGTAGTGGGCCAGAAATCTTTGCATGCCTATGATTTCCCCTGTAATACTTTAATATGTTTGCAAGTCCTTGCAACAGTGGAACAGACAGGGATTATGAATTCCTGGACAGCAATTTCTTGTAATAGATGGGTAGCCCTAATCTCTGGGTCAGTGGATGCTCCATATAAATGATTGTCAGGAGAAGAAAGAGCAGGGATTTTCCCTCTCCTGTTCAAGAGGTTACTGGTGATGCTAATCAGGTGGCAAGCCATTTGTGGGAAGGACAATTAGCAAGGGAGAGAGACTTCACTATACATGCTACAATAGTAGGACTCATAAAGTTAGAAATCTCCTTAAGGTCAATAGGTTGGTCTGTCCATATTATAAAGGATTTAAAAAATCCTCAGGGGAGTGCCATGGAATTATTTTCTTACACATTTTGAGGACAGGGTGTAATAACTCTTAGGGAATTTTTATGATGTTCCCAGCAATCCACCTGGTAATTCCAACAGTCTCAGTTACTGTTGCCGGGGACACTGATAAGACCGGGGTGAAGATACCAGGGTGCTACAAGTGGAACTCTCAGGGTCTCTTTAGAAATTAGGAATTATTTCATGAATCAGTAATTGTGATCCTGATTTTCCTAGTTTATTCTCAGTTCTACTCAGAGACTCGACCTGCTTCTAGCAGGTGTACCTCCAGGTGAAAGGCACAAGTCCTGTGGGGTTCCCCCAGGACTTATAATTCCAATAGGGATGGTAACTATTTTTTGTGCCCCCAGCAGAATCAAAACTAGACTCCTAATCGAGCAATTAGAAACAAGGGATGATTTCTGTGTGCCTGAGACATCTTAAAATGTGGTGGGTATAAGTTAAATTGTCCTATGAGTGTCCAAATTACCCACTAAGTGGCATATTAGCAAGAACGGCGTTAAAATTATCGCCGCTTTAGCGGCAGGAAACTGCCGCTAAAGCGGCGATAATGGGCTTGATAATATGCCCTTGAGAATACCAATAGAAGCCCATGTTCTGCTGTGATCCTGGGCTTCTATTGGAATTCTCAAGGGCATATTATCAAGCCCATTATCGCCGCTTTAGCGGCAATTTCCTGCCGCTAAAGCGGCGATAATTTTAACGCCGTTCCTGCTAATATGCCCCCAGGATTGTTCATGTTTCGTTATGTTTAAAGTCTGGAAATTTTACTAAATGTTCTTGACTTAGGCTATTTCCTTGAGTCCTGGCACATAGCTGTGTATACATAGGTTTAGTTGAATGATCTTTTTCTCTCTGTGATCATTGGATTTTTCACTAGAAAACAAAGAGTTTCAGCAGGAGCAAGGGTCTCTTTTCAGACCAGACTAATTTCTCTCTGCTAACCCTCCTTCCCATTGTTGGTGGCCACTTCTTATTGTTGTTCTTATAAGATTATACTGCAAAAAACATATTTTCAAGTAAGAAAACCTCTAATAGCACTTCTGATGGTAGAGGAGCCAGTCGTTTGGCTGTTTCTCAGAAACTGGGTGGAGATGTTGCCTAGTTCCAGACCACTCAGTTAGAATATACTGGCATTTCCCATGTGAAATTCAAATGAAATAAGACTTCTTTGATAGCACACATGGTATTGTTTTGATTGATAAAAAGTGACACTGTTAGCTTAGTTGTTGAACATGTTTTCTCAAACTATCAGGGACATGAATATAGTTTCCAAAATTAGCGCTCTCTTTTTTGGGAGCTTGGCAAAGGTTTCAGCCCTGAACTCACATTTATATTTAGTTTTCAGATATTTAATAGGCCTGGACGGAATTTCAATCATGCCGGAGCAATTGGAGTAATTTCGGTAATTCTGCATTACCCTTTGGCATGGAATTACCAATAATAAAGCAATTATGCCTGCTTGCATAGTTAAGAGTAAGTGGGGAAAAAAAATCCTACCACAAGAACACATTTAGCAAGCACAAGCGGCTGCTCATGGTGCATGTTCTATTCTGTTAAGCGCTGTTTATTAGAGCAAAATGCATCCTTGCGTCCATTTTGGACACTAGGGCGCATTTGTGCACTAAGAAAATTGCATTAAATACAGAATTACCCTTCACACGCAATTTTGCATAATCACACAGAAGTTTTGGTTAATTCTTCATGATTACACCACACGGAATTATGTGAGTTACGCCCACCTCTAATATTTGCTTAATTATTTTCCTACATCAGATGAAGAATTGTGTCTGTGAATAAACAGAAATTCTTAGGATTGATTCAGTTGTCTGTACTCTGGGTAGTGCCTTTATCTCAAATAAAATTTGACGTAAAAAATAGTAGATTCAGTGACTTTAGCTGTGTATGACTAGAAGCATTCACACGGTGCAGTCAGTGGGATTGTTTGCCTCAGAAATGAATGTAGTAGAAGGAATTATATTGTCATATTGAAAATCCACCAAGTTTCTAATAGGTGCGAATTGCAAGGAGTGAAAAGGGCGAGGTGAGAAACTGACTTGTCACTGAGGCCGTCATTATGAATGCCCTGTATCCATCGCACTGCAGTTACCATTATTGATGGCATACGTAACTCAGAGGAGGAAGAGTTACTATTTACTACATGTGGATACTGAAGGTTCCCTTAGAAATGAGGAATTATGTGGGGAATTGCCTGGATAACCCCGTTATTCCTCATTCAATGGTATTTCACCCAGAGACTCCACCTACCTTTGGTAGTGTAGCAGGCAATGCAGAAGCCATTGCAGGGTGTGGGTCAACAAACTGAAGCTGCCCCCTATAGGACAAGGACCTGCTCCAAAGATTAAAGCATGATGGCCAATTTATAGAGCTATTATGAGTACCAAAAGTAGTACTCCTGTAGCACAATTTTAAGTACTAATTAAGGCCTTTCTGAATTGTACTAAAATATCTAAAATGGGAATAAAATTGGAACATTCAGGGAATATACAATTAGTGCAAATAAGAAAGACTGTGCTCTCTTTGTACATTTCCTAATAGTGAGTTGGACATTTCAATTCCTAATACTACTTCCCCTGCGTATTAAGGCCTTTGTGATTAGCCCCAAAAGGCTCTATAGTGAAATATAAATATGAAATGTCCAGCATCTGGTGCCATCTAATGGTATATAACTTGTTAGCTTCCTCCTCATTAATAAATTAGAAATGCAAGCTATAAAATCTATGAATAAATATTTCAGCTCAAGTGCAGGGCCTTCAAAAAGCTTCTCTCTGCCTCTCCAGTCTGATGGGTCTGAGATAGAGTCTCTGGGTCTTTACCATGACCTGAAGCCCTAAGAACTTTCTTCCATGAAATCAAGGCAAACTTATAGAGAGGATCTACCACTTTCTATATTTAACCCAGAATTTGTAAAGCACAAACTAATCACCCCTAAGGGTCTCACGGCGTTGGGGGCTGTCGGGAAGATTAAGCGAGCTATTGCCTAGAGTCACATGGTGCTGGGCTGAGCTGCCACCGGCGCCAGAAATCGAACCGTGATCCCTGTGCTGCCGAGTCAGCCGCCCTGGCCGCTGCACCACACCTCTCCCAAAGGGGGTCACTTTTGAATACAGGCTTATGGGGGCGAGGCCTGGCAGCTTGGAAAAAGTATCCTGTACAATCAAGCATACAATCTCGGGAAGAAATCAATTATTCTCTTTCTGGAAATATTCCTGGCCGGAATATGGGAGCGCTGTAATGTTAGCTTCCTACAGATGGAGGAAAATTGCCTTTTCTGGCGTATCTTAGGCCTCGTCACGTATAGCCCCTATTATACAATTAATGAGGAATTGGATTAAGTTTGCCTCTCTTGTCATTACTGCCACTCTGTTCCCTGGCACCGCTATTTAAAACCCATGGCAAGGAGCTTGGGCAACCCATTCCAATGGCGTTTCGTAGTTTTTTTTAACACCAGACGAACTGAAAAAGAGAGTGTGGAGCTCGTAAACCCTTGTGTTAAGGAACATATATCAACACAGACCACTCAAGGCCTTGAACAAAACCTTGAGAACGGTCTCTCCTTACTAGGTTGAGAATGGGTTCAATAAGGTGACAACTGTGCAGTGGCAGCTCCTCCGCTAAGTCGGAGGAGCGTCACCCCACTGCTCAATAGGGAAACTAAAATGATAATAACGTATTGGTATTATCATTTTAGTTTTCCTATTAGGGTCAGTGGCTTTCGGGGTGGGTGGGGCTGGTCATAGCAGGGAGTGGTGTTAGTTGCACTCCTTAAGTGTGCAAGACTGCTTGGCCGGCCCTCTCGGGCCACCCAAGCAGTCATGTGCACTTTGCATGTTCCCCACCAAGCTGCATTACACAGCATGGTGAGGAACATGCAAAGCCTCCCAGTCCTTGTCTGAGCGCCGAGCCATGGCGCTCAGACCAATCACAATGCTGCATTGCAGCATTGTGATTGGCTCAGGGGAGCCTGGGAGCTTCCTGCTGCTTCCCGCTGTTGACCGGAGCCAGGAAGAAGAGGACGGAGGAGAGACGTGGCCAACTGTAGCAAGGTAAGTAACTTTTCTTTTTTTGTTCCCCCTGCTCCCCCCTTTACACCCACCCCCACCCGGGTCTGGTAGCAGCCACTACAGCAACTGTTTTCCTTTGGGGCAACATGATACAAATCCATATGTTGTTGTCCTTGTATTGAATTTTCATCAGAGACCTTGCTTCACTTTCTGCTTTCTTGTAAATATTATTTACATTTTTTCTGGGAGATATTTTCTGATTTTGTGGTGGCAGAGGTTTGGTAGTTTTAGGCCAGCACTTCTTTACTTACTCATGCTCCCTTACCCAGAGGTCTGCATGCATGTTGGCCTCTTTCTTAAAGCACCTGTGCGTCATCGTTAAAGCTTGTTTTTTTAACTTTGTTTCTTGGTGGACAATTGCTGTAACACTATTTATTTATCTGATGAATTAATATTTTTAAATGTTTTGTTCATGTGTTTGAATTATTTATATTTCGATGTTTTTTTGGCTGTTACTCTTTTATGATCATTTTTGAATGATCGAATAAAGATTGAGATTAAGTAACTGATTGATTGATTGATTTATTGAATCTGTGAGTCAAAGGCATCATACCGACAGAGTTTAAGCAGATCTCATCATTTTGATGAGGCTGGCAACTCCTCTTACTGTCCCGCATCGGAATTAAGAGGCCACTCCTAGTTTAATGTTTTGATATTAAATCAACGTAAGAGAAACAACGGTTCCCGTGGAAGTTATAATAACCTGTACTGATAATGTTATACACAATCGCAATGTTAAAGGGTTATGTTGATGGCAGAAGGAAAGGAAATCATGAACACTTGTGTTTGTATTTACAATAATTCTTTTTATCTCATTCAAAGAATGTATAGATATACACAAAGAAGAAAAAAAGAAAATCACAGTAGTGCTTTGTGTCCCCAGTGTAAATGAAACCATACAACAAAAAGTGGTCAATTCGTGACATATAAAACTTGGTTTCCACAATTTCTAAAGGAGACCAACCAAAACTGTACAATAGTTACAGCTACTGTACATAATAGTCAGAGCTGTTATGATGGTTCGCTTTATATAGTTGTCGACGACGTTTCGATCCTGTGTATGATGTAGGGTCTCTTCAGGACCTATGGGTGTAGGGACATCTAAAATTCAAGAAAATAAATTACTATCACTATAAATGCTGAATGTGAGCAACAGTTCGTGAGGGACTGTAAAAGGGCTAACAAGTACCTGCGAAAGAGGTTAACCAGCCAAGTGAAGTGTGTGAAACAGCGGTAAAGTGAACAAGGAAATGGAAAGAATACTCACAGGGGACCCAGCCGGGCGCAACACTTGTGAGAAGAAAATAAGTCAAAGTTAGAGAGAGGTCCTAATCTTCGTTACAGATTGATGGAAGCCACTGTATAGTTGAATGCTTACCCCACTGTGAGTAAAGGGGTGGGACGGCTGGCACCCAAGGATGGGCAACTCGCAACGAATGCCAGTGTGTGGGACCTTGAATGGCGTCCTATCTCAGCCTCAGATCAGGACGAGTTGATCTCTGAAGAAATAATAGGCGTAACTGTGATCTGTGCTCATGGTAGGCACTGTGGTCAGGGCCAAGAGTTTATCTACAATCAATGTGAGGAAATGAGGGTCTTACCCGGAACACGGTGAGTTGTGCAAGAGGTGCAACAGCTTCAGCATGTGCAGTGTGGTAAATGACCGAGGACTCAGTCGTACCATCGGTTTGTTTTAAATCTACAATTGAGAAATGGCGCACATATTGAGTCAAGAAACCGTGGGGGATTGGGTAGAAAACATTGAGCGTTGCGTGGCATCTGGGCACCTCGTGTGTCAGAATTGAATTTCTAAGTCAAGGTATAGGAGTAAGACCTGTACGGAAGCTTATCACCTTGAGACCTGAGAATGAGCATGACCAGTGCACTAAGTGTATTAACACCGCACTCGCTAGGCCAGCCGAAATACCTGACAATGTAGCTTGAAACCCTAGAGAATCGTGTGTAAAACTATATGCTACAAAGGGGATTTTAACACAGAGGATCGTGTGCAAATTAAAAGGCGCGCTCAGAGGGAGAGTGCATAACAATCTCATGGTAATGAGTGCCGTATATTCAGAGCGGTAATAAAGCTGCACGCTTTGTTGGTGGTAAAACAATGCCAGCGTGCCTCTGGATGCCAGAGACTAATTAAAAGTTAAACTGAGGCTGGGCGCAGCGCAAGTGCTTACCTAAATAGATGTTGGAAAGAAGGAGATCACTGTCGCGTGCTCCTGCTACGCGACGAGGGTAGAACTGAACAATCTGTCTACCCGGGCCTGAATGACACGGAGCTCGTGGTCACAAACTGATTAAATAGACCGCGAGCCCGCCCGAACCGGTTCCTACAGCAGGCATTACTAAGGATTACCACCCGTGGATGGAATCCGGTAATCTGCATTCTGAGAAGAAAAGGAAGAAAAGACTCGTAATAGAGTATAGATAAGGAAAATAGAAAAGAAAAGTAAGATTCCATTGTTTCAATTTATAGATTGGCTGTTATGCAGGACTTGTAAGGGCATGTGTAAAAAACTTCTCATAATTCATGTTCATCTGTAAAAGCACAAAACATCACTACATGCGTATGACTATTGTGAACATCAGTATACAGAACAGAAATACACTTCATTTCACTTTGTGGATAGGATAATGCAAATCACAGTGGTAAGTTGTAAAAGGACATGGTTAGAGGGAGACATGAAAGACGGTATAGACCACAGTTGAACAACTATGTAATGAAGATGACAGACGTGCTTAGTACATTGCTTATATGCTTACATCTACAATGCAATGAATGTTTGCAATTATAGGGTGCACTAACAAAGATGGATTACTTACAGAATTGCAAAAACGATATTAAGCATTTATGGTAACAGTGTGGGATAGCCATACATGATACTTCTTGTTACATGATTCAGAAAAGCATATAATCTACATTTCTATGATAATGGTGTAGGTAAGCCATCGGACATATTTGAATGAAAACTACAGGCTGTATGCCTATATATTGCAATCCGGGAAAGTGCTTTTAGCTAGTTCTACACGGTTGGGCACCTGGCTTACATGTGTCCGGTAGTGCGGATGGCTTGTGTGTAGACAAAGTGATTATTGTGTCACGAGGACAATTCCCTATGGCTTAAGACCTTAGTGTTGTTACAAAGCCTCGCCATTCCTCAGCAGAGTTTAATCCCTGAGCTATGGAGTTGGTCCTTTCAATCCAACGGCATTCCAACCGCTGTAGGATTTGTGTGAGGTTGCCACCTCTTACTGGGACGGTAGCTTTTTCAATAATCTGCCATTTAATGTCATCTGCCGTATGATTTAGTTCAGAAAAATGAGACACCAGGGGAGCATTTAACACATACCGTTGTATACGACTCCTGTGTTGACTAATGCGTGCCTTAATAGGCTGTTGAGTCTGTCCCATATATAGCAACCCACATGGGCACCATATACAGTACACCACATTCCGTGTGTTGCAGTTAGAAAAGAATTGTAGTGTGTGTTTTACACTGGCATGTTCGAATGTGTTGGTGTTAGATGTAAAAGGGCATACAACACAATTGCCACATCTGTAGTGACCTTTCATCTCTGGTAAGTTCCAGATTGATTGTAAAGTGTTGGATTTACGTTCAGCATTCTCTGTGGAAGAGTGAATCAAATGGTCTTTCACATTTTTATCTCTTTTAAATGCAAACATGGGTGACTCAAGGGAGGGGTCGATACTCTTTATTATGTGCCTGTTCTTCGTAATCATACTCTTAATCTTATTGGAATGAATGCCAAACGTCGTGACACAAATCAGTCTCTCAGCAGGAGATTTTTCTTTGGTTTTCAACAGTTCCTCTCTTGGGCAGAACCAGGCCCGTTTCAACGATTTCCTGACTATCCTGTTGGGGTACCCTCTTGCCACCAGTTTAGATTTCAATATTTCTGCTTCTGCCATATAGTCCTCTTTGTGCGTATAATTCCTGCTTAGGCGCAGGAACTGACCGAAAGGTAGCCCATCCCGCAATGCTCTGGGATGTTGGCTTTTGTAAGATAAGAGTGTGTTCCTCTCGGTTGGTTTCCTATGGAGAGATGTGTACAGGGACCCATTCTCATGTTGTATGTTGAGGTCTAAGAAGGCAATAGATGACTTATGAATGGTAGATGTAAATGTAAGGTGTGTCTGGATGGTATTCAGATATAAGACGAATTCATTGAATTCCATCTCTGTCTCTGACCAGATTAGGAAGATATCGTCTATGTATCTCTTCCAACATTTAATGTTGGAATGGTGTGTATTGGTGGCATTCAAGACAAATCTGTGATCGATGTAATCCATATAAATATTGGCCAAATTTGGTGCAAAAACGGCCCCCAAGCTGGTCCCAGAGCACTGCTGATAGTAAACGCCATCCGTCACAAAGTAATTGGATTGTAGAGCAATGCGTAGTAGCGAAATAATAAAAGAGGTGGGTACCTGTATGGGCCTTGGTCTGGTCTCTAGTATGTCCTCTATCACCTTAATGCTCTCCTCTTGGGGGATATTGGTGTATAAGGCTGAGATGTCCAGTGTGGCCAGCCAGTCAGACCCGATGTCGTAGGGCATGCCATCAACCAAGTTGATCATATACATGGTGTCTCGGACATAAGTTTCCTGAAGAGGCACAAATTCTTTAATAAAAAAGTCTATGTACCTGCCGATTGGTTCTAAAATGGAACCACACCCTGACAGAATCGGACGTCCAGGAGGGTTTGTGGTACTCTTGTGGATTTTGGGCAGCGTGTACAACACAGGGGTTCAGGGATTTTCTGCGTTGAGGAATTTAAATTCCTTCTTGCTGATGTAGCCCTCTGCTTTACCTTCAGTGGTGATTGTAAGGATTTGAGTTCTGATATCTGATAATGGGTTGGTTCTCAATCTTTTGTAATGTTTTTCTTCACCAATTTGTTTCTGAATTTCTGCGTCATAGTCCTTCCTATCCTGAATCACAATCCCACCTCCCTTGTCGGCAGGTTTCAGAATAATAGAGGTGTCATTCTTCAGTGCCTGTTTGGTTATGTTATAAGGTATAAAACATCTGTTAGTTTTAAGGGTATCAAGGCCTTCTAAAACAATTTTTCAAAAGTTAAAAGCTCTGGTGGCATCAAGGCGTTGTTAGGATAAAAAGTAGAAGGAGGTCTAAGACCTGTTACTGAGTCCTTTACTATGGGCTCTCTATCTTTAAAGAATAGCTTAAGGCGTATTTTCCGACAAAACTGGAAAAGTTCTGTTTTAAGGTCAAAGAAGTTAGTACGCTCAGTGATGACAAAAGATAAGCCCTTGCTTAATAAAGATATTTCTGCTGATGATAGTGTATGCTGCGAGAGAATGAAGATGGGGATGACCGTCGGTGTGTCTCTTTCCTGCTCTAGTATGGTTGTGGACCCCACTGATAGTATTTCCTCCTCGTTTGGCGCTCTCCTGGATATTGATACCATGTTTTCGCTTTTGTCTTCCCACCTCCCTCTAAAAAAGGCTGTCCTGAATGACCGTCAGAGCGGCTGGGACCTGGCTGGGTGTCTGAATCGGTTGAACCCCCTGATGACTCCGAAAATGTGATGGGATGGTTTTTTCTAAATCTACCCCACGTGTTTTGTCTATTCTGGGACCCTATGGTGGTGTAATAATCTTCCCTCAAGTAGGGGTATGCTCTTTCTTTTGTGAAATTCTTAATATCTTTCGTAACTTTGTCTGCCTTTTTTTTTTAGCTCAAATTAATTGAATTCATCTATTGTTTTGTTAAGTTTGTTTAGTAATGTTTTGGCTTCAGCTACCCCGTCCCCTCCTAGTAACTCTTTTTCCAATTCCTCAATTTCTTTCAATTCAGCCTTTGCGTGTTCTACCGCTGTTTCCACTCCTAGCACCATCCAGTGGCGCGAACAGGTAGTGGAAATGTGACTGAAGTTCCCCTTGAACTTGGGGACCTCACGGAAAATACCTGGGACGTTTCTGACCTGTAGGCCTTGGGGAATTATTCCTGCCTTTAAGTACTCTGTAAGCATATGTGCATGAAGCTCAGTTCTCACGTGCTTTTTCTTTGCCTTTTCTAGCTTCTCCAGTAACTGTTGCTTTGGACTTATACTTCTAGTAGGTTGGGTGGAAAAAAGTGACGGTCCACTGATGATCTTGGCAATGTATTCATCAGTGTGCAATGGTGCCTCTCTCTCTGACATCGTAACCCAAGAAAGGAGTAGACCCTATGATCACATAGGGTGTATGGGAAATCCTTCTAAGAGGATATCTTCCTTGCGGTGCAGCCAAAGCTCCAAAAGTCTTGTTCTCGACTTTTGATATTAAATCAAGCACCAAGCAAGAAAGCCAATAAAGAGTCTTTTAATTGATAACTATTGGACATATACTTGGAACTGGCTATGTACTAAAGGCTAGGTGAGTGAAACCCTTCCAAAGAGCAAATCCCTCTCCATCAGGCCTCCCTCACATCACCTCTCCGTGATCCAAAAGAGCCTTAGGGCCATTTTTATGACCCGGTTTGCAATTTTTATGTCATATTTTTGAAGCCATGGAAAGTGACTTTGCATGGCTTTGTGTGGCTCTAAAAATATGGAATAACAAATGCAGTTCTCTGCGTTGCGTTACTCTGCCCTGGTTATCCATTCCATGGGCGTTGTGTGGTGATTTCATACAACTCCCATGGTTTATGATGCATTCCCAGATTGACAAGACCTTGTAAACCTGGGAATATGCCAAAAGATAGGCCTACCCAAGGGAGGTGTAACGAGGAGAAATATGTTCATTTCTCCTCGTTTCTTCCTCTTTCTATGTGTGTGGCATTCTGCAGCACACATAGAAAGAGGAAAAGTGTGCCTGCTTTGGAGCTAGTCTGCCAAAACAACATCAACGCAAGGGAAAAGGACAGGAATGTGCCATATTGGATTAATGCAGCACATTCCTGCCCTTTCCCTGTGACGCAGGGCAGCGCAGCGCAGCAAAGAGATTCTCTAGCCCTCTTGCCAGGTGTGGGTGAAATTCTCAGAAACAATATCCACACTGCATCTGAGCCAGAGGAAACTGAAATTAAGTGCTACTTAGACCACCCACATTAAGATAAACAAAAGCTAGTCCATCTGAAAGAGGACACAGTGTGCCTTTGCAGTGCCAGCTCCATAATAGCGATCCGATATAGCGACACTAGACGGTGTAAGTCAGGACATGTTTTGCATGGTGATACCCCAGTGCAAATCAGGTTCCACCCTGGCCTCTCCCTGGCTGGAATTTACCATTGGTGGCAGTAACTATCTTGCACCACTGAGTTTTCTACAATGGTCCTGAGTCTTATACCAAGATTAAGACTTCCTTCCAATGGGACAAGGCTTTCATAATTAGACCCTACGGACCAGATGCTGAGTCATAACTACTAAGATTAGCCTACTGCTGCTGTCATCCCCTGTCGAGTTCACACAGTACGCAATGGCGGCAATTAACACATTTTCTCTAATATATTATGCATGGTCTCAGCTGTGCTAGACAGTAGACCCTGTAGAAATTTTGACCAAGCCATATTGGGTTTCAAAAACAGGGAATAGAAGAATGCGGGCCCGCTGGTCTTACTCAGCCAGGACACCCCAGCGGCAATTGAGCCATACACTTTGTGACAGAAGACCTGTTATTGGTTTTTTTTCTTGATTGCTAAAACAATAGACTCTGTTGAAGGGTATGCCTCCTTCCTCCAGAAAAACCTTGATAATCAAGATGTGGTCATAGTATATATATACTGAGGAGGCCAATCAATATATGAGGCCAAAATGCATCAACAACATCTTTTAAAGTAGTTCATAAATTGAAAATGTAACAAATGTCCTCTTTATGTCATAAGGATTTGTATTTCAGGAAGAACGTGATTATTTACCTGGAAGAACAACTACTACCTCTTGGTCTTAATTATGATATGCAAATTGGAGTGACACACCTTTTTAGAAATTGTACTGTGGAAAATGTAAATATGATTCTGTCTTGCTGTGTTCATGTTTTTAATGCTTCCATGCAATGACATTTATTTAAGTGAGTTCAATCAATCAGTAGATTTGTTGAGCGCTACTTGCCACCCATTAGGGTATCCAGGCGCTGAGGGTATCCAAGTGCTGCCAGTCCAAATGTCAGAATTCTGGAATAGCAATCATTCATGCAGTAGTTGAGAATAAGTAAAATAATGGTATCAATAATGACAGGAACGTTACTGTGTTTTTAAAGAATTTATTAACATTCATTTTTGAGAACAGAGTCTCATCCCCAACTCGCTCCGTGAATATATTCTGTATAGGCGTAGGTCTGAAGTGGCGCTGGCTACGCGTGAATGCACACTCGGCGCTCGGGGAGATCAGAGTCTCGTTCCCGCCGTGCTTCAAGGTTGGAATTAATTAGAGAGATTAGAGGCCTTGACAAAGGCTGCAAGGAGCTGGGTCCGAAGGTGCCTGAACACGTTCTCCCCCACGACCTTATCCCGCATTCTATCCGGATATGTGCAGTCCTCGTACTGTCTAGCTGCCTAGGATAGGACATCGTTCCTTTCCAAGAGACTCACCTCATGTTCCACACCCTGGACCTACAGCAACCTCTCAGGCATTTTGATTCATTTGTCCTGATGATGATCCCATAACCGTTGTTGGGGATCGAAACGTCGTCGACAACCACATCTTAACTCTAACCGTTATTTATGATTTATGCGGAGTACAAGATGTTCTTTTTTTTATTGTGACAATTGTTATTTCTCGCAACACTAAAAAGTCACTTTGGAGTTACATGCCTGAGGTCAGGAAATCTGTTGATTTCCGGAAACCCCGTCACTTCCTGCTCACTTTATGTTACTGTATTTTTTCCATGTTTATTGTTTCAGTGAAATAAATCGAAATACCTTCCATTTGGATAGTAATAGACCCAATCCTGATTGAAGTTTTGTGGTTATGATTATGTATTTTTCTTGAAAGGGACCGCTGTCTCTAATAACATACTACTACCCTTGGTCCCTTCTGACTATAGGGTTCCCTTGTCCTGTCCCATGGTATATGCTGTAATAGGTGGAAGCAAAATGTGAAATGACACAGCAACAGATCAATGGATGAAGAGAGGTGGCCGCAAGCTCCTATATGTAAGTATATTATACATATTTTAGTAAAATGAATAGCTCTTGGCTAAAGCCAGGCCTAAAAATGCAAAAAGTGTGGTAATTTGCTCTTTTCTTAAAACTCTGCTTGAAATGGAAAGATGGTGATATTATCAGAGAAGGAATTTGTTAAAGCCATTTTCAGAAAAAAACATATACTTTCTACACAACACATTTTACCCATTCCCTCCCGCACACAAAATGTTGGTATATTTTCGCTATTTTCTGCGTACCTTTAGACTCACCAACATGTGGGATAAAAAGAATATGAAGCCACACAAAGCCCCACAAAGCAGTGTGTGTGTGCTAAAAAACATGTGCACTCTCCAGCTGAGTTAAAACAGCTTTTCTGCAGGCCTGGATAGTAACTATCATGTTTCGCTTTGCTCAAATGCAAACCTTAGTGAATCTGGGCCTATATGTGGGAAAAGTCTGAGAATTAGACTTTGGACCATATTTATAATTTTTTCACTCAGAGCAATGCAGTAATCCACCTTGCTGCGCTGAGCTGTGCTGCATGAAATGGCAGGAATGCTCAGTATTTAACATTATATGACACATTCCTGGCCTTTCCTAGCACTGGTGCACTTTTGACTGCCTAGCGCCAATGCAGGCCCCCTAGTGTCATGGTGCAAGGATGCCTGCATTGTAGGCAGGATTGTTTTTGTGCAAGAAAGGACACCTTCCTGCACAAAAACAGGAGAGGCATTGTCCTCTTTCTATGTGTGCTGTAGAATGCAACACACATAGAAAGAGGAAAAAACAAGGAAATACAAAGTGATCTCTCCTCTTTACACATCACTTGGGGAGGCATAGCAGTTTGACGCATTCCCAGGTCTACCACTCATGTTAAATCTGGAAATGCACCAAAATCCATGGGTGGATGCGTGGGAACACCCACGCTCCACCCATTGAATGCCTCCCTGGGGCAGAGTAATGCAAGGCAGTGATTTGCACTGCCTTGCGTTACTCCAGATTCATCAAGCCGTGCAGGGCCCCACATGGGGCCTTGTGTGGCTTGAAAAATCTCACTTAGGATTTGAGTCGCCCTTGCGCCCCCTTACATGGCGCAAGTGCGACGCAAAACCTTGATAAATCTGGCCCTCTATCTCTATTCCGGACAATGATAATTTAGATTTTACACAACCAAGAAAAAACTGTTGCAGTAACTCTTCCAGGAAATCATAATAACTATTCCTATAAACACTCATGATTGCTAAACTGTAGAAATTACTTTAAAGTTGAGCCTTTTGAGACCCAAAGATATAGTGCTCTGTGATGTTATCTTCGGAGGACTTTTCCATCCACACATTTTTGTGCTCCCTAAAGATTTCTCAGGAAGGCTTCCAGCAAAGTTCAGCTAAACAGACCTGACAATCAGCAAAGCAGTGCAGGAAAAGTAATTTCCTATTTTTTGACAGAAAGTTATGCAAAAATCAACCAGTCGCTGACAGACTACAATGAAATAAAATGAACAAATGCAAAGTAATGAACTAATGGTATAATGAGTAAAGCATGTTTCACTTAGAACAAGAATACACTTTATGCATGGTGGCGAGCCCCGGCCTCGAGCAGATGCTGGCAAGAAAGGCCTTGCTAGTAATAAAAGTAATTTTTAATCAAATTTTACATGGTTTGAGATTCAAAATAATTGAGGTAAACGTTTCTGTTATGATGTATATATTGATGAATTTGCAGTCTTTCTAAATATTAATATTGAATGCAGAATATATCTGCATATTTAAATAACCTTAAATTAGTCTCATAGTTTAAGCATGCATTTTATTAGTTTCTTTGTAGTACATGTTATCCTGTCTGTAATAATCATCTCACAGCTTGCATCGTTCGAAGTAATATCGAATAATGTGCATTATTATTTTTTTCTAGTTTTACGGAGCCTTACAGAAGAAGGAGTTGTTCTGCTTCACCTTGGTCCAAATTTAATTGTACCACATTGTAAAATAAAACGAAAATCTGCATGGCAGCAGCACACATTCCCATTGCTATGTTGGCAAAGCTCTGAAAGGTCCCTGTTCAATGTTTTTCATCAGCATCTTATATCAAATTAACAAAAAGACGCCCGCTCCCTTTGAGCCTTGCGGGAGAATGTAAGGAAATTGTCCAATATACCGTCAAAGTTAGAAAGTATGACATGTGACTCATTTTAAAATGAATAGTGTATCCCTCCCCTGTTTCGTTTATATATTGAAGCCCTGAGAGAGTAACATACTTTTCCATGAATCTGTTATGGAACATATATTCAATATGCGGAATGAAATTTTTAGGTAATGGAATGTCAAGCCACAGCAGTATCCATCACATATTGCACATGTAACACATTACAGCTCTGCTTTTTAGACACGGCTGCTAGCTTTTAATGTATTATACACTCGTGGTTACAGTAGCCTTTGTTTTTCTTTCCGAAATTCTTTCAGCACACGAACATTTTATTTAAAACATACTATATTTACTCCCGGCTCAGTGGGCAAGCCCTAGAGAAATTCACCACTCAGCACAAAATAATATGCAATGATTTTATTTCAATTTAAATTCATTCTTGTGTCTGCTGCAATGTTCACTGATCCATTCGACTTTCCATGCTAGGGATATCTTTATAAATAAATGTGTTATAAATGTCTTTTTTCAAGTACAAAATACTCCATTATATTGCAAGATACCAGTCCTGCGTCTCTCCAGAGCAATTTCCTTTCTTTGCTTCTAATTGCTTTTAATAACTCAAACAATCTGCGCAAAAATCCCACTAGTGTTTAAGATATTACTTGGAATTGATTGCTGCCTAGGGACACCGTGACAATAAATGCAATCTGTATAATTACTCCAGTTTCATAATCCTGAAATTAGTCTAAATATGTACTTGAAAAACAGATGTGGGTCTTGCAGAAAATAATGAGATGCAATTATTTTCAAATATTTTTTTCCGATAGCGACTGCAGTGCAACACTGTATCAATTTTTAGCAAGCATTGGCAAAGCCAATAGGCCTGGTGTTGGCTGCCTGCCTTTTGAATCTTTCAATGCTTGTTTTATTTTATCATGGTTTTTGTAAAACGTGACTGCTGAGGGAACTCCCTGGCCCTAGGGATCTATAAAAAAATGCCTAAAACCAAATTTTTGGGTATAAAAAACCGCATGTTACACAATAGTGTAGCCTTTGTGTGTGGATGTGTTTCCTGTGAAAGAGCAGAATGCCACCACTTACAGTAAAATTTGACAATGGCTAAATTAGGCTGACCCAGTGGCCCATGCTGTGCGCTGCAATGAGTGCAAGAAAATGAGAATGGTATAACATCATCATTATAAAAATGTTTATTTTAGACCATAGTCCATAACAACTGAATCGTAACATGCACAGCACCTAAAATCCATCTTAAAATACATGCCATCAAAAACATAAAATATTAAAACATTCAGATATAAATTAAGAAAAGCATTTAAAATAGATTACAATAACTTTTAATCACCATTGAGATCCTGACACATATTTCGTGCAAAATGTTCGCCCTACCTACACATATACTCCTTTACATTAAAGCATTTCCCATATGATTGCTATGTCAGAGGATACACCATTTCATACTAATGCAGTCATAAGGATTAAAATATTCTGATAAAGAAGTGAAGGTTACATACTGTGAAAAGGCACTGGCTAGTCAAAGAAAGGCCCCACAAACTTTCGGCAGGGAAATGCAAACTTTCTAAAAGTGGAATTTCCAAAATTATAATTTAAAATCTGACTTTATTATTAAAGAGGATTTTAAATTAAAATGGGCAGTTTCTAGCTGTTCCCAAACTGATTTTAGCAGTTAATATATATAATAAGGTAAACTCGTGCTAGTATATGGGAGGCCAGCCTTGCTGCAGTGAAAATTGACTTTGGGAGTTTTTTAATGCCAAGATATGTCAAGCATTATATATATTTGTCCTACTTTTTACATACCATGCACACTGCCTCATGAGCTTTTATAGCCTACCTTAACAGTGACAAATAAGTATTAAAAAGGAAATTTTAGGGTTCGCAATGGGGTTATTTGCTAAGTTGAAATGGCAGTTTAAAACTTCCCCACAGGCTGCAATGGTAGGCCTGAGACATGTTTTTGGGAGCTACTTTAGTGCGTGGGGCAATGAGTGCTGCAGCTTATAGTAGCATTCATATAGAGGCCCTCGGTACAAATAGTATCATATACTAAAGACTTATAAGTAAATTAAATGGGCCAATTATGTATGTGCCAATTTTACCATCTTTAAAGGGAAGAGCACACACACCAAGCCAAAGGATGGTCGTTCCTAACAGATCCTGACACCCAAGTAATGCATACAGCAATGCAGATGTTTGCCTCTAGAAAGAACAATGTATCCACTGGGAGAGGGGCCTGAAATTGAGGTGTGACAAATGCAGAAATGTTTCTCAGAGGCCTTATCAATTTTGAGGGCAGGTGTGACCAGATAGGTGGCAGTGTTCTGGATCTCAATGAAAAGCTATAAATGATGACTTCCATTGTGAGACTGAAGGAAAAGAGATTCTGGGAAGTGGATGCCTCTGTACTTTCCGTACATCTGAAATGTGAGGACGGATGTAAAAGTCCATCACATTACAGAGGAAGCTAAAGGGTCCAACATGGCAGAGTATGTAAAAACTGATGATTGCTTAGGTGCTTAGGCTCAAGTAAACAGATCTTGTGTTGTTGTGTGGGTTGTTAGAGTTGAGCCGAGGATACTGGGCGATGACAAATACCCTAGAGATATAATTGCCAAGATGTCCCTTTTGAAAAAACAGAACTGGTTTTGAAGGTGTCAAAGAAGCTGGACCCCGTTTTTCTCTGAGATGAATTCACAACTCCTGGAAGTACCTAGCTGAAATGGAAAGCAGTACATCCAGCGACAGAAGAACTTTAAACAAGAAGTTGAGGTTCCAATGTTCCTTGCATTTTGGATTACAGGTTCAAGTCAGCCAAAAGAACTTCAATGTGATTGCGGTGCAAGAGTCTATGAAAGCATTTGATGATGGATTGGAGGATACTGAAGCAACATTATTATCCCTTGGAAAGGGCCACCAAGAACAACCCTGTCCCAAGAGTCAGAGGGAGAGGCAAGGTTCGAGCTGCAGGGGGAAGGTCGAATCTAAAGGACAAAGAAGAGAGCTAATATGAATGAGTTGGGTAGCTGGAACTTTGTGCTCTGGCATATCATTTTGGCATGGACCGAATTGCTTGATATCCCCCTTTGCAATCATTGGGTACATATGGACCACAAACATTGTCTGGTTACCCGAGAGTAACGAACCCCAGAAACTGTGACATGGCCAAATAACTCACATGCTATTAGAATTATGGCATTCTCTGAAACTAAATCACTTTTCCATCCACCCCGACACTAATTCACCTTAACACATATTTTCTCCCAGCTGAGAAGGGTAGTGTTTCAGAGGTGGAAAGAGGGAGACTGCAATATCATAGCAGATTGTAAAGAAGAAGCAGAGTGCCACGTTGTAACAGAAGTTATAGTGCTGTTTATTGCAAATCCAGGGTAATACACCTCAGCCATACAAGAGTGTCTCCTCTCCTGGTATCTCCCACCATCAACTGACTTTCTTCTCCACTTTATGGAATTTTTACACATGACCAAACATTGCACAAAGTTCTAAAGGACATATATTACAATAACAAGACAACAATATGTACAAGCTACAGTCCACATTTCACACTAAGGGGCCGATTATGATGTCGGTCAGAAAGCCTCTGACCGCACATCGACGGTTTCAATTCTGACCGCCTAATTACAATCTAGGCGGTCGGAATTGAAACCGGCCAGTCATTCCGGCTGATTCCGACGGGCTCAAGGAGCCCGTTAGCCAGTCGGAGACTGGCCCGTAATCCCAATAGGACGGCGTTTCCGCCGTCGGGATTACAATGTCGGTCTCCAACAGCCTTTCCATGCTGGTCTTTCTGACATGGAAAGGCTGTTGGAAAGCGACTTTGGGGGCCTGTCACTTGATGCAGGGATTTACACAAACTTCCATTTCTCTATGGGAGCTTGTGCTATGGCCAGTTTATGGAGGTCGGTCAGTTCCGAATCCATGGCGGTGTCGGTCGAAGGCAACTCCGACCGACATCGTAATCGGCCCTAAAGTGTTTGAGACTAGATGGCTTCCTAGATGTTTTACAACTCCTTCTCAATTAAAGCATGGAGTCAGCTTCACCACACATCCCTTTTTATTCATGTCACACATTCCTTCTCATACTGCTCCCATCAAAAGCATCTTCACCCGAAAGCTTCACCACCCTATTCAAGTTCCATATTCTATGATCCTCAGTTTTGACAGCATTGCGAAAGACTTTGACAACTTTCATGGGTGAAGAATATTTGGAAAACAAAAACCATTGTGCAATTCCTAACCTTTACTGGGCCACCAAGATATGCCAATCTATCTCTTCTAGAGTGCATTATCGAAGAACAAAAGCAAGTATCCTGCAGATCTGCTGTGGGTACAAAATGGATATCAAGTTGAACTTGCACGCAAAAGTCTAAAATGGTGGCATTACCATGCAGGAAAAAGCAGGACATCTACTTATGGCAAAGCAGCAAAATCTGAGAGAAACTTTGTTGGCAGTCTCAGACATTTATGATACCATGAGTATTTTGCAGTCACATCTATTTGATATTACAAACACAGCTTTACACAGGTGAACTACCCAGGAACTAGATATACTCACAAGGAAATTCTGCCATGCAGGCAGAAATGCTATGTGACCAAATTCCATTTGTAAGGGGAAACGTCCACTACTCTTGAGTCTCAAAAGAAGGATAATGCCTTAGCAAAATAGATTTTGCGCATAGGTTTTTCTTGTAAAAGAGAACAACTAGATGGGTATTTCTAACTTATTTACAAACATTCAAGGGTTGGGCCCTTGTGAGCACTGATCATTTTATGTAAAAACGTTTATGTATATGTTGAGCATATGCAGCATTTATTTGCTGTCAGGTAATCCCTAACTGATGAGGTTTTCTGCCATGACGTTAAATTGTATGTTGTTATTTTTCACGAATATCTTTTTCCAGCTTGGCCATATTTTTGAAGGCCATTTGTATGTCAACATTCTAGAGAATGTTGAGCTGAGGCTTAGCTGTGGAAAAGAATCAAGCGAAGAAAGAAAGTTCGTAGTGGTGAATCATTTTTGGTGAAAATGTCAACAGCATTTGCACTAGAGTAAGCCCCACAGGGAGAAGCCTCCAACAGGGGACCGGGCGGAAAAGGGCAATAATATGGTGGCGGTGTCTGCAAGACACCGCCATCCATATTAGGATGCTAGCGGAGAGCAGCATTTCCATGGCGGTAATGCCACCATGGAAAGGCATACGGTACCCCCCTGCATTGGCATGGGCAAGGTGGCAGGCACCGTGCGGTGCCTGTCACCTTGTGCATGCCAATGCACGACGTGCATTCCCAGCATTGTGGCGGGTGGTGCTGTGAACACCGCCCGCCACAATGTTGGGAATAGGGTGATACCACCGCCACCGTGGTGGTGGCATCCTAATACTCGCTGCGGGACCGCCGCTCCCATGGCGGACGGTCCCATTCATCGCTACGGTGGCGGGCGGACTTTGTCCGCCCGTCATCATAATGACCTCCAAAGTTTCGATTTATTAATTGTAAAGAAATGCTAACTTTCTTTACTGGAGATGTTGCAAGCGGTTTGGGGCAGATCACGGCTGCTTTGGGGCTGCTTCTAAATTACTCAGGTTAGTGCCAGGGAGAAGGTAGAGCCTCCTGAAAGTGAGGAGACGTCCAACTTAAGCAGTCTGTCTATAGCAGACACATCACACTGAGCTGCAGGACAGAAGAAGAAGGGGAAGGTGGAGATTCATCAGCAGAGAAGGCAGGAGCAGAGAGACGGATTGAGATCACAGCCGATTTATGTCAAAAGTGATTATGTTTCCATCCTTCTTTGTGTGTACTCTTAAAAGATGTCATCGAGTGCAAGCCAAGCATCGATGATCTTTGGTTTAACGTGTGAATAAACAGCTATTTTTGTTATACATACAAAATACATTCATTTGTTACTTATGACTGCCTTAAGTTTGTGGTTATTAGTACCTTACGGTAGTTGATAATTGTGTCTGTTATGTGTGCCCTTCCCTCTCCAGATCTGTAGCTTCCAGACCTGGCCTCCCTCAGGGGTGAGATCTTCATCCTCAGAGTCATAATAGCCTATGTCAATGTGGAGGCCTCAGCCCTGAATACAAAGTTGTGCAAGATTGGGCAACAGGAGCTGAATTTGTAGAATGTTTCTGGCTGGCTAGAAGGGGTACCCAGGCGGATGAGCCACAGAACTTTCTGAGTAAAGTTATTGTGATGCTTCTATTATGTGCTGAAGAGGAGGATGTAATTATGTTATCTGTGATTTCATTGCTTGCGAAATTCAAGGTTAGCATCCAATCACGTATAGTACCACTGATTGAGAGATTACAAACTCTTCAAAATACAATTTTGGAAAGGTCGTCCCATCAGGAAATGATGTCTGCTATTAATATGTCTGAGCCTCCTGCACCTTTTATTGCTCGTGAGGGGAAAATACCTGCTCATCTGGAAGATTAGCCATTTCCTTGCTCTATACCACAGGCTGTTACAAACCCAGCCACTGCTATCACCAATTAAGGGGGACTTGTGGTTCACTTACCAGACCGTTAAGATAACTCTAGGGCAAACCACGTTGAATTTATACCCAAGACAACAGTTTAATCTCCCCCAAATTGTTGTCCGTATGTGGTGGTTATGTCTAATGTCCCACATACACAGCTTTTCGTGAGAGAATCGATAGCCAACTTAAAAATATAGGGGCATATTCTCAAGGATTTATCGCCGATTTATCGGCACTTTAGCGCCACAAAAGTGGTGATAGACTTATCGCCCTATTCTCAAGCTGGTGCAAACTGCTGATATCGCCAGTTTACCAGCGATAGCTGCCGCAAAAAACATCGCCACGGATGAGAGAGACAACTAACGCTAATGATATGCAGAGTAGGCGTTCCCGTGCAAAAACACACAAAAACACCACTTTGCGATATTCTCAATGACCAGCCAGATCTGCGATGCGACCCAAAAACAGGCGATAAGGCGCGTTAGCAGCAGGGATTTAACACCTGCCTTCTGCTGGTGCTAAGCAGGACGACTGCCTGCAGTATGAAAGGGAGCCCAGCCCAGAGCCACATCTGAAGACCCACAGATGCCATGGAGACAATGAACATGCAGCCCAGAGACCCAAGAGGGCCACAACACCCACCGCCACCACCCCCAGGACCCCCCCCTCCAGACCACCCCCCGGACTACCACCGAGGCAGTGTAGTACAAGACAGCGGACCTGCCAAAATCGGCATGGCCCCTCAGCCACACAAGTGCAGAATGTGGGGAGAGGTGGGAACCAAGTATGTGTGAAGGAGGCAACTCACCCATGAAGAAGAATGTACACAATGCCAAGTGTGGCGGTGATGTGCTGGACAGACCACAGAATGCAGAGCACACCATGTCCATGTGGACATATACTGCTGGTGTGTGTAGTTTTGTGGACAGTGGACGCAACCATGTCACCTCAGGCAGTGGGGAAGACCTTGGACATGTAGCTGTGCCGTCCCCCCCTGTAAGCGTAAGCGCAGTGGGCTGGGCGGCGTACGCCACTCCAGCGTAGGAATGCTGATAAAAAGGCCAGGGCCCTGGGTGTGGTTCTCTTCCGTGATGGGCAACGCGTCTGCCAGGGCGGCGCACCTCACTCTGCCACGAGTCCGCCGCCGTGACCTCCAGACTCCGCGACACAGGCAGGCAGCGCATCCAGCGGCACAGCAACACGGAGTCATGTGTGTGCCGGATACTGCCTTAGTCCTACACTGAGGTCAGCAGGTCCCACAATTCAAATCGTGCCACATTTCTGTTAATGGAGGAAACCACCAGTCAACAGACATTGCCCCCAGTGCGGCCCGCCCGGATGACGCATCATTGTTGGCTGCACACCCGCTGAGCGCTCCAGGTGCCACTAACTCAGTGCACCACAAGTCATCGCCACGTGGCTGTGGGCCCTCGCTGACCGCTGCCTCTGGCCTACACTGCGGTCAGCAGGTCCCCCAAGTCAAATGACGCATCATCGTTGGCTGCACACCCGCTGAGTGCTCCAGGTGCCACTGACCCTGTGCAACACAAGCCGACGCCACTTGGCTGTGGGCCCTCGCTGACTGCTGCCTCCGGCTTACACTGCGGTCAGCAGGTCCCCCAAGTCAAACGACGCATCATCGTTGGCTGTGCACCTGCTGAGCGCTCCAGGTGCCACTGACCCTGTGGAACACAAGCCGACGCCACGTGGCAATATTGAGGCAGAATTCAGTAGGGGAAAAACATTGCACCCAGTGCGGCCCGCACGGATGGCGCATCGTCGTTGGCTGTGCACCTGCTGAGCGCTCCAGGTGCCACTGACCCTGTGCAACACAAGTCGACGCCACATGGCTGGGTGCCCTTGCTGACCGCTGCCTCCGGCCTACACTGCGGCCAGCAGGGCTCGCAAATCAAATTGAGTCTTGATTCATTTATGGCAGAGTCCAGTAGGCAACAGACATTGCTTCCAGGGCGGGCCGCCCGGACGACGCATCAGCGCAGGCCGCGCACCCGCCGAGCGCTCCAGGTGCCACTAACTCAGTGCACCACAAGTCATCGTCACGTGGCTGTGTGCCCTTTCTGACCACTGCCTCTGGCGGCTCGCAAACCAAATCCAATTCTGACATCCAAGGACACGCCACCTTCACTGGCTGCACACCCGCCACCACCACCACCAGGACCACCTCCAACCAACAACTGCCAGAGTCGGAGGAGTCCCACAGCCAGCCTATCTAAGTTGCTCACACCTGTCTTGGATGCCATCATCAGCTTGATACCCTGCTCAGCTCTTCAGGTGCCACTAACTCAGTGCACCACAACACATGGACCCTTCATGATTGAGTTTTGTGATGTGGACAGCGGACGCAACAATGTCACCTCAGGCAGTGGGGAAGACCTGGGACGATGATGATGAAGATGAGGCAGGTGTACCACACCCCACTGCAGCTGCAGCAGGAATATCCAGAAGGGACCAAATCATTAACAATTCCTTCACATGAGCACGCTCAGCTCTGGTGCCCCTACCTCAGTGCACTGCAAGTCATGGACCCTTTATGATTGAATCTGTGTGTGTGATCCAATGATCACTGTTCTAGTTGTTGCCAGCACTAACCACTCCCTGAGGGCTGGCTTACACTCACCCCACACCCATCCAGCACAGGCGTCACTGGACAGGTGACCCTGGTAATAAAAAGTGGCGGGGCGCACGTGCCCGTAGCCAGTTCAGCTATCTATCTAAGTGTGTCCATGTGGTCATTATGTATGCATGATGGGCCAGGGCCCTACCACATTACATTGTGCTGTGGACAGCGGATGCAACCATGTCACCTCAGGCAGTGGGTACGACCTTGGACACGTAGCTTTGTCGTCCCCCCTGTAAGCGTAAGCGGAGTGGGCTGGGCCGGCGTACGCCAAGTCAGCGTAGGGGTGTGAAGGATTTCCCCAGGGCTCTGGGCGTGGTTCAGTTCTGGCCTCGACAAGGAAGTAACTAATGCGTGTGTCTCTGTTGTAGTGTCGGCGCCACCCAGTCCGCAATCGACAATGTTGCAATGTAGCATGCACCCGGAGGGCGGGCTCGCACGAACGGGGAAATGAAGGAGCGCAAGACCGCTCGGGGTCTTGGCTCATACATGCCAAGTGTTGTGTGTATCTGTATTGCCGCAGCATGAGCCAAATGCCTAGCCTTAATCGCAGCGTGAGTTCAGCCAGGCATGAACTCTACGTCTGTGTCCGCCCTATCCTTCCCACAGGCCTACACTCACGTGGCCGCCCACCTCCAACGGCCAACATCACAGTGTCGTTGTCAGGCTTGTGGACATGCGCAGACAGGCATGACAATGGTGTGCCGTAGGAGTGCCAGTGATGCAACCGCGCAGCGCACACTGTTGTATTCTGCTTTAGGTGTCCGTATATAGGTTTTCCTGAAACATGTCCTTATATAGGCACAATTCGCATTGCCCTTATATAGGCATAGATTCCCAGTCCTTATTTAGGCATTAGCCGTGCACTCCAAATACAGGCATGGTCACCGACATCCGTCCACCCTAACGTCACAACGAGTTCTTAGAAACCAGACCCTTAAGCTCTCGGGAGTTCCCCTAGCACAGGATTATTGATTTCTCCAAGAACTCATCTATTATGTATGAACCGTTATACCTTAAGGGTTCATTCCTGACGTCTTCCTCTGTCCGACTTCACGTCAATGCTAACATTCCAAGGCACCTATCAGGTATAAATATACCTTCCCTTGCCCAAGCAATTTAGAGGAGACCTCGACTTCAGAGGAGCCCGTATCCCGGCCTGACGCACTGAGAAGACGCTGTCATCCCTGCTCGCAGAGAATCCAGCTTCCAGTGATCTGACTCCCTTCGCGGGGTGTTAGAGTTCGAGTCCGGAAAGAGATTCCCACCTCTCTCATTCTCAAGGTATGGAGCTGACTAGAACCTAGAGGGACTCTTGGCATACTAGACTTAACATACTCTTAGTATACTATACTAGAGAATACTTCGCCTACTTCTTACCTTTCCCCACACCTAGATTAGGTTAGGTACATTGGGGTAGAACTAGCTTAGAGACGCATCGTATGAGTACTCGCATTTTTAGCTCATGTTATTTATGTACGTGAATATATGCTAAAAGATAATGCTAGCGCAGTATTATTTATTTCTACTGCTTACGCTGTGCATTATTTATCTTGCATACTGTCTTGTGATCATAACAGCACATATCTCTTACACGAGAAACAAGACTGTTCAATAAAACCTCTTTATTGAAACGCCCGTCTTTCCTTTCTGTGTAACTCTGTAGAAACTAAGCATGCACGATTGACTGAGTGAAACTGTTATCTATAGTTTCCATGATTCTAAGACGTGTTCAGATTCTAAAGGGAAACAAAGTAGTCATGTTTTTGCGGTTGCCAGAAACTACTCCCTTCTTGTTTTCAAGGAGTTTCTAGTGGCCTCTGAGCTAGCTGGCACAAGTAATTAAGTTTAATATACTCGATAGGGACATACCGACCTCAGTCCTATGTCAAGCCTATAGGTTATATTATTCCAATGCGCAGAGCCTATTAGGGAAATAGGAACTACACTACATGGCGCCCAAACGTTTGGTTAGGCAGTAATTTAACGCTAGATACTGAGTAACTCAGACGTGCTTTTCTCTCAGAGACCCCTACTCACATACTCCATAAGACGTCTGGAGTGGGTAGGATTAAATATCCGCCAAAACTAAATAGGACAAAAAAAAACCTATATATTAGTTGTTTGGTTTGTTCAACATTGAAGGATACAGTGTTCCAAAATATTGTGCACCTTATCTTTTGTTTCCTTGAAACTTGTTCTACATTTTTCAAAAAACAAATGTCCACACGCGGGGACAATGACACCGAGAACGGTGTAGCTGCGGCTCAACCAGTCGTAACAGCTTTTAACTTAACCGGTTTAAATGAAACCGAGGAGGGTGTTATAGACATCCATCCAAACTTAAGAAGAGCCATCACTCTAAAACTTATAAAACACGCCCTACCACCAAGAGGCGGTAGAGCAGTTTTCGTGATAGAGGCACACAAATCTTTTCAGACAGAGGTATTCTATTCATGGATAGTATTCCCAGAATCAAATCCAGTAACAAAACTGTTTCACTTCTACAAAGAAGATGAACCACCAGAGGAATATATTCCTTTCGAGGATATTGAAATTCCACTAACATACCAGGAGCATCAGCTCTGGTTTAAATGCGCCCTAAAACATCACAAAAACATTACCAGGCTCGGTCCACTAGGTAGACCAGGAGCAACATGGCCGATTCTAGCCGGCTACACTCCTCATCCTGACATTGAAGAGATGTCAGACGAGGAATTACTTACTCAACTTACAGAGTTAATAAAAATTTACAGACAATTGGTCCTATATGTCATGCGGACTTTCACAGTCCAACCACCATTGACCATTCCAAATCAAACCCCTCAACAGGGGAATACACTAAAAATTACACCACAGACTCTATACGCAGTCATGGGTAAAATGCCCACAAAACGTGAGCAAATTCCATTCTGGATAGCTCAAAAAAGTACTCAAATCGAAGGAGTATTTCCAAATACTAGCCCTTATGAGAAACACAGAATTCTAACAATCTGTTTACCAATGGGGATCACACCACAACTGGAAGACTGCACCACTTGGGGCTCAGTCTTTGCTGCCATCTATACTAAAACACATGGTATTCCGTCAATTGCAGTAATACCTGATGTCCTGAAACAAATTCAAAACGAATACGGGGCAGAGCCTGCTCTGAATTTAGGTATGAAATTACTGAAAAATTTCGACCAGGTCTCAACAATAATATTATCTAATATTAAAGGAGAGGCAGCAGCAGTGGCAATCCGCCAACGATTAAGGGAATTCGATGTTACAGAACATCAAACAGAACTACCCAGAATAATAGAACAATCTTATGCAGAATCAGGCAGAGATAGTTTGGGTGGAAGACCATTGAAGCCAAAACTATCTGAGAATCCTGAAAAGGACTCTATTAAACAAACTCCTACATCTTCTAAAAAGAAGTGGGAAACTAATAAACAAAACTCAAACGAGAAACGTTCTCAATCCCGAGGTAGGTCTCCTCAAAAGGAGCCCTCTGAAAGGAGGTATGACCTTAGGAATAGGGATAATTTAAGAAAACCTGACAGGTATCAAGATACTGATACACGTTCCTCTCGTACCTTTCAGATATCGTCACAGACATCGGAAAGAAGAGGACAGTCAGAACATAAAGAAGAACGTGTGAAATCGAAAGACGACAAACACGTTCCAAAAAATAAATTAAAACCTCAATTCTCCAAAAAGAAGGTAGCAGGTCTGAAGATCAGACATGCCGAGAATACTGAGAACACAACTCAAGAACGGAGAATGGGCTCAGACAATGCTGGACAGTGCTGCAGAAGTCACAATAGCTCGCCAGAACCTGAAGGAACTTCTGGAGATAGTGGACTTGAATGAGTACATCACAGTAGAGACTGTAGACACCAGGGTTAGTACTCCACAAAAGTTATATGAAATAACACTCCGAATGGAGGGAGACATACCAAGACAGGTGAAAACACTCTTTTGGGAAAAACTTTCAAGGGGTTATGATATACTTCTAGCAGAAAAAGACTGGCCACCACAATTTGTCAGGGAGTGCCCACATGGTGAGGACATTATTTTGCCTGCCTTCTCCAACCATATTCCAATTCATCTAAAATATACTTATGCCAGGAAATGGGCAATTGCCCAGGCTCCAGCATTATATAAAAATCATGTAGGATGGGATGAGGACTCACCTCACCACAAAATACATCTAAAAATGAACCAACTGCACAAAGGCAGTACCCAATAAAGCAAGAAGTTAAAAAACAGGTCAGGGAGATCTTAGATCAACTTGAATACCAAGGGGTGATTGAAACATGCACCTCTTCAATGAACAATCCTTTGTTTCCTGTCTCCAAACCAGACAATACATATCGTCTAGTTTTGGATTACAGACACTTAGGGGCACATTACGATGGCGGGCGGAAGCACCACCGCCGTGCTGGCGGATGCAAAAACCACCAGTTACCGCCGGCACGCAGCAGTCCACACGCCCGCCCAATTACGATGCGAAAAGTAGGCCAAACACCGCCGGCAAGCCAGCAACACCGTCCGCCATCAAAGTGCGCCCAACTGACACACACCGTCCGACCAAACACGTCCCGCCCGGCGCATAAATTACGATGCCGCAAACAAACGGCTCCCACGGCCAAGAGATACCGTACGACAAACCGAAGCGGTAACACGGACGCCGAGCACGGACAACGAAGAAGCGGCTCCCCCGAGCATGAATCCAGCACTGCAGGCCCTCCCCATGCTCCTGCTGATGCACCACCAAGGACGCAACGTACCGCGGAGACGCAGGTAGGCACACACACAAGTGCACGCAAACAGCGCACACAGTGCAAGGGCAGAAAAAGCGGACAACCCCCCACCAGCGCGTGTACACTACACATCCACCATCGCATCCACATATGACACACAGGCCAAATCGTAACATCGCAGAACACATGTGTACACACCACCTGGGACTAGGAACTAACCACCCCGTCACGGCCCCAAAGCGCCGATGACGCCGCCACACATGCGCACAACGCAGAGGCCAACCGCAGCGCCATGCATGCGTCGCACACAGACACAGGGACACAACCAAGCTACACACACATCAGCCCCACTCCGAACGCACATGACACGTGACAGGCCGGCCACAGACATGTCCTCAACACCCAATTCACGGACAACACCCAACGCCACACAACCGACGCACACATATCAGTGAAGACACGCAACAGCAGGACACACCCCAGTGTAACAAACATGGCGTAGCACACAGCGGCGGCAACACCAACTAGGAGAAGCAGGGCCCCTTCGGGAAGAGGAACGCCAGTACCACACAGAAACACCCATACCACCCTGCACATATGAACAAGACATATAAAACGGAACACCAAAGAGCCCGGGGACCGACAACAGGTGGCCCAAGAATAACATTCACACACAAGGCCCAACGCAGAGCGGAAAGGCAGCCTGCCGCCCACACAAGGGAGAGCAGACAGCACTGAATGACCTTCCATTCCAACTCCGAAACCACAGCCCTACGACAGAAGCCGGTGAATACAGCCATTGTCCAAGAATAGACCAACACAGGCATGCCGAGGAGACCGACCACAGGGCAGATAGCGCATATCACAGAAGCACACAACGGACGGGGAAGAAAGAAGAAAACACTCCCCCATGTCGGCCACATGCAAGTTAATTGGAAGGAGTCACACAGCACTGACCTTGAACTGTCTGAGAAGCATGTGGGAAGAGGGCCCGTGTCCTCCAAACAAGCCAACAGAACACAAGTCCTGTCTCCCTACGACTACACAGAGCTCACAGCAACCCCGGAGCGTGCACATTGCAGACTGCACACACAGCCGGAGCACGCCACCTCAACGAACCGCTGCGAAATGGCAACCGCAACACACCTACCCAACTACGCCGAACAGCTCAAGCTGTACAAAACCAACCTGTGCCATACATTGGGATGCGATCGCCTGTCCCTGCTGAACGTAAGTTACCGACTGACTTACCGCATCACATTGTTCAGCTGCGTCATGCCCGTCTTCTACTGTCGGAGGTGTCCCTACCAGCATCCCGTCGAGATATGCCTCTCCAACCCGGCATGTCTGAAGGCGGACCTGCTACCACTACTCCTCCCTCTGGACGCACACGACAGGGCCTGCTCTGCCTATGGGGGCATGGCGTATGTGGCCAACATCGCACCCGCACTGAAATGGGACCACTGTGCCTCCACACGACGGATCATCGATAACAGCTACATCGAATGTCACCCAGCATGCCCCATCATGGTCCTCCAAGGGACAACCTACGAACAACACCTTGACAGCCACCATCCGCTTCATTGGCTGGCAAACATGTACACCACCAATGACATGGAAGCCCTGCTGGACGGCATCGCATACCTGACAACCTGTAAATACGTTGGACCACAACGCAGGTTCCCCGAGTGACCTATGATGTCCAACCCCGCACCCATGCTTAGCTTCCGCACGGACTGGCCAGTCACCACCACAACAGCCATACCAAACGACCGGCAACTGTAACCACACCATCAACGACATCGCCATGACATCGGATATGACCGGGACATGCACACTGTTCCCCATCACATCCAGGAACACCGCATGCATCGTGGGAGGCAGTGGCATGGGCTCTGTGTATCGCACCCACATGGACGGAACTGCACGAACAACCAGGACACGACATGGATCCAGCGCCCATGGACACACACACCGCTCAGTGGACATGAATAGGTCGCCTGGAGTCTGTGGGTGCTGCACCCCTCCCACCCCCGCCCCGGGAATCCCATACCAGGACCTTTGCATGGACGACAAGTGCATACAACAACAACACGACCCCAGTGACTGTGACATGTCCAGTAACCACCACAGTGCAACAACAAGTGGCACGCCGCTGCATGCACGCAAGCACATGCCCTGATGTCATCTCACATGCACGCGTGCATGAGGAACAACCGCAGCAAACCTGTCACATGGAACTGAGATGGACTGTGCCCATGATGCCAAGCGGTCTGGTAGGCTACATGTATACCGTCTGTGTCAAAGTCCGCAGCTCCGCAGCTATACGTAAATGTACATTAGCACAGCCTTGGCCAAGCAGATGTCACTCTGAAGCCCACATCCCACATGCAACAGCCAATCACATGTAACCCCACACCCTATCCCATTTGCAATCATGCTCAGTATATCCTCAACATGTATCCCGCTGCCAGTAGTGTCCACTATACTGCATCACAGAGGACAGAAGACTCAATATAATGTTTGAAACCAAAACTGTCTCCGCTGACTCATTTCACAAGTACGAATGAGAGAGGATGAGAGTATGTGAAGTACACGGCAGTCGTGACATGACCATGTAGTCCACTGGTATTGGATGTCAACGCAAATGAGTAGCACTACTGTGGAAGACACACATGTGTCGTGTGAAGTCGTATGGACGCAGTGCTCAGGTGGGTGGGTGCGACGGGTAGATGCGCACATGCCAAGTTGGAGCACGCCGTGTTGGGAGGGGTCATGAACAGTACACCACCGCTTCCCTGGGCATTGTGAGAGGACACCTGTCGGGGGAGTGAACACGTGTGTGCACAGCAGCCGGGCACACGTACAAAGCGGTACCAGGCGCACCTCAGCCCACCCTCTGTGGACAAGCTGGATCCTGTTGTGCGCCCGCCATGCCCCTGACAAGGCACACACAGCCCCAGTCGACCAGGTGTAACCCCAACATAGTGAATCCGCACAGGCGATACAGGGCACGGGATGGCAGTGGAGCATGGTGTGTGAGAGGTCTCCTCGCGCTCCTCCTGGTCATATCACGCAGGCAATAGAACCTCAACGTCTAGCATGGCACAAGTCAGATGGAAGTGTAGGGGGGACGCACCACAGCACGAGCAGCACTGACATCACGGGAGGTGGCTCGCACCATCCCATCCATTGCCCATCATACCAACCACGCCACATGCCATTGCGACTAAGTGCAATCGCGTGCGCCACCACCCCCGAGCCCTCCCCAGAGAGGCCAAAGAGTGAATGTGTGGGCCATCAGCCACAGACGGACGCGGCCTGGCTGCAAGGGCAGCCACAGCCACTGGGTGTCGCAGGTGGCGGATCCGGAAGGCGAAGACTGTGATGCATAGTCCATGCAGGCCGGGTCACCATTTGGGGCACCACGCAGGTGGACGGCGTCCCGCGACACATCATACCCTGAGACAGCCCACTCGTGCAACTGGACCCACACATACACTCCTTGCCCTCTCTGGTGCGAGCTTGGGGCTGCCTGTGCAAGCGCTAGCCTCGCAGGTGAGCATGCATATTGGGGGAGCGAGGGGAGGACATGAGGGCTGGGGCGAAGATGACTGTATCACTGTCAGTTAGTACAAGGGATGACCCAGATGTGGAAAGGAAGAGACGTGTCCCGTGTGTACTGCAACTAGTCGCCAATACAACTACCCCCCCATGTCCGGAATGTAAGCCCGCACCTAGGCCCGCCCATCCGCCACATCGAACATACCACCAGCACGACAACCTTCCCATTCGAAACACTGACTGGGGGTGGCGACCAGTGTACAATCATGTGTAGCCTACCCACGCATACATGTGGGCCCTCCATGATCCATGTCACCTGCGGCAAAGTCATGACATGCGCAATGAGGGAAGTGAGGAGAGCTGCCCGCCCCACGCGCAGAAGGTGCATCAGCTCCACAGACCCAGCAGCGAGTCCAGCAGGGGTCACATGTGCAGGGGCAGCTGTGCCTGGTGTGAAGGCACATGCATATAGACAGCACATCGACCAATGTGTAGTCTGCCCACATCTACAGTCCATCATCATGCGGACATAGGAATTGAACACAGGGCAACACATCTTAGTGGGTGCACCCACCGTGACCAACAATGCGCAATCATCGACGTACCCGCCCTGTGCATGGCCCCCACCCAACGGCGGCACATCCAGTGCCACCATCCCACACACACAAGCCTTCCACGGAACATGCTGTGTCCAATGGTCAGTACAGAGTCAGCGCCCATCTGGTGGATCCTGAACAGGAGACACATGCACACACATGCCAGCTCCCACTATGTACGACTGCCACCTGGCACGTGCAATGTAACCTCTCACCTGTGACGTGTGACTGCAAGCACACAGCCGTCTTGGCATGGGGCTGTCAATGTGGACACCTGTCAATGTTTCGGGAGGTGTGATCCGTACAGTGCTGTACATAGGGTGCAGTGCTGACACCTACTACTGTCTCGTATCCCCTCGTGCCACAGGTCCCACTTGTTTTGGCCGCTCAGCCTGTGCCCACATCGTCGTCGTCGTGTGCCATACTCATCCAGCCGCGGAAGCAGTTCCATGCTCAGCAGACATTCATGTTGCCGTGGCGTTGCCGCTTGACGGATATGCAGTCAGTCCCCATCAGCACGCCCCGCAAGTCATTGGGGCCTGGATCCCCATGTGCATGCACATGGCAGTGGTTTGTATCACTAGCCATTGCCATTGTTGGGAGACCTGTGTAAGTGTATTGTGGCCGTGCCGTCCCAGCTTGACAGCTGGGCTGTGGCTCCTGTGCTTACTCAGTCATGTCAGTGATGTGTATGCGAAATTGCTATGTGTCGTGTTGCTTTGACATGTGTCCTCTGCCATTGTCCCTAGGCGGAGACCGAACATTGACCGCCCATACCAATTGCTGGCGGACATGGACGATACAGTGGTTATTAGGAAGTTTCGGCTGGACAGGCCAACCCTGCATCGACTGTGTGCCATGTTAGAACCCCATCTCCGTCCCCGCAGGGTGTATCCGACTGCTGTCACCCCCACGGCTAAGGTGATGGCCGCCATGCATTTCTTCGCCACTGGGTCATTCCAGCACACAGTGGGCATTGGAGGAGGGATGTCCCAGCCCATGTTCAGCAAGGTGCTGAGGGATGTACTGGCAGCCATGATGCTGTACCGGAACAGGTACATCCGCTTCCCCAGGGCTCGTGAATTGGCGGCAGTGAAGGGTGCATTCTATGCCCTTGGCAGAATCCCACACGTCGTTGGAGCCATTGACTGCACACATGTCGGCCTTGTTCCACCACAGGCCACTGAGCACCTGTACCGCAACAGGAAGCACACGCACTCCCTGAATGTGCAAGTGGTGTGCCTTGCGGACATGGTGATCACCCACGTGTGTGCAAAGTTCCCAGGCTCGGCCCATGACGCACACATAATGCGCAACAGCATCTTGCCACGACTGATGTCCAATATGCAACAGGATCGTGCCTGTATTGTCGGTGAGTATGTGGAGTGGTGTAGCGTGCTGGCTGTGCGATGCTGTCCCCTGTCCAGTTGGATTAGCAACGGTTCTCTGTGTCCCTCACACCCAGGTGACTCTGCGTATCCGAATGGGGCATGGCTGCTCAGTCCATTGAGGAATCCTCGCACCCCAGCAGACGATCGCTACAATGAGGCACATGGGAGGACCAGACGTGTGGTCGAGCGTACCTTTGGCCTCCTCAAGTCCAGGTTCAGGTGCCTGGACCGCACCGGGGGTGCGCTGGCGTACTCCCCACAGAAGGTGTGCCGGATAGTGGTGGCGTGCTGCATGCTGCACAATCTGGCCATTCGGAAGCAGATCCCCCTCATCGTGGATGACGGAGATCAACCAGGGCCCCAGCCCGCAGACCAGGACAGCTCGAGTGAGGAGGACAGCGGAGAGGAGGAAGCTGGTAATGTGCGGCAGCAGCTCATCGCCCGCTACTTCACTTGACGGTGAGTGTCCATGTACGACGGCTGATGTGGCTGTATCTGTGCAGGTGTGTGTGTGCTGTGTCAGGGTGGCCGTTTGTTCACTGCGTGCTGTGTGTCAACGCTCCATGGCCAGGGTAGTATGCCACTGTTGGTGGCTGTGGCATTGTGCCCTATTGCTCTGTGCGATGTGTGTACATTGCTTGTAGTTGTTGACATGTACTGTGTGATGGGTGTGTGACACACTCATTGAATGTGCTCCTGTTCTGTCTCCCACCCCTAGGTCCCTACAGGCCCTCCGGATTCAAATGCCATGCCACGCATCAGGTGCCTTTCCGCCCAAGGTGGCCGTTGTATTCCGTACAAATAAGACACAGGGAACAAACAGCAGTTAGTGAAAAAGGTGCATTTATTACAAACTGTGACATGTGATTGTGTGTAAGGTGATGACAAAAGTGGTGCGTGCAGTGACAATGAGCTGTCGGTCATGGCTGCGTGATGATCAGGGTGTACCCACTAGTTCTATGTCCATAGTCCAACACACACATGCCATCCAGATGGCTGTGTGGAGTGGGATGGTAGTCCAAGTCAATGCAGTGGCTGGTCAAGGAAGGCTGGCGGAAGGCTGGCTGGCTGCCTCACTTGCGACTGGAGCGTGCGAAGTCCTCCCGGGAGATCTGTTTCCTCTTCGGACGGCCCCTTCCACGTTTGCGAGGGGGTGCCTGCTTGCGACATGCTGGTGGTTGAGGTGTGATCACTGGCTGTGGACGCAGGGGAACTGGACACTGCTGCCCTACCCTGCGCCCCGGCAGGTGGTGGCGGAGGGGGAGCTGCTGTCCCTGGCTGTGACCTCACCGCCACCACCAGCTGTCCCATGAGGTCCACGATTTGGCCCATACGGGCGTCCATGGACCTCAGCACCCCCAGCACCTCACGCGTGTCTGAAGCAGACCGGACCCATTGTCCTTGGGCCTCTTCATAGGCCCCAAGGACTCTGGCCATGTGAGGCAGGGCATGGCTCCCAGGGAGGCTGGCGTTTCCCTGACCCTGCTCCTCCTACCAGTCCTGCTGCCACCGGCCTGCCCACTAGCCACATTGCTCACCACGGTCCTCGCTGTGGCTCCCAGGGTGGATCCAGTCGTCCGGGCCACCACCTGCGCTGGGGCTGGTGCCAGCGAAGACGTGGCGGTGGTGGCGGCGGTGGTGGTCGGTGCGGCGATGGTGGCGGTTGCGGCAGTGGTAGTGGCCACAATGACCGTGGGTGTGGCCGCAACGACAGTGGCAGCAGGGGGCTGTGAATGTTCAGCAGCCCTGGATGATGGGTTGGTGGGTCGGAGGGGTCCTGGGGAGCGGCTGGGCCCTGCCACACCAGATGGGCCTGCTTGGTTGTCCGTGCCCGAAGAGGAGGACAGATCCTCCAGATCCGTGTGTCCTCGTTGGGGGCTTGTAGGCTGGCTGTGCTGGCTGCTGGCTCCATCCCCAGCATCCAGCAGTTCGTCACCTGTGGAGAGAATGAGATTTGTTATTGTGTTGCACCTGGCGAAGTATGTATTTGTCGTCTGACATTGACAGTTTGTGCAATCTCGTACATGGGTTTCCCGGAGGCGTGTGTGTGGCTGTAGCATCTGTAGTTGTGTGTGCTTGGCAATGGGACTGTGTGCTGTGCACATGTGGCATGGGACGGATTGGCCATGCCGATGGGTGTGTTGCTGTGCCCCTACTTATTGTGACTCTGGTGTATGCGGGCTCCTGGCCCATCCTGGGTCTGGTTTGTACTTTGCTTTTGGTGTTCAGATGGGACGCTTAGGAACGCATATGGCAACATGGGGGCCATGCCCCAGATTCGCATTTGGGAGGGGATATGCTTTTGGGGTTCAAATGGAACGCTTAGGAACGCATATGGCAACATGGGGGCCATGCCCCAGATTCGCATTTGGGAGGGGATATGCTTTTGGGGTTCAAATGGAACGCTTAGGAACGCATATGGCAACATGGGGGCCATGCCCCAGATTCGCATTTGGGATGGAATATGCTTTTGGGGTTCAAATGGAACGCTTAGGAACGCATATGGCAACATGGGGGCCATGCCCCAGATTCGCATTTGGGATGGAATATGCTTTTGGGGTTCAAATGGAACGCTTAGGAACGCATATGGCAACATGGGGGCCATGCCCCAGATTCGCATTTGGGATGGAATATGCTTTTGGGGTTCAAATGGAACGCTTAGGAACGCATATGGCAACATGGGGGCCATGCCCCAGATTCGCATTTGGGATGGAATATGCTTTTGGGGTTCAAATGGAACGCTTAGGAACGCATATGGCAACATGGGGGCCATGCCCCAGATTCGCATTTGGGAGGGAATATGCTTTTGGGGTACATGCTGTGAGCCATGGGTGCCGAACGTGACATGTGTTGTGGCAGCATGACAGTGCATGGTTTGAGGTGTGTGCATGCTTGACATGGCCTGCATATTTGCTGTCTGTTGTGATTACTGGACATGGCATTGGACGCATCGTTATGAGTGAGTGATGGTTGTGTGCCAGCCAACGTATTGCAGTTGTCCCATCTCCTTGGTGTGCGTCCTGCCCTGTGCCATGTGCATCACTGCAGTGCTCGGGGGGTGTGGCCCATGTTGTGTGTTGTTGCTCACAGTGTGTCGTGCACTTCATTGACTTCTGGCACATGGTTGGTCATGGGCATGTATCTTAGCGTGACTGCTGTATGTGTGGCAGCTGTGCGGATGACATGCCTTTCATGAGACTGAGGCTGACGGATGGGATGGATGGTATGTTGTTTGTGCATGGTGTGTCTGTGTGTTTGATGGGTTCAGTGGTGTTCGTGTGCATTTATGTTGTTCCGCTCTGTTGCGTCTAGTGTTGTTTGTCTTACATAGGCGTAGTTGTGGGGTGTGTGGTTGACAGGCAGTAGGGGCTACATGGACAGGACTTCAATGGTGTTTCGGTTGTGTGTGATGAGTTGCACAGTGGCTGCCGTGTGGGACTATATTCAGTGTGGCTTGTGCATGCAGACGTGGCTCCTTGGGTGTTGCTATGTCTGTGATGGGTCATGTGGGGTGTGAGTCTGTTGTTCATGTCCGTGTGCACATTGTTCACTTGTTCGTGACGGTGGGCGGTGCTGCGTGTTCGTCTGCTACGTGACATGTCCCATGTGTTGGTCGTGTTATGGTCCTCATGCCTCCAGTAATCCAGCCCTGTCCAGTTTCCCACCTGCAAGTTGTTCGTGCGTGCACTGTACTGGATGCCACATGGCTCTAAGCGGGGGTGCTCCATGTTGCAGGTCTGTGGGGGTGGGAGGGTGTTGTGGGTCGTGGGGTGGCTGGACACCCACTGACACCGATTGCTGTGGACCGTGATGTCTGCCTTTCGGCTGTCGTTGTGCACTGCGGTGGCTGACACGTGGCTGTGGGGTGTGGGGGATGCTCCTCCTTGCTGTGCTGTGGGACTGGGGCCTGGTGTGTGTTGTACTTGGGCTGTCCACCGTCCCACCCACTGCACTTTGTGTTCCTGCCACTTACCTGTTACTTGTCGGTTAGTGCAGCTGTGGCGGACACATGGGTGTGGTGGGTGCTCGTTGTGGCGCTTCTGGCATATTTGGGGACCTGTTGGTGGTTACGTGGCTGGCTTAGTGTACACATGTCCCCACGCATCTTACAGTTGTTCTGTTTGGGCTGTGTGTGGTAGTGTCTGTTGCATGTGTGTGTGATGTGTTGTGTATTGTGTGCTGGACATGGGGGTGTTTGTCCCTGGGAGCTGTGGCATGGTGGTAGTGCATGTGAGTACATAGCGGTGTGCTGGTATACATTAGTTTGTACTTACCAGCCTCCACTCCCCCTGCTAATCCGGCGAGGATCTCCGGATGGATTACGACTCGCACCTTCTCCTCCCACGCTTTGAAGGTCTTAAAGAGCGCGGGATTCCCTCCGCCAGTGACGGCAGCCAGCTCTCTGTTTTTGCCCTCCTTCTTCTTGACCAGGCTCTTTACGTCATTCCAACGTTTGTTAATCTCGACTCTGTTCCTGGGCAGGGTCCCGACTGCATTGACCTGGTCTACGATCCGGTTCCACATTCTGTTTCTGGTGGCTAGTGGTGTGTGCTGGACCATGTTCCCATAGATTTGTGGGTACACCTTGATAATCTCGTCGACCATGACCGTCAGCTCCATGGGCATGAACTTGGGCATTCTTTGTGGTGCCATGATGTTTGTGGTGCTGGTGCGGTGTGTGTTGTGTAATGTGCAGGGGGTTTGTGGTGCCGGTGTTTGGTGGTGGTGGTGGTGGTGGTGGTGGTGGTGGTGGTGGTGGTGGTGTTTGGTGGTGGTGGTGGTGGTGGTGGTAGTGATGTGTGCGTTTCTGTGGTGTGCTGCTGTCCTTGCTGTGTCACTGTGTCCTCTCCTCTCCTCTCTGGTTTGCAATGTAGCAAGGGGTTGTGGTCTGTGGGAGTGCTGCTTTTGTACTCACCTATGTGGGTGTGTCCTCATGGTCTGTTGTTTTCAGGTGTGTTGTGTCTGGTGTTCTGGCCTTTGTATTTTTTGTTTGTCCGGGGGGTGTTTTCGGGATGTGTACTGTGCTTGTGTATTTGTGCGTGCCTTGCTGTGTGGACTTGTTGGCCATGTTGTGTGCTATTGGTTTTGTGTGCGGATGGTTTCTGTGCAGGTACGTTGGCGCCATGGCTTCTGCCGTGTCGATTCTCATCGGCGTTGTTTGCGCTGGCGGGCGGTATATTTGTGGTTTTTCCGCGCTCATGTCGGTGCGATCGTAATTTCACGTGCGGTGTGTCGGCCGTGAGGGCGGGCGGTTTTGTGTTGTCGTGCGTGTTTCCGTCCGTGGCGGGCGGTTTGTCTCCGACTCGGACGTTGGCGGGCGGTATTTTGTGTGCTTTTTCCGCCGATGGCGGTATTCGGTTTGTGTAATCGTAATGGCGTGGTCGGTGTTCAGGCGGTGTGTGCGGGCGGATTTTTGCCGCTTCCATGCCTGGCGGAATTATTTACGCCGGGTATCGTAATGGGCCCCTTAAACACTTGTTTTAAAACATTTGCAGTGCAAAATGCACATAGTACAGCATTAATGAATAACATTGTGCGTACAAAATATAAAACCACATTAGACATCTCAAATGGTTTCTTTTGTCAAAACATAGCACCTGAAAGCAGGTACTTAACAGCTTTCTCAATAATGGGGACCCAGCGTCAATTTTGTCGACTCCCACAAGGGTTCAAGAACAGCCCGGGGTTATTCTCAGCGAGGGTAACGGAGTTACTACAAATTTATGATAATGAGGCATTGTCATATGTCGATGACATCTATCTGACTGACGATGACCTGGATAGGCACTTGAACAGGGTGAGTACCATTATATTGGGCTTCGCCTCTGAGGGCTATAAGTTCAACTTTAAAAAATCCAGAATTGCCCATCTCAATGTCCTTTTCCTAGGATATGAGCTTTCAAGTGAAGGAAAGAGCTTGGCAGCTAACTTTTTAGACAAGTGTGCGCTGCTCCAACCTCCAAAAACGCTGAAAAATTTACAATCCATCCTGGGTTTCCTAAATTTTGGAAGAATGTACATACTAAATTACGCAGAAAGGGTTAAACCTCTCTACGAATTAATCAAACCTGATTTTTCAATCAAAAATTGGACACAAGAACACACAGAAATCTTGCGTTCACTCCAAGCTAACATGTTAGCAACAAATCACTTACAAACACGCGTAAGTCAACGCAACTTAGTGATCCGAATAATTTCGGGTCAATGCGGATTCACCTACTTAATATTTAATGAGGGTGAAAAAGTACCAATTGCATACAAATCTCATTTGTATACACAAGCAGAAATGCGCTTCACTTCAACTGAAAAAATACTAACAGCAGTTCAAACCGCTGTAGCAAAAGAAAGAGCCCAAGCCCAAGGGAAACGCATTATTGTCGTAACCCCAGTACCTGCCTTAGAAGTGGTCACAAAAGCGAGCATCCCGAATGCAAAAGCTTTACATCCTAGATGGATACAATGGGTTAATTCTCTTGCTGCAACAGATGTTGAATATGTTTTTGATCCTGATCTAAAAACACAAGCATTCCTGCAGTATGAACATGAATGTCCTCTGCCCAGTGAAATTCTGCCTCTCGATCAGTACGAATTCATAATTTACACTGACGGATCAGCACAACCCGCTACAGGGGGTAAGCAAGCTTACAGGGCGGCGTGCGCTATCGTTAAAGGTCGCATGCAAGATGGCAACTTCAGACCTATGGTCACAAAAACTCAATCTCTAGGAGATTGTACAGCTCAGCGAGCTGAACTACAAGCATTCAAACTGGCACTTGAAAGTACAGATCGCGAATTCCCCACACTAATAGTGTGCGATTCTTTTTACTGTGTTCAGTCGTATAATGAATATATACAAAATTGGCTTGAAAATGGGTTCAAAGATGCAAAAGGTGGCACAATAAAGCATAAAACGCTTTGGGAACAAGTAGTTCAGTTAAAAAACGAACTACCAAAGGCTCACGTGATACATACACTGAGTCATCAACGTGATGGCGTTCACGTTGCAGGGAATTTATTGGCTGATGAAGCCGCAAAGGGGGCTGTTCAGACGGCTTCCGTAGCTGCGATCACTCATTCAAAAACGAGAATAGACAGTGAGATATTGTTGGCTGTCAATGCTACGAGCAAAGGCAGTGGTGCAGCGTTACCAAAAGTTTCCACTCAAGTACTCTTATGTAATTGATGCGAACAACGTTCCTTTTGCTTGAATCCCTGGAGTGGGGGATAGGGTAATTCCAAACAAGGAACGTAGATTAGGACTAATCCTAGCAGCACATGAAGGGATAGCCTCTGCCCATGCAGGTATTTCTGCAACAGTATCTTTACTGAAACAAAGATATTGGTGGCCTGGCATTAGGAAACAGACCAAAAACTATGTTTTGGAATGTGAAATATGCCAACAGATGAAAGTCTCCACAGTGAAACGTCCTGCGCAGATACCCCTGTTAATTTCAGACAAACCATTAGCTTGTGTTTACCTGGACCACTGCGGTCCCATGCAAAGGGACGGTAACTATAAATATATAATGGTCGCAGTGGATTCGTGCTCAAGGTTCCTATGGATATGGCCTCAGCGCTCGGCTGACGCTCGAACTGTTATAAAAGATTTGCGAGTCTTTATCGGCACATACGCAATAGGCATGCTACATTCTGACCAGGGCCCTGCGTTTAGCTCTCGGGCTTACAAAGAAGCCATGGCCAGTTTGGGGGTTGCATTGCGGTACTCTTCTCCATTTCATCCTGAGGGAAATTCTGTTGTGGAAAGGAAAAACCGGGACATAAAGCAGTCTATAACAGCTAGAGTATTAGGTTCGGGTGATGGGTGGGTCAAACATCTTTATGGGGTCCAACGCTCATTAAATAATTTGCCAAGAAGTTCTCTATATGAGGTCCTATTCGGGACAAGAATGTGGGTTCCTGATCTCGAATGTAAAGGCACAGTGGTGGAAAATAAACCCTTTGATATCAAAGATCGTTTGGCTGTTTTACAGGATCTAAATGAACTAAGATCGAAACAAAGCAACGTGTTCCTGAAGCCAACCACCACTGGGGAAAAACCGGCAGTCCCAGCAAGGCCTGTCTGGATCCCAAAAGTTGGGGATCTAGTCAGAGAGAAGATTGCGGAGAAGAAGGAATTTGGACCTTCTTACAGACAACCAGTACCTGTCCTAGCCGTTCAAGGAACAAGAACAGTACTTCTGCCGCCCCTTGCTGGAAAAAAGGAGAAAAGATTGTGTCAATCGACCTCATCAAACCACAGTATGTGGCCAATACTAAATAGTAGGCCTCGTGGACTCCGACCTAGTAGCAGACGCTCTCCTCTCGCTACTATCCAAGAGGTTCAGACTGAAAGACTGATAACCATCGAGAATTCAGCAGTAACAGATGAAGGACTAAGCAACAATGCTATGGAACTCATCCCTCTTGAAACTCAAGTAACAGTTCGTCCAAATACACCTGTTTACACCAACGTAACAAGTGATCAACTGGTTCCAGCGATTTCAACAAATCCTGATGCAATTCCAACAATTGACAGAACTGCTTCTGGCTATTTCATTAACTTTGATACGTTTTCTGAGGATCCGAGTGAGCCTGAAACGACGCCAGCATTAACTTTCAAACAGCAAGTACAAGACTTTTTTCATTTTCTGAAAAAGACTTATCTGGTTTCACCATGGATTGAACTCTGGATTATTTCTGGAATATTTTTCTTTCTGCTTTGGCTGGCTTTGGTTATGACTATCAGCGTGCTTATAAATGGCAGATACATCCGTTTGGACATTGAAAGTAAACATGTGAACTTACTTTTGAAACCACACAAATCTTCCCATCGTGAAGCAAAAGACTTAGCTGCAGTGAACATCACAGCCGTTCCTATACAGGATGGTATAGTGTGGAACAAAACAGATTTCGATATCTTCGGCCCTACGGAACTTTTGAACATTCAACATTTATTTAAGATTTCACTAAGTGATTTTGTTTAATCTAGTACCTATTCTGATGATTGGGACTTTGAGACTGTAAATAATATGATGTTTGACCTAGAAAGGTCTGCTGCATTTTCTAATAATGAATATTTAGAGGGTTCATCAGACTATGAACAGCTGTATTGCTATAACCACTATGGTCATCATTTTTTGCATAAATCTGCAACACCTAGAAATGTGTTTATGTTTAACCAATGGGAGCATTGTCCTACACCACCAAAAGGTAGTTCAAAAACGTTTGCTAAAAAGCTATTTTTCAGGGTACAATACATCTGATCCGGAAACATTTTACTATAAAAATGTAAACAAAACAGGACAGAAAATTATGTTAACAAATACAAAACAGATTTACTCTGCAGCATTTAGTGCCCAGCAGTCTAGACATGGATTCGACTTATGGAAAGACACAATAGACACAAAATCTGTCTGGGGTTCTAAAGATTGGCAAGTACAGGGGATAGAAGCTTTGTTTAGAGCATGTATCATCCCTCAGCAAATAATGTTTTTGAATGAAACTGTGCAATAAATGTCTTGCCTTGGGTTAGCCAAGATCAAAGACATGAAAACACCTTCTGTACCAACACCTGCCAATTATAACAATACACAGGCAGCGGTTACAGTTGACCAAATATTACAACTCAACAGAACAAATCCTGATTGGAGAAAATGGTTGATCTGGCCCACAGACACAAACATCTGGCAAGAAGGATTCCTGAATAAAACACAGGGCTTTACTATTCATAGGCCTGACCCACGATACGTCCAAAGACAACATCCGGGGGTAGTAACAACATTCAATGTAGGAAAATTATGCCTCGACTGGCTACAAAAATCTACACTGGAGGATGTGAAACAACACTTATCTTTACTTAAAGACGACGCAGACCTTAGGGAATTCTAGCTAGGACCAAGAAAACCACGTCAGAAACGTTTCATATATGCCGGCATCTATGCTGCTTATAATGAAGCATGTAAGGTGTCACAGGTAGAGGCCGCAGAACGAATACGTGAACTTGATCGTATTAATTTAGAGAAAACTCTCTCTGTGGTCGACAATGGGTTAACAACTTTGTCATCCAGAATTTATGCATTGGACAACATTGTATCCTCTGCTATTGACATACTGGAACAAGATTTAGCCATGTTACAGCAAGGCCAATCTCAATTACGTTCTATTATGTTGTTAGGCTGGACGCTGCAATCTTTGCGAGCGGGCTATGTGCCTTGGCGTATTATTAACACGTCGGCTCTGTTTGCAGAATACAATCTGACTGATAAACAGATCAAACTGGCACAAAGGGGAGCAAAGTATACAGTGCTGAGCATTGAAAAACTGGAGAAATTACCATTCACTGTGGCAGAAAAACCAGCTACAGAATGGCTTATTCATGGCAAAATCCCTCTGCCTGTCACTACTTTTCAGTTTCAGTATTGCCTCAAACAAATGCAAGCAGGCACATATGAAAGGTTGGGTAAAGTATACATTAAGACATCCTGGAATTTACCATACACATACAGATGTTGGAGTGGGGATCGTGAAGTGTTTCTTAGCGGTACACACTGTGAAAATGCACTAAGCGGTTCACTCATATGTCAGGACATTTCTTTACACGGGGCTTGTAATGGTTCTGTGGCAAATTTGTCCTGCCACCAGCAGGGTACACCAGCTGCTGTGATTAATCCAACGTTTGGCCAACTTTCTAATGGGAGTTACCTCATGTTGAATGATCAGAGTTGCTGTGGCATGTTGCCAGGCATCCCATATCTGGTAACGGTCGACTCCAGGGTCACTTGCTGTATGCAAGTATTGTTTGCCCCAATAGACAAAGTCAGGGAGTCGCCTTTATGGCCTTCGTTGAATGTCTCTTTTATACAATTTGATACTTTAAGCAGAATGAAAGCCATGCTTATACAACAAACAGTGCCTCTGACCTCGGCCAAAGAAATCTATGATTTGCAAGTAGCAAGGACTTCGGCTGAGATACAGGCTTTAATTCGTACAAACTGCCCTATACATTTCGTAGAAATGATGGGACGTATCTTTAACATGTCTGATACGAGCGGAATTGTACATGTATTTAAGACCATCTGTTCCGGACTATTAGCACCTTTCCAGGCAGTCCCCGGAATCATCCCAAACTTCGCACATTCGGTGTTTGGTGGTGTGCCATTAATTCTAGCACTTGTTGCAGGAATCCTATTTCTATTCCTACTGTTACGCTATGGCAAGCCTGTCCACCGACATCACTCCGAGCGATGTGGAGAAGGCTCTCCTAGAACGGAAGTGCCGTGAGCGCATAGTACAGCTTTTGGGCATACCTCGTCTACGGGAACTTAATACAACATGGTTCGTGTCATTCAGACCAATCTGGCAAGATTGCATCTTACCTGTTCTACGCTGCCTGTTTTGCGGTGAAGAATGCGTGCTAGACACCTGTCTAACACTCCCATCAGTCATGCCAACGGATATCGATACTCTGCTGGACCCGATAACGGCCCATGCTCTGTGTTGTCCCCAGAGGCTTCCAAAACTGATGACGGCATTCATTGAGATCTCACAGATGCTTCCTGCAGCTGCTGAGGTACAAGATGGATCAACAGGCACACAGGTAACAACGGACGCGAACATTGCATCTTCTGCTGAAGGCGATGTTTCTCATCTCTGTGCAATTAACATTTTGAACGAGGTGTTCCAAATGTCACCAACTTCGGTAGACAATATTTTGGCTACGGAAATAGATGATTTCATGTTTACACCAGACCCGTACACTGACTTTGATTCGGCTCACAGTGTACCAGGGACGCAATGAATTTGGCCTTCATATTTTCAAAACTTGGAACTTTTCCCAGAATTAAACTTTTTATTTTTAAAATTTTTGAAATTACATGGCAAAAAATAATCTGCTTACAGTAGAACTATTCTTATAAAACGGACTTCTTTGAAAAACTTCCAGGGACACATTGTCACCTTATTTGTCTAAAATTTCATTAACTTCTATGATATGAAATGGCTTTGATTTTTTAAATACTTATCAATCATTTCGTCATATGTATATATTACTGTTTATTTATTCATGTTGCATTTATTTCCAATATATGATTAGAATGAAAACAATGCTTTAAAATGTACAGTACCTATTGCATTCAACGGTTTATTTTAAACTTTTTTTAATATGCTTTTAGAAATGTTTTTAGTAACATGTGGTACTCAATTTAATGTTTAGCACTTAATGTTTAGCATTTAGTATTATCGTTCATTCGAAAGTGGAGTTGGTGTTGTTTTCCGCTTTAGGTGTCCGTATATAGGTTTTCCTGAAACATGTCCTTATATAGGCACAATTCGCATTGCCCTTATATAAGCATAGATTCCCAGTCCTTATTTAGGCATTAGCCGTGCACTCCAAATACAGGCATGGTCACCGACATCCGTCCACCCTAACGTCACAACGAGTTCTTAGAAACCAGACCCTTAAGCTCTCGGGAGTTCCCCTAGCACAGGATTATTGATTTCTCCAAGAACTCATCTATTATGTATGAACCGTTATACCTTAAGGGTTCATTCCTGACGTCTTCCTCTGTCCGACTTCACGTCAATGCTAACATTCCAAGGCACCTATCAGGTATAAATATACCTTCCCTTGCCCAAGCAAGTTAGAGGAGACCTCGACTTCAGAGGAGCCCGTATCCCGGCCTGACACACTGAGAAGACGCTGTCATCCCTGCTCGAAGAGAATCCAGCTTCCAGTGATCTGACTCCCTTCGCGGGGTGTTAGAGTTCGAGTCCGGAAAGAGATTCCTACCTCTCTCATTCTCAAGGTATGGAGCTGACTAGAACCTAGAGGGACTCTTGGCATACTAGACTTAACATACTCTTAGTGTACTATACTAGAGAATACTTCGCCTACTTCTTACCTTTCCCTACACCTAGATTAGGTTAGGTACATTGGGGTAGAACTAGCTTAGAGACGCATTGTATGAGTACTCACATTTTTAGCTCATGTTATTTATGTACATGAATATATGCTAAAAGATAATGCTAGCGCAGTATTATTTATTTCTACTGCTTACGCTGTACATTATTTATCTTGCATACTGTCTTGTGATCATAACAGCACATATCTCTTACACGAGAAACAAGACTGTTCAATAAAACCTCTTTATTGAAACACCCGTCTTTCCTTTCTGTGTAACTCTGTAGAAACTAAGCATGCACGATTGACTGAGTGAAACTGTTATCTATTGTTTCCACGATTCTGAGACGTGTTCCGATTCTAAAGGGAAACAAAGTAGTCATGTTTTTGTGGTTGCCAGAAACTACTCCCTTCTTGTTCTCAAGGAGTTTCTAGTGGCCTCTGAGCTAGCTGGCACAAGTAATTAAGTTTAATATACTCGATAGGGACATACCGACCTCAGTCCTATGTCAAGCCTATAGGTTATATTATTCCAATGCGCAGAGCCTATTAGGGAAATAGGAACTACACTACAACACAAGTAAATAGGATCGGGGGGAGGGAAGAGCAGCTGTGAGGCAACGTTACACACAGTGATGCCGCTCATTTGCCACATGCAAGACATGTTGAACATGAATCCCAAAGTCGCACACATCCCACCCCCAACAAGCCACTTCACAGTACCTGAATGCAAGCAGATGAGAAACTAACATTAGGGATGAATGCTCCTTTGTCTGAACTATCAGCTGGAAGCACATCTGCACCTCCGACCTCGGAATTGCATGTGCCCGGCACCCCCTGGCAGATACTATAGCAGCTGATGACGACTCCCACACTACGCACAGCCTGACGAGAGACCAACGTATACACACCCCACACACAGAAGTCCTTGCTCGAAGTTATCTTGCATGGAATGGCCTTCACACTAACTCCCACATTAACCCAGGCGTACAACCGTTGCACACTAAAACAACTCATTGCTCCGAGCTGTGGCATTTCATCCACAGAACTGGCGCAGGTCAGAACAGTGCCGCTTCAACCAGAGCCACTAACGCAATGGCAGACCATCACGGACACTTGCACAACCCCTGTCAGGTGGAACTGTACCGTACACGTATGCTGCATTTAATGGGGGCACTGCCATTGGTAGTGCTGCGGATCAGTTACCGGCTGAGCTTCCGCCTTGCCAACGTCACCTGCGTGCAGCCTGTGTTGCATTGTCGCTCGTTCATATTCGAGTGGTCCATGGATGTCTGCCTATCCAACAGGACGGTAGCCGAACTGGATTTCGACATGTGTGTGCGCCCCCTGTTGGCCCACGACCATGAGTGTCACCGTGACACCCGTCTATGGGATGCCTGGATACTTGGCATACATGCTGGCAGCTGGACCTGAGAGATTGCAGAACTCCTCGTGTGCAGTGACCAAATAGAACCGCTCCCCTATTGGGCTGTAGTGCTAATTGGTGAAAGGGGGGGGGATGCAGCACATCTGTCCGGACCTGCTAATGGTTAGCCTCGCCGTCCTGTTCGATGAAGTCGACGACGACCTCATGTTGGAAATGATTGCCTACGAAGCTGCACTAGCTTTCATGGACATGTAACTACGTACCTGCAGACACAACAGTTTGGAACACATTGCACATGTGCCGACACCTCGTGTGAACTTGGGGTTCTGGTCACATCTCCCACGACGACAGTGGACATGGCTGCATTCGCCTGGACTCCGAATACATGAGCGGACAACAACGCGGGTAAACACACACCTGTGAATGGTGCGGCACTCCCCCGGAGTGGACAGCGGCGCTTGGCAATGTTCCACGTTCTGACATACTGCTGCATTGGTCTGCATGTTGTGGCACTTATCTTGGCCGTACTGACACGCATATGCTAATAAAGTCTACGCACCTTCACATGTATTCAACTGTGATGAGTGTTGATTTGCATGACAATGTGTGTCTCACTGCCTATCTGGGTCACGGCCATACATGCATTACTGCACCATCAGGGATGTGGGGTTGTACTAGTACATTATCATCTCACAGTTTCCTGCTGTGCCACATGCGAATGGCCATTTTCCCCACACAAGCGGCAGCTGTTGTGTCCTCTGTTCTGTTGTGCTGGTGTTGCTGTTTGTTCAACATTGTTGTAAATGTTGTGGTGCTCTGGATCTTATGTGTGTGTGCTGCATTGTAGGTGAGTTGCCACTTCAGCTCTGATTTGGCTGGCCCTTATCCCTTTCAGGCGTTGTGGCTTTCACTTCTGTGCTTATGCAGTGCTGTGATGTTGCAGACTTGGGTAAATTGGGCTCTTGGTTGGAGTTGTGACTCTTGGGCATGGTTTGTCCGCAGATGTGCTCTACTTAATTGTGCATGTGTGCCATTGTGCCCATCTCCCCGTCCGCTCAGTCCCTGGTGGTTACTCACCCTGTTGCTGTTGTGTCGGGTCATGTTGAGCAGACGGTGGCAGCGGTCCCCCAACTCCTGCCACCGTCTCCCCACTGATGACTGTGGACACCATTTCCTCCATTTCATCCAGCTCCTCCTGTGGTGCTGGACTCCCACCTCCAGTCTGCATTGCTGCCTTCTGGTTGTTGGCGAGTCTCTGCTTGGTCTTGCGCTTCACATCATTCCAGCGCCTCTTGACCTCATCCATTGTCCTCCTCAGCACTCCAACTGCATTCGCCTTGTCCAGGATGGACTGCCATATTGTATTTTTTGTTGCCAATGACACAGTGGAGGTGACGTACAGTTGTTGATGGTGTTCTATCACCTCCGTGATCAGGATCCTGTTTTCCTGCGGACTGAACCGCGTCTTCCTCTTCTTCTTCTCCTTACCCTTCCCTGAACCCGAGGTCCCAGGCTGGTCCTCCGTGGGGCCTGTGGGGTTCTGGTTGCCCTCGGTGCTTGCTCCGGCTACCTCCATGGTGCTTCGCAGTTGTTTGTGTTTTGTTTGTGTTTTGTGTTGCTGCTTTTATTGTGCTTTTTGCAGCCTGACTTGTGGGATTTGCAGGCCTGGCGCTGCTTCTCGCTGGATTTTTTATCGCGGTTGGGCACATCGCAACTTTTTTCACGTTCGGGTTTGGATTTTCATCGCCATCCCGGTAATGTTATCGCGGACATTTGACGCATTCTTGGGAGACTATTGCATGTTACCGCCGTGTTGAGAATACAACGTTAACCCGGAGTTATTTTCCCGCGATCGATAGACGGCGATATGGAAACTTGTGTTAACCTATTTTGGCGATGTTTATCGCACGTTCTTGAGAATATCTCCCATAGTATGTTATTGGTTAACCAAACATACGAATTTCAACCTTACCATTACAGATTATAACAATATACTTTTGGTTAGAAGAGTAGACTGGATTGGCCTGAGAAAAAAAAAAACACTAAGGGGAGATTGTGTGGTAGTTAAATGTGAGCATCCAGATTTAGACCATCTAATTTCAGAAAATCATCATAATGTTAATCTGCGCCACTGTATCAACCAACGTCCGCTGGGTTTATTTTACAGACACTTAGGGCCCAATTCCGATCTCGTCCAGAAGGCCCTCCATTCGGCTCGGATCTGGAGGGCTTTCCGGACGAAACGTGCTCCGGGAATCCGAGCGAGTGAGTACGATGCGTCCGTAAGCATACAGACTCGATTCGCTCGGACTTCCATTGAACTCTATGGGAGCCTGCGTACAGACACGTACACAGGCTCCCGTCGCAAAAAAAGGGTAGGTGGGGAAAAGCATACACCCTGTGGGAAACACCCCACAGTGACCACCACACTGTGCATGCTTGGATCAGGGGGACCCATGGGCACCCCCGTGACAGATTCGTAGGGCCCCCGGTGAAGGGGGGCCTGCTACGGCCCCTCGCAGCACACCTCTGACAGCCGTTTTGTCTCGCTGAGAGCGAGGCAAAGCGGCTGTCCGAATCGTGCATGGTATTGGCTCAGTCAGAATCCGTCTACAAACGAGTCATACGGGCATGATTGCGTTCGGAAACGATTCGGTCGGCACGTACGCGATCTTTGCATTGTACTTGGTCGTCCGGACCTGTGTACGATTTGGTCATAAACAAGGGCTACGAATCAGATCCGGTAAAGCCAAATCCGATTCGGAGGCCTTCCGAACGACATCAGAATCAGGCCCTTAATGTTTAAGTCCATTGTTCAGCACCCTTGGATAGCTCATAATTCATGCCCACATGAACATCAATGCATCCCTGTTTCAAAACGCTTTTCTCCGCTTGCTAATCTGCAAACTAGTATTAAGGGGCCATTTTAAACATTGGGACACAGGTGAATCTGAACCAGATTAACATGATTAAGGATGATTAGGAGATTGATCTATTAAGCTGGGATATTTTGGACCTTAACTTAAAGCTATCTGAGGCAGATTGCCTGGCGTATATTGATAAATTTGACATTGTTGTGCAGCAGGAAACCTGGTCCATAGATAGTATCACCTGGGATGGGTTTCAAAGTTTCTAAACTCTAGCCTAACCATCAGCGGGAACCAGAATTAGGGATGGCTCCAACCTAGGCTTGAATATCTAAGATGCATAAGGTCATACCAATCCCTTTTAATTCACCCAGGAATTCAAATACTCAGGATTGTTCTTCCAAAGACATTTAATTTCTTTCTTATTCATTTCTATAACTCAGTTTGTCAGCAGGATAGGACCAGTCAAATTGGTGCACTATTTTCTGCTTTATTCATCCTGAAAAGCAGATCCTGTTTGACCCTTCATGGTTTTAGTGTGATTGTATGGCAGATTTTAATGCTAAGTTATGGTGTACTGTTACCTTTAGTGACCCCTTTCAAATTAAAGACAATGTTGTGGAAATGCAGAAAGTAGATCAAACGGGTGTTAAATTGAATGAGTATCTTCTAGAATTTGGCCTTTATAATACAGTAGAAATATTGAGGGAGGTGTCAAACCAGATTTCAACTTTTACAGGATGGGTCAAGGGTACTGTCATTAATTATATTTTTGCTTCCAAACACATAAATTTAATTAGCGTACTATAGGGGCGCGTCAGAATATTATATTAGTAACCTCTATCCAAATGAGCTTAAACGTCAATTGCCATCTTGTTCTTGACTGCCTGTTGAAAAGGCAATTGTACACTTAGCATGTATTGGTAGAGGGCTAAAGTTGAGGTGGAGGGGTGTTCATACCCTGACCATTTTAGTCTCTACAATTAGTGCTAACTTTGAGTTTATATATAATGTCTTACTGACTTTTAATCAACCAACATTTCGGACTATAGAGTGCTTAGAGACCCAATATTCATATAATCTTTTAAACAGTGAACTCTGTCTTGTAATCAACGCAGCAGGAGCCAATGTGGGAGGTAGTTGGTTTATTAAGTATTCCATCCATCATCTGTTCTTTTTGCATTTGTCGCCCTAAGTGCGAAGGGTATGCCCAGACGTGGGTCCCGTGCTCGCTACGCCACCAGATTCAAGCTAGCCTTGCTGTTGAGGGGTGTTACCCCGGAACCGGTCCCAGAATGCTTGTTTCTGGTCAAGGGAGGACCTGGCCTGGCAGTTCAGGCTGGACTGGTCCCATGGGGAACAGGATCAAGACTGATTTGCATATGGCTGGGTCGAAACTGGAATGGTGTGCCATGCAAAAAAACGATAGATTTAACCCAGATCTGTGACTGGGGGTGAATGTTTGATTAATTCAGCGCTCCGTCCATCATCTGTTCTTTTTGCATTTGTCGCCCTAAGTTGGAAGGGTATGCCCAGACATAGGTCTCGTGCTCGCTACTCCACCAGATTCAAGCTAGCCTGGCTGATGAAGGGGGTTACCCAGAAAGCAGTCCCAGGATGCTTATTTCTGGTCCAGGGAGGAACTGGCCTGGCAGTGCAGGCTGGACTGTTCCCATGGGGAACAGGGTCAAGACTGATTTGCATATGGCTGGGTCTAAACTGGCATGGCACGCAAAAAAACAATGGATTTAACCCAGATCTGTGACTGGGGGTGAATGTTTGATTAATTCAGCATTTGGTCCATCATCTGTTCTTTTGGCTTTCGTCATTGAGAGTTCAGCACAATAGGCATAACAGCAAAGCCATGCCTGCCGCCGGGGAAATCTTGTAATGCTGGCTTCATCAGTATCCCAAACACAAACAGCCTCTCCGTGTCGCAAATGAAACTCTAATGGAGCTGTCTAGGAATGCTCCAGACAAAACCAGATAACGTGTTCTCACAGTGTGAGCTCCAGCAGTCAGAGCAAGTGTCTTCACAATGCGTAATCTGGCAGCTGTACAGGCGCACCTCTGATTAAAAGGTGTCATCCTAGCAACATTCCAATGAAAGCGTGGAAGGCATCACCACTCATCTTCTGGAAATGTACATCACACGGTCTAAAGGATTACGTATGCACGAGCTTCACTCGTATTCTGGCAATGCACGTCACATGGCCTGAAGGATTCCTATGCACGAGCTCATACAGCATGGCGTGTGTGCGCCAACCAACTCCTGTCTTGTGGCCTGCCGAAGACCTCTCAGTATGCGTGCCAATTATACTGTCTGCTCTTGTGCGGCTCAACTTTAGCTGCATGCAAAACACTTTAATCGCCAGCCAAAATTCCAGGACAGTTCATGCATCAAAACAAGTAAGCACACAGGCCATCACATACCTTCACACAACTGTCATTAGTGAAGATTGTCTGGAGGCAAACTGACATTCGTGTTCGCCTTCCAGATGATATATTCTGAAAATGTTGAGATGTTCGCTACATTTCCCTTCTTCCCTTAATCCCATCACCAGTGATAAACAGTGCACTCTGTCTTGTAATCAATGCAGCAGGAGCCGATGTGGGAGGCTGTTGGTTCATTAAGGTATGCAGCAAAAGGAGACACATCTCAGCCATCCTCATAAGTCATGCCACCGGCTCATATGTTGAAATACCAATGTTCTCTTGAAACTTACCACATGTGAATTTTATTGAATGACATGCTCATATTCCATATGAGCTAATGTCAAACCCCAGTTACCACAAAATCTTCTCTCTCAAGTTCTGCAACTGCCAAGAAGAGTACACAACCAGGTTGTTTAAAAAAAGAATGTGGAGAGGCCAATAGGAGATTACGTCGATCTCTGAATAGCATACCCAGAAGCCAGTCTGGTATAGCTAGAGCTGTCTGAATTGATGATCAAGGAGAGAAAAACAGGTATTAGGGCACACCCTGGCACAAACTAGTAGCAGCTTGTAGCTACAAAGATACCAGACCATTTGGGCAAATGTAAAAGCTAATAAACATAACAATTGTATTACTGATGTGCTTGCTGCGAACATTTGTGCAGATAGCTGGGTTGAGCACTTTAAAGGTATTTATTCCTTCAACACAGAGGGTGCAGCTCTGATCCACGAGCTGCCACCACCTACTTGATATTAAATATGAGCTTGATGAAGTTACCATTACTGCTAGCCCCACTGGTAAGATGTCTGGACCCGATGGGGTCTCAATGGACCTGTATAAGGAAAACCTAGAACTGTGTGCCCCAGTACAAACTAATGTCTTGAATGCATGCCAACTCTGGAAACCCTACCTCCTGGCAGATGACTATAATTGTCCCATTTTATAAGTAGGGTTGGCCAGTTTCCTTGTTAGATCCGCAGTTAAAGTGGCGGGCGTATCATCTTACATAGGATTGAGGACTGGTTTGAGCCAACTAGCACAATAAGTGTGGCACAATATGGCTTCAGGGTAGGCCTGGCAATGATAGAGCAATGCTTGAACCTACAGCTAATTACTGTTAAAGTGTATGACTGTGAGAGGGGGAACTATATATCTCTCCTTGAGGGACCTGAGCAGTGCGTTTGATCAGGTTAACTGAAATAAGCGGTGGGGTATTTTTTCTCAAGATAGGCCTACCAGAAACAGTGGTGAATTTCCTACGAGCTCTGCACTGTAGAATCTATGCTTCAGTTAAATAAGGTATTGAGGGGAGTGTGCGGAACCCTTTGGTCTGGCAAGATGGGTTCATCAAAGATGCATGCTTGCTCTCGTTCTGCCTTATCTGTGTATAAATCTCCTGAGTTAATGCTTGATTTCCAGTAGCAAGAATCTCCCAAGGTTGGTGTCTATGTTTGATCTAGCGCTGCTATTTGTAGATGATTCATTTTTGATATCCGACACCCTCCACGGTCTCAAAGGTCTTATAGATAAGTTTCTCAAGTTTATGGACAATCTGGACCTCAAGACAAATATTGCCAAAATACCATATATGGTTTATGGTCACCAACACTGCAGTGTAAGACCCATCACCACTAAGGTGCAAGCCATTACCAAGGTCGGTCAATGATTTTCCATATCTGGGGATCTATTTGATTCATGAAGCTCCTGGCTAGCCTGTATTTCCAACAGATACCTCTGATTTAATCAGTCAGTTGGTGCCCTATTTGCTTTTACCAGCAGGATGAAAAGTAAATGAGTATGATCAACTTAGAAATTTACAAGCGCAAGTGTTTGCCAGTTATGACTTATGGGGCTATCAGGATTGCAAAAGACTCCAACTGGAGTAAAATCGTTTTCGAAGAAGGCTCATATGGCTCCCCTCCTCAGTTTCCACTATTTTACACATGAGGAGTTATGTCTTACCTATGTGGAAGGCCACTTCAAAGTAGGCCCCCTTAACCCCTGTAATTTAGTATGGGGAATTTTGCGTGCTTCTCTGAATCACCAGATCGTCACTGATTGTTTAGCCTGTAAAGGAGGTTGTAAGATCCCCTGACTGAGATATGTTACGTAATCTCTGGAAACCCATGGCAGACCTGACTTGTTTAACTCACTGGAGCGAACTGTCAAGGACTATGGTGTAAGTGTCGAAAAATGAAATATGTCATACTCCTCTGCAAACTGAGAAATTAAGGCTATGGAAAAACACACTTTAAGAGATTATGGACCAGATGTACAACTGTTTTTTGCAGTCGCAAATGGGAAATCGGTCCGTTTGCAACCGCAAAAAAGGTGGTGATACTTACAAAGACTATTTTGTGAGTCGGTGACTTGCAAAATCGTGTTTCTAGTCGCTATTAGGAAGGGGCGTGCCAAGGACGTCCCTTCCTAATAGCGAGTCAGAATGGGATGTACCATTGTTTTGCGACCGCATTTGTGGTCACAAAACACTCACAGTTTACTTCAAGTAGGTGGTAAGCCACTTGCTGATGGGAAGGGGTCCCCAGGGGACCACTTTCCTTTTGTGAATGGATGCAAAAATAGTTTTTAAGAGCAGGCAGTGGTCCCCAGCAGGCCACCATCCCTGCAAGTGTTGGCCATTCCTAATGGGTTACAAATTGCGACCTGTCTCATGAAAATTGATGAGGCAGATCCTTTGCGGCCCCATTAGAATCATAAACAGTGTGTGAGACACTGTTGTACATTCTATTTTGTGAGTCGCAAATTGCGAGTTGCAAAACGTCACAATTTGCGACTCGCAAAATAGTATGGTCATACATCTGGCCCTATATCATTGTTTAAACTTGTGAGAGAATCGTACCTTATTTATCTTTAGTCAATAAGGTTTGGGAAAGATTTTTTTTTGTAGATTTTGTCTTGACTCGATTAGAAGTAACGTATGTTTTCCCTTGGGCAAGTTGGATACTGATTCTATTTTAATCCGTCCTTGTTATGAGGTCACTCCACAGTCTCTAATACATTTTATTCTCTTTTGTAAATAATATAAACCTTTTAGGCATAAATATTTATTACCTGTCCTTAAATTGCATTGATTTTATAAGCAGAAACCTACTATTTGGGCCCCCTGTATAGCGCTTGCGCTGTCTCTTCAAGACATGTTGTATATACTTTTTGGGCATACCGCACACCCATTGCTTTCCATTTGTTTATTTGAGTATCCGTTAAAAAGCATTGCTTCCAAGTGGTTAATCTTTCCTGTTTGTCCCTCCTTTTCGTGGGTTGTTCCCTCCCACAGAGCACCACCCCATTGCTGGTAGCCTTACATTTGTCCCATTTTAGCAACTGCTTTAGGAGCTTCTTTTTTCTTTGTCTAAGAACACTTCACACGAGCACTCACTCCAAGCTTTTCTGTACACAGGGCTGCAATTCTTGCTCTTTTTTTAACATGTAATTGTTGTTCTTATCTCATCACATTAGCTGTTCATTCAAAGACCAAGATCAAATGTCAGAAGCTGTTTCCCAGAGGGTGCCTTGTCTTTCTTTGACTTCAATGTGAGAAAACCCTTCCCCCCACCCCCTCACTCATCACTGCTTGAACCCTCCTTGCTTGTTTATTACCTATTGTAGTCAGTAATGCAGGTGCACGCCAAAGTTTTTTTCCGGTGTGCACTACGGCTTACAGCTTCATACAAGCTCAGATTTTTGTCGGGGAACTGCGCATGATCGGCTTTGCCAACTTCGTGACACAAGCAACGACCTGAGATGGAGTACAGTGAATTGCGCAGTAGCCAAGGTAACGGAAGAAGTCGGCGTGTAGCATTTGCACTTCTGGTATGGTCCTGGTCAGAGCTTCTGTTTGTAAATTGCTAATTGGAAGTGGAGCGAAGTGCAGAAGCGAGAGCGTGTGGCAAAAAACACAGTATTAAGAAAAGAGGTGTGTGCTGTGTGCATGTGTAATGAAAATTACCACGTCCCTCAATAAAAGCAAATCCTTAGTTAACTGCAGTATTCCTTACAAGGCTAACCCCCTCCTGGGTGCAGTGTTTTTCTACAATCAGTTTTGCTCAAAAACTGCACCCCTAAGTAAAAGCAGTTAAAAAGCATCTATCCTGCGACACAAATGCTCCTTGGAAGAGAGAGAGAGGGCCTCCAGTGGAAGCAATGTCCCGACACTATGCAAACAGTGCATCTAAAAAGTACCAGTACCACAAAGAACAAGGCCATTCCAAACAGCTGGCGCCTATATGTATCGCCTCCACAAAGGAATCATCCAGAAAAGGCAGCTCCCTTGCAAAACCAAGTTTAGAAATTCTTCAGAATTTCTGCTCCCAATCATTTATGAGAAAATTTTTCTGTACCCGAGATCCCTATACAGGTACTCAGTGCTTTTTTGACCTCACTCTGAGTGAACTAAATTCACTTACATATCACATGCTTTCCGTGCACTTACATGTGACATTTCAATGTGTAATATGTGACGCTTTAAGTGACCCTTGATAGCGAGTAAGAACAAAGCAGTTACGGTCATTTATGTTCATACGAGTATCGAAAATCTTCTGTTTTCTGGAATGTAATGGCTTAGAAATTGCCTTAAAAACAGCTGCTACTTCCCTGAAGTGCTTATGCAAGGTTGCCTATTTATCCTTTCCCTAATTTGAAACAGCCGGCCTAGCATTTATGGTACCTAAATGTTGTTCCCACTGTGTTTCTCTTATCCACGTGCTGATGAGAGATTTTAGGACAGGACTGATGTTGAGTTAGTCATGACCTATGCAATTCAAACACAGCAGCAGTCAGCCATGGATTGAGCTGGGATTTGACATGATTATCGTCTTAGCCCTCAGCATTGCTTCGATCAGTGACCATGTGTCCCTGCTCCGCTGGTGCCTCAAGCGCAAGACAGGGACATCTATGGAGAGACTGAATGGGGAATCTTAATTGCGTGACTGCAGATCCACTCGGGTGAGGCTTTTACTGAGTATCGTAATACCTTCTTTTATTCGGTGATGAGAGAATATCGAGTAAAAAATATTGAGTGGAAGAAATATCGAGTCACAAATATCATGAGTGAGAAATATCGACAGCAAGAATATTGTGGTCAAGAATAGCGACCTAAGGTAAGAAATAGCGATTTAAAAATGTCGAAGTGTTTAATACCGTTTGTAAAAATATAGGGGCTGATTACGATGGTGGTGAAACTGCCACCAGCAGGCTGCCGGTTGCGGTTTCACCGCCATGGCCAAGCACTTCTCCGCCCGCCATATTATTATAGCGGGCGGTGTGCTGGCGGACACAAAGTCCGCCCGCCACGGGTCCGCCACATGCAATCGTTCCGTTTGCCTGGTGGACCCGGCCAGCATGCGAAGAATGGTGACGGTGCCTAGCAGGCACCATCCGCCAAATTACGATGCTGCTTAAAGCCAGCCTTTCCATGGCGGTGAAAGCTCAATGGAAAGGCTGGTGGGGATTGTATTCCGGGCCCCCCTTGTGTTGGGGGGAGGTGGTTGTGCACTGGAGGGGTACCCATGGTACCCCCCTACATTTCCCTGCACTAGGTTGCAGGTACTGTGTGGTGCCTGCCACGTAGTGCAGGGAAACACACGACATGCTTTTTTGACATTGCGGCGGGTGCTGCAGCCAGCAGCACCCACCGCAATGTTAAAGTTGATGGATGCGACCTCCACGGTGGCAGTCGCATCGTAATCGGGGGTGCGGGACCGCCGCCTTATAGGTGGGCAGTCCCAGTCCCCGCATCGATGGCGGGCGGACTCAAGTCCGCCGCCATCGTAATGACCCCCATAGTTTTTAGAATTATCTATTTTTTAATTAATGTTTTGTGTTTTAGTATATATTTTAAATGTATGTGATATATTTTTTGTATAAGAATTTGTAATATTTTTTAATATGTGTTACATTTTTAGTATTTATTAATTTTTTTTATTTGAATTTTGCATTTTTTAATTTCATAGCAGGTTGTGCGATTATAGGGGAATAGGGTGGGAAGTAATTTAATTATATTAAATTAATGATTATTTTTTATTTATTAATATTTATTTAATTGAGATGTTATAGTGTTAAATGTGTAAATTAATTTATTATTAATTAAATAATAATTGGTTGTTCATTAATATTAATTAATTAATTGGCAATTAATTAAGGCAATTGTGTAATTAATTTTAGGTGTGTGTTTTGGGGTTAATAGGGGTAAAGGGTGGCAAGTAATTTGTTTTTATTAATAATTATTTGTTAATTGTTATTAATTAATTTAATTGAAAATTAATTATGGTAATTGTGTAATTAATTTTAGGTGTGTGTTGTGTGTGTTTTGGGGTTTATATGGGTAAAGGGTGGCAAGTAATTTGTTTATTTCTTATAATAAATATTTGTTAATTGTTATTAATTAATTTAATTACAAATTAATTATAGTAATTGTGTAATTAATTTACAGTGTGTTTTGTGTGCGTTTTGTGCTTTATAGGGGTAAAGGGTGGCAAGTAATTTATTTATTTTGTTATTAATAATTATTTCTTAATTGTTATTAATTAATTTAATTAAAAATCAATTATGGTAATTGTGTAATCCATTTTAGGTGTGTGTTGTGGTGGTTATAGGGGTAAAGGTTGGGAAGTAATTTGTGTTTAATTAATTAATATATAGTTGTTAATTAATGTTAATGTTAATTGTTATTTTGGGTAATTGTTTATTTTTTGGTGTGTTCTTTTTACTTTTAAAGGGGTAAAGGGTGGGTATTAAATACATTTTATTTACTTTATAATTGGTTGTTTAACAGTAATAGTTTGTAGCTTTGAATTAAGTTTTAATTGTTTAATTTATTATTTCACAGTTTATTTTAGGTGTGTGTTGTGAGAATTATAGGGTTAAGGTTGTGGATAGTTAATTAATTTTTAGTAAATATTCTTTTATTAATAATAATATTTTAATTGGTAATTAATTATGTTAATTATGGAAGTATACTTTTTCAATATTTAGAATTTCGTTGTGATTTGTGTGATGTTTTAGGGTAGGAAATTAAGAAAATACATTTATATAATAAATAATGTTTTAGTTTGTAAATATTTTCTAGTTTAAAATATTTTTGGGGGAAGTTTATTCTTTATTTTATTTTATACAATTTTTGTAGGTATTTGTTATATGTAATTAATATTTTAATTTGTTTTCTTTTTATATATTTAATATATTTGTATTTAAATTTGTAACATATTTCTAATTTATTTATTTATTAATTTTTATAATAATATTTTGTTATTTTTAAATATTTATTTTGTTTTTATTTTTGAACTGACTGGAGTGTTAATAGTAATTTTACCCCTCCGCTATCCAACACTTTTCCTACTGTTGCACTCATTGGAGTGGGAATAGTAATTTTAACCCCTCCGCTATCCATCACTTTACCTACTGTTGCAGTCACTGGAGTTGGAATAGTAAATGTAATCCCTCCGCTATCCAACACTTTCCCTACTGTTGCACTCACTGGAGTGGGAAGAGTAAATTTTACCCCTCCGCTATCCAACACTTTCCCTACTGTTGCACACACTGGAGTTGGAATAGTAAATGTAATCCCTTCGCTATCCAACACTTACCCTACTGTTGCACTCATTTGTATTTGTTATTTGTATTTGTATTTGTTAAGCGCAACATTCATCCAAGAGGATATCACGGTGCTAGGAAAGCTATGACCTGAAATGAGGGTGGTGTGATACTGGGGACATCTGTGAGAAAGGGAGTCTAAGCGATAGGCTGTGAAATGTCAACAATTATAACCTGGGGAACAGATGTGTTTTCAACTTCCTTCTGAAAGACATGTAGTCGTCAGTAAGACGAAGGCCTAAAGGAAGTTTGTTCCAGTGAGCTGCTGCCAGATGAGAGAAAGAACGGCCCCCTGCTCTAGCTTTCTTAATGCGTCTGGTTTTTGCCAGTGCGTGGTAGCAGGACCTCAGTTTATATGTGGGGCCATAAAATTCGAGTTTGTCTTGCAGGATTCTGGGGCCACGTTTGTGTAGTGCTTTGTGTGCATAACCCAAGAGCTTGAATTTAGCTAATTGGCACACGGGCAGCCAATGGACCTCCCTCAGACATTCTGATGCCGAGCTGTATTTGTTTTTGTTACACACAAGCCTGGCAGCTGCGTTCTGGACTACCTGTAAATGAGAGAAAAGGTAGTCTGCCATGCCCACATAGACTGCATTCCCAAAATCCAAATTGCTTGAGAGTAAAGCCTGAGTGATGGTTTTCCTACAATTCAGGTGGATCTATAAGAAGAGTCTTCTGAATAGCTTCAGCGTAGCAAAGCTTTTCTCACACAGAACTCAGACTTGGTCCTGCATAGTTAATGCATTGTCGATGAGTATGCCCAGGTTTTTTACAACCTGTTTGGGCTCGGGGCAGATCCTAGTGATTGGGGCCACCACGTTGCATCCCAAATTAGGTGAGATCCTCCAAAAAGTAAAATCTCTGATTTCTCAACGTTCAGTTTCAAACAGTGATCTGACATCCAAGTCGCCATTTCTGAAAGGCAGTTAATCAGATTGTTCCTAGTGTCCTCATGCCTTTCTTCGAAGGCTATCAGCAGCTGCGTATCGTCCACATAGGAGCAGATATTAAAGCACCATTTCTTGCTGATTTTGGCCAAAGAGGATACATAGGCATTAAAAAGGGTGGGGCTCAAGGAAGCTCCTTGCGGGACACCGTAATTAATAGTTTTTGGGTTGGAGGCGAAAGGGCCCATTTGTACTCTTTGTGTTGTGTTGCGTAAGAAGGAGCTGCTCCATTGAAGAGCTTTAGGGGTTGATTATGATGACGGATCGCCCTCCCGCCATCACAACCACATTTACCCCCGCCATATTACCATGGCGGGGGCTACCGCGGCGGACGGAAAGTCCGTCTGCCGCTTTTCCGCAGGTCGGCAATCGTCACCATTGCCGGCCGGGCGGAACTCGGGCATAATATGGTGGCGGTGCCTGGAAGGCACCGCCATCCATATTATGATGCCTGGCGGTCCTGGCCTTTCCATGGTGGCGATGCCGCCATTGAAGGGCTGGCGGAAATTGCGTTGCGGGCCCCCGGGGGGTGGGGGGCTGCACTTGGGGGGTACCTATGGTACCCCTCTACATTGCCATGCTCAAGGTGGCAGGCACCGCGCAGTGCCTGTCACGTTGTGCATGGCAATGCACAACATGCCTCATTGGCATTGCGGCGGGTGCTGCTTACAGCAGCACCCGCCGCAATGTTAAAGATGCGGGAAGCGACCGCCAGGGTGGCGGTCGCATCCTAATTGGTGGTGCAGGACCGCCGCTCCGCTGGCGGCCAGTCCCAGCACTGCTAGGGTGGCGGGCGGACTGAAGTCCGCCCACCATCCTAATGGGGCCCTAAGAGTGTAGACCCTTTTCATGTAAGGTACTCAGCAGGAGGCCATGAGAAACAGTATCGAAAGCCGCCGACAAGTCCAGAAGGATCAGGGAGTTGGAATAGTAATTTTTATCCTTTCACTATCCAACACTTTCACTACTGTTGTAGTTATTGGAGTAGGAATAATACTTTTTATCTCTCCGCTATCCAACAGTTTTCCTACTTTTGCAATGACTGTATTGGGGAAATTAAAATTTACATATTTTTTTAATTGTTTAATGTTTTAATTTATTATAGAATTTTTTTTATATTTTAAATTATTGTTATTTTTTTTATATAATGTTAAAGTTTTAAAATAGATTAAAAATAATATATCAATTGTTTTAAAGTAAATATATATATATATATGTAAAATGTATTATGTTTTTGTGTTTCTCTTTTTTTAAATTAAGTTTATTCTTTATATTTTGTTAAAATGTATATTAAATTTAATTTATTCTGTTAAAATTAATTTTAATATTTAATATTTAATATAATTGATATATATATATATATATATTTTGTACATCTATATTTTTTACAACGATATTTTTTAGTCGATATTTTTGTACTTACCTGTGTAAGTATAGGAGTTGATAGTTTTTGTAATCTATATTTTTTTTGATATTTTTTACATCAATATTTATGTAATCGATGTTGTGTCAGTGAACCCTTTTATTCATATCCAATGTGCACCTTCATCATAAAAAACAAATATGAGATCTCTGCATCTTTCTTAAGCAATGGATTAATCTGCATACAAATTAATAGTAATTGTTAAGTAACTAAACCTTATGAGTCTTTAGTCTAGGGATTTCTAGCAATTTGCATATGTACCTTAACCCTCCGTTGAGGTGACACGTCTTATAATTAGCTCTGGGCTTACAGAACACAACGGAGTGTGGATATTAGGCTACATTATTTATCTATGCCTTCTGTTATTTCCCTACGATACTATAGAAACTCATATTGAGTGTCTGAAGAATTTCTGGGAGAACTGATTCACCTTACACTTAGACTTCAATGTGATACTACTGCAAAGAAATACAGAAACCCTGATGAACTCCTCTCAGAAGAAGAAAGACGTTGGCCGGGTTGTTGCATTGATTTTTTTTTAAAACATATTTTATTGGGGCTTTATGTAACACATTTGGTATCCATTACATTACATTACCATAATCATTTTCAACAGTGAGTTACATCATATCGACCATTATTGCATCTGATCTACAGTTATGGTGATTTTTACATGGTACTGGTGTTAATATACATCCCCTTATCTATCCTAAAGCCCAACTCCCCTCTTCCAAACCGGGCTGTTTCATTGGTGTATTGAAGATTAATGAAGAGAACTGTTTTTGAGACTTCACGCAACGGCTCCCACGTTATTTCAGTATTGGAGAAGAGTACAATAGGATTGACACAATTGAACTATGTGTTTATAGTGAAAGGAGGAAAGAAAAAGTGAAAAAGTTCTATAATACAATTGTTGGACTCTTGAGGCACTCCCTTTTGTGTTTATTTTCTGTTTAAATTTATCTATGGTTTTAGAGTAGTTTGATTATTAGAGGGTGAGCGCCTACTAATATAACCGTAAAAGACTAGCACTTATGTGGCCATGCGTAGCCATAGCTACTCTTGCTCTGGGATTATTAGTAATACAAATTGATTAAATTAATCAAATAATAATAAACGGAAATCAGAATAAGAGAAATGATCGCGATTACAGAGTGCCAGAAAACTGTGCAAACTGTTCTTGTATAAATCAGGCTAAACAGTGATGTGCAAAAAGTTCCAACAGTTCCACAGTGGGTGGTTGGCCCCCTCCTTGCTTAAGGGTCAATCCCCAAATGGTGATAAAACAAGACAAATGTAAACCTTTTCCCCTCAAAAGTCTACTAGAGCCAGGGATAAATGGGGGCCTTGGGCATTGTATCACATAGGGGCCGATTCCGATTCAGGCCAGAAATCTCTCCGACCGAGCCGGACCCGGAGAGATTTCCGACCGAATCGGACTCTGGCAGTCCGACCGAACGAGTACGATGCGCACGCATGCAATCGGACTCGAGTCGGTCGGACTCCCATTGAGTCAATGGGAGCCGGACGTACAACGCGTACGCGGGCTCCCATTGACCCAATGGGTGCGAGGCGAACAAGGGTGCCCCCTACAGCGGGTACGCCTCGAAGCGACTCACGGCGTACATGCACAGGTAGGGGGGACCCATGGGTCCCCCCTGTGTGCGACTCGCGCGGCTACGCATACAGGGGGGTCCGACACGGACCCCCAAAGTGCGGCTCCGACTGCTCTTTCGAGCCGGACGACGCGGGTCGGTCGGGCTGCTCGCGGCGCGCATCGTACTCGCTCGGCCGGACGCACGTACGAATCGGTCGGGAAAGAGGGCTCCGAATCAGATCCGGTTAAGCAGAATCCGATTCGGTGCCCTACCGGCCGAGATCGGAATCGGCCCCATAGTGTCATCCTTGAGGCAGGGAAGGTGATGGCAGAAGCACTATTGGAAAAAGGAGAGTCTCTCCTTTCCAATAATGCCCTTCTCAAATGTAGTCCTGCTCAGAGATTAAGGTAGCATCCCTCGCAGTTATTTAGGTACACATTATAAAGAAATCAAGAACCCATACAAACTTTAGATTTCAGAAATGCCAAAGGTTGGTAGAGTACCCTCAGTGGCAGCCTACCCTGGGGCCAAATACTGCAACAATCTCTCATAAAATATAAGAAGTGATTGAGCTTTGTATGTGTAAGAACGGCATTTGCAGCAGAGAATTCTAAGTTAGCAAATGTAGGATTTAATGGCAACCACATAACCATTTTTTCTTCAGCCTCTCTGCTTTTAAGCAGCTACCCACATCTAAAAAACAGACCTATAGAAAGGCAGGCTGAAAACCTGTCTGTGGTCACTGGTTTGGGCCACTGAAGTGTTGGGCAATAGACCCCACTACACAAGTGTGGCAATACTGGGTGGTAGGACTTTTGTTGCTCACCACAGAATCCAGAGGTTTTCTCATGGAATTGTGAGATAAATCTACGATTTTCCCAAACTTTGATGCCTGTTGGACAATCTGGGCAAAAGATGTAGTGGGATCCTTAAGTGTCACACCACACTGGATTCCCCTAGTCTCTAGTTTTTATAAATGTGTGGGGTTGGTAGGTTTCTATGGATAATGGCTGACCGAGGTCTCAAATAAAAAAGCTATGCATATTTGAAAAAAGGACTCCTGGAATGGTGAATTTTTAAAGTCCTCCATACGTAACAACTGTAAAATGTCCAATATAACATACAGATACAAATGTAATGATCAGCAGTTTGAAGCAGTTGTCAAGATGGGCAAGGTATAACTCTTGTAAGGACTCCAGTGCTGCAAGCTATAACCTACATGCATTTCATGACATTTGGAAAATATGCCTTGGTTTTTTTCTAGGCTGAACATGTGATGATGAGACGTACTTTGATGATTCTAACATTCAAGAAAATGCTTTTATATTTTCATTTTAGAAACCATGCAATTGTGATTACAGTAAACTTGTGTCACTGCACTATGTGATAACAAAATAGTGTGTCAAAATGTGAAACTACAGTGCTAAATGCAGGCATTTGCCTAATAGTAATATAAATGCTACTAGTGGGCCTGCAACACTTAGTGTGCCACCCACTTAAGTAGCCCTTTTAAACATGTCTCACACCTGCCATTGCAGCATGTGTGCAGTTTTAAACTGCCAATTCGACTTAGCAAAATAACCACTTTGCCAAGTCCAAAACTCTCTTTTTAATACATATAGGTCACCCCTAGGGTAGGCCCTAAAAAGCAGTGGGGCAGGGTGCATTACATTTAACGAGCTGGACATGTTCTTTTAAAATGTACATGTCCTTTCAAATTTGTTTATAACTACTGTGAGGCCAACCTCTCCCATAGGATCACACAGAGTTCCCTGATTACATTTAATAAGTGGTACATTTTCTTTGGGAGCAGATGGAAATGTCATGTTAGTTGTCTAAGGAATTGCAATTTAAAATTCTCTTTAACGGTAAGGTCCGATTTTAAGTCACAATTCTGAAGATGCCACTTTTAGAAAGTTATAGAACAAAATTTCTAGCTGACGGATTACAATGCTGTTTTCTACTACAACAGACTATGACCAAACTCTGATTGTATTGGTCTCCATAATTTATTACATTATCTTTTTTAGTACTGTTTTTAGAAAAACCATTTCATTTAGCTTTTAAGAAACAGAGTTAGAGACCACATTATTTGCTTTGACATTGAACATATAAACAAGCTAACACAAAAACCTAAATATACATTACAAGTATAACACACAAATTATTTAAAAGATAAATTCAAGTATTCAACCAGTCAATATTTTCACAGCAACATTGATCTCGATTTTTTATTAGATTAAAGGTTCAAGCTCATAGGGTATACAAACTTTCAAATAATCCCCTTAGAGCAATTCCTATTTCCATGCTAATGTTTCCTCAATGGTAAAGCGTGCCGACGCGTTTCAAATCCCAACTTGATTCTTGGGATTTTCCTCAGGGCTAAAACTGGATGTAATCTATTAATCAAATCAAATAAAATGATATGAGATTTTGACTCAATGGTGCCCCTTTCTCGAGTTCTGCATTTTTTAAAAAGATATGTGTTTGCTGCTGTGTTAGCTATGGTACCTGCTAAATGTGTCATGCGGACATCTTTCTTTTAATCGGTAGAAAGGACGGCGCTCATGCTGCAGCTACAGGAACACAGCAAGTTCCAGAGACCTCCCTGCAACTGCCCAGCTGACATGCTGCACTCAGCCTGCCTTGACCTGCAACTGGACCTGCCTGAGACTTGCTGACCTCTGCTGGGGTGAGCTCCTGATCCTCAAATGGTGCCTCCCCAAGTCCTGGGCCTGTGACTGGCACTAGAGAGAGCTCTTCCTGGTCTAACTGAATGTCCCACCAAATCCAGCGTGGGCCGATGCAAAGTCCAGCAAAGCCTTTTACACACAGCTGCAAGCTTCACCAAAACTGACACCAAGCAAAGGAAAGCCTTGCAAGGCCTCACCACACACCTGCCAGCCTCAAGACTGAACGACGCAAAGTCTTGCCACACAGCTGTCACTTCATCAGAACCGATGCAGAGAAACGCAAAGCCCCAGAAAACATAGCAGCATAGTTTCATCAGAACTGATGCTGGACGACTCAAAGCCTCGCAAAGCAATGCCACACAGACCATGCACCAAGGACATAAGGTACAATCCTTACCAGACCAAACTTGGCCATGTGCCTGGCCTGTGCTCAATGTTGGTTGGACTGAAATTGTGACTTGGTCCTGGTCCAGCGTGACCAGATACCCTCAGTTGGCGCTTTGTGCCTTTTTGGCGCTACTTTTATCTAAATCTTTTAAAATTGCATTTCTCCGGTTCGACAGATTGGATTTTTGTCATCTTGGTTTTCACTTTATTACTGTTTAAGTGCTGCATAAATACTTTACACACTACGTCTAAGTTAAGCCTGACTGGTTTTTTGTGCCAAGCTAACAGAGGGCAAAGGACAAGTTAATTTTGTGACTTTTTGTGGTTCACTCTGACAAGGATTGTGTTTGTTGCTTGTGTAGGGGTGGAACCAATTGGGTGGAACCTAATTTCTTACATATATGTTCTTAATCATAATAATTTTGTCGTATATTTGGCTGTTTTCTAGGGCCCTTTACACACAGTAAATTACAAATTCTGTGCATCTTTATAGTCCCCAACATGTGAGAAAAAGGCTGTAAATTTGGCCTAAATATCGTTTATGGACAAAGGTGTTGAAGAATTATGCGAAAACAGTCCCAAATAATAAAAGAAGGCTGAGCACTGGCAGAGTAAACCCTCAGCATTTAAGGGGTTAATAGTCTTGTTCATTTAAACTGACTGAAAAAGATCTAGTTTTTGGTTTGGTGGGAAGAATACATCTGAAGCTGAATCAGATCAGTTTCCTGTGTGGTTTTGATCTTTTGGACACTTTAGATTAGTTTCATGTGGGAAGGAAGCTCATCTGTGGCCTTCAGGCATGTTTATTTTTCTAATTTAATGAATTTAATCTGTTCGTTACAAAACCCGGTTCTCTTTTATAATATTGGCTTTTATGGGGGCATAAACTCTTTTTCATCAAAGTAAATTGCGCTATAATTGAAAAGTTCAAAACACTCTCCTTTCAGTAGAAAGACCTGGAAATTAATGTTGAAAACGACAAGGACACACAGAGACACAAGCAAGCACACTTACGACAAACAACAAGTAATATGAAACCTTTAGAGAGAAACATGCTTTTTTTCCCCTCAAATCTAGGGATGGGTTACATGTGAAGGGGATTTAATTTTATTATGAAAATCCCTGAACTGTTTTGAATAAACAGACTGCTTCTGGTGTTTTCATTTTTAATGCATTAGATAAGAGCGTAGCTCAATGAAACTATTAAGGCGCCACTGTATGTAATACCTTACTAGCAAATGCATTTACTATGTTGTATAACAAGTCACTCTGAAAAGGCACATGTTTAATGTAATAACAAATGCATTTTGCATGTCTTATGAACATGATGCATGGAAAATGTAACATTAACATGATTTGAACTAATGTTTCTCACTCTTTAGAAATCACCCTGAATTTCAAAATGAAATGTGCACATGATACATGAGTAACTGGAAGACAACTAAAAAAAATGTGATTGGTGTAGCTACTGCTGAAATCATCTTGCTCTTCTTGCAATAAGAAAATAAAAGCCGAAAAGTCCTGGTCCTCCAACGCGACATCGGATTTTCCTTGGAATAAGAACATTTTGTGACAGCCTTTATGCACCAATCTTTTGCTTTGCAATTTGAATATTTTAATTTAGGAGAACAGCTCAACATAATGCAATGCGTAAAAAACGCAAAGAACAAACCTCTAAGGGGCTTATTTATGAGCCCCTTGCAACACATTTGTGCCTCCGTTGCATCACTTTTCGTGATGCAGCGGCGGCGTAAACAATGCGCCACGTAGCAGCATATTTACAAGGTGACGCAACTAGGCAGATGCGTCACCTTGTAAAGCCCTGCACCACATTATACCTGCGTCAGGTATAATGTATGGAGGGTGGGCGTTCCCACGCAACAAAGCCTTGTAGGAGTGGTGCAGTGAAATCTATCAGATTTCACTGAGCCACTTCTAGGACTATACTGTGCCAAAACCTTACGCCTGCCTCATGGCAAGCATAAGGGTGACGAAGTGCATTAATGATAGGCCTCCCCCACGCATTGCTGGAGTTGCATCAAGCTTCCGACACAACTCCAGCAATGTGTCACTTTTGCGCTGACAGATACGTCAGAAATACTGACGTATCTGTCATTCCTTGCGACATGATGAGCCGTACATTAAATACGGCGCATCCGTGGTGCACAAGGAGAGCGCTGTGAAAACTGTTGCATCGCTGTTTTCACGCAGCGATGCAGCAGTTTTCATAAATAAGCCCCTAAATTTCTAAAGCCCAACCAGACGCAAAATGCAGAAAATACCTACAAATCCAGCAATCTGTGGCACAATGCTTTCTTGTGAATTTAAGGGAAGGACGCCTAGCAACACTGTTACAGATAGGGCCCCCTGGAATCCTCTGAGAAAAGGCCCCCAGCCAGCTTTACCTGTGTAGGGGAGTGGGGTGAAATTTGAAGAATTCCTGCCCGGAATTTTATTGACGTTTTGGACCATTATTTTAAGATGTTTAGGAGCACCATACTAGGCTCTTATTCCACCCCAAAAATACTTAGATAAATTAAGTAAAAATATATGTTATTTCCTCAAGTGCACTAGTACCCATGATGTGGCTGTCAGCTGATTAATGTCCTTCATTTCTACTGCATGCACATTATAGAAGATTACTAGAAAATTCCTAATTTGCTGATGTATAGGACGAGAACATTTGCTCATATAAGACATTCTGCACAGTCAATTTGCTCTGTTAAGAGAACACTGACATTGATGGCATGTGTGTTGGGCAGAGCTGGACTGAAGAATGAATCTTGAGTTTACCCACATTCATTTGCAAAAACTGGCAACTTCAGACTTCATTGCCATATAAATAAAGGTTACATGGTATTTTTAAAGTGTAACAAATGACAGTGCTATTGCGTCTTGATACTGAGGGCTGTGGTAGGAGTAGGTAATGTACCTTGTTAGTGTTAATGTTCATGCCCTTGTATCCATTGGGTGCCAGTGTCTGTAGTCTCCTCATATAATAGGGTATAATGCACTTGTAATAAGATGGAAGGTATATCCATTATGTTTGTGACAGAATAATGCATCTGCCTAGTGTTAAATCGGGGCCTTTGTCTACATGTCCTTCTGTCAGTGTCCCATGTTCTATGCTCCTTTGTCACATACCCAATATCAGAGACTACATGTGACTTTCATTGTCTGTGTACCTGTATGCCCAGGACCCTTTTGTCTGTGCCCCCATGTGTCTCTGTCCCCATTTCGTATAGTATCTGTTTCCCCTCCTCTTATTCTTAGCGTCCTGTGTTCTAGCATCATTGTTTGATTTTCAGTGTCCCTATGTCTTTACTCTTATGTCCGTCTGTCACAGTTACATATATATTTGTGCATGTTAATTAAGTTATTTTTTAACATGCACTAGATTGAAATATCAATGTAAGAAAAAGTCTGAGAAAAAGTATTGCAAATGTCACAATGAACAGACAGATTATCAGAATAGTCTCTTCTTTAAGACTTTTCAAAAGGATAGGAGAAAAATATTCCTCCTGGAGATGAAGCAAGAGACAGTTTTGTAGCTTGGGCCCTGAAACTTTGGCACCTGCAAGTTTTTTTAAAAATATGCTTCGCCAAAAGCCTCCCATGCATCAGAAAAAACGTAAAAATACATCAGAAACAACTACGCTCACAAAAAGGTAGCTGAATCTAAAACTAAAGGGATAGATACAAAACAAGTGAGTTGGACTATTGAGTCCAATATAACTGGAAATATATTGATGCATAGGTACTGGGAAATAACGTTTTTGTCAGGCCTCTCCATTGCCTTTCAGTAAGCCAAAAAATCGCTGTGTTGACTGATAGAAGGGAATTGCAAAGAGTTTGGCTATGAACAATTTTTGGAATTAGAGGTACAGAAAGAATGTCTATTATTCCTACTGGGCAAGAAGAAATCTCTTGTGCAACCTTCTTCTGCTTTCCACTTCTTTGTTTCTCTTCATGGTCTCCAGTACATTTTCTGGACCATAGAAACTATCACCCACACAATTTGTTGTTGAAACCGATGCTGCAAGTTATCTTATTTCGCTGAGCCATATACTCACTGACCTGATATTGTTACTGAACCAGGCAAGTATTTTATTTTAAAAATTCTCTTGTGCTTGGATTTGTGGATAATTTGTTAGAACTACAGGCAAAGTTTTCATTTTCGTAATTGTTTCCATGTTCCATCAAGTTTGCAACAGAACATGGGTTAGGGGCCTCAATGACTTCCTGCAGCTGTGATCTAGACTGAGTTTGGGTGTTCTGCTTCATAGCTCCTCCTGTAGTCTGTGAATTTCCATTCAGTGGAAGCTTCTGACCACATGGGCCTGCATGAGCTGGTATCTGATCTTGCAATACCTGTAGTTCTGGAATGAGGATGAAAAAGAAAAGAAGTCATCATGGCTTGTAATAGTTTTAGAAAGTAGCACCAGTGCTGATCTCTAATCCTTTCCTAGTACTGCAGCTGACCTGTTTACTTTCAGTATCTCGAAAGTTAATCTTTTGTTTGGTGTCAAGGAGGATCTAAGCTAAAAAAGAAGAGACTAAAGAGGCGAGGCCTTAAAGCATTTTCTGACCACCGTGTTTACCAGAGTTCCCCTCTGCAGAAGTCAAATATAACACAATAATGGTGATATGGACCATAATCAAGGGTGAGTGAGGGAATAATGCTGCAGTCTGAACTAGAAGGTTCTGAAATAGCTTAGGTATTTGTAGGAATCAGTTAATAATAAGAGGTAAATAGTATTTGCAGCATCAGTTGAGTGATTTGGGGGAATCTTATTCAGGGATTACTACCAGGTCAACTCAATTCGTATCATTGGCAGTAAGCTCAGCTCTTGATAAGAAGCAAATAATAAATTCAAATTCATGACAGGTGTGCCTTCTTGTAGGTCACATCTTACCACCGCACCCCTTCTCGTTTCAGCAGCCCAGGCTTATAGGCACCATGACCTCTCATTTGTAGAGCCCCCAGATCCTGTAGATGGGCAGGCCAGGGCTTCCTGATCAGAACTCTGGTCAAAGCCAAATCTTCATTTGGATGGAATGCCTGAAGGCAAATGGAACCACAGAGCAGCAGAGCACAAGTAGGCACCTGGCACCAGGTAAGGATTTGTATACTAAGAATATGCCTGAGCAGAATTAAAATTCCGCTGCCATTTTGGAAATTTTGTGTTACGTTTGTTACGCGAAATTCCAGTATTATGTTACTTTGTGTAATTATGCACCATTCGCTGTGAAAAATTACAGCAAATGCACGGGGGCAACAGCACACAAGTGACTACTGTTTGTGGTGCTTTGTTTTTGTGCAGTTTTTTTGCGTAAACTGTGTTCTTGCATCAATAACTGATGCATTTTGGGCTAAAATGTAGTGCTAAATAACAGATATGCATTCCGCTTAATTATGTGTAATTTCACATAATTTTGCTGAAATTACACAAAATCAAATTATGCAAACGTTGCACACCCCTAGCTGCGAATATATGTCTGTGTCAATTTTGAGCCTTTTCTATACCTCCGGTCTGACTTTCCCATATATCTGTGTTCAATTTCACAGTGTTTGTGTCCAAAAGCCAATTCTATTTTCCTCTGTCATTGTTCCCTTTACAATGTGACTGTCACTGCATCATTCTCAATGTCATTATTCCCTTGTAAGTGTCTATGCATCAGTGCCCCCATAGTTGCAATATGTTCCTATCCCAAAAGTCAGTGTTCACATTAGGGGTGGGTGGAAATCGCAGAATTTGACTCTGTGGAATTCCATGGAGTTACATAAAAACTCAGCGAGATTCCGTGGAGTTCTGCCAATGGGAAGAATTAGGAACTTTGCAAAGGGAGCGTTGTAATTTAGCACCAGGAGCATGTACCACGCTGAAAAATCAGCATGAACAGCACTACGTGGCACGCCAGAGGGTGCAGCTACTGGAGTTAATTTTACTGCAGCTCGAGTAGATTTTCTACTCAAGCAGCAGCTTTCTGAATGGAACAGTTGCAACCACCCTCTACCGCCATCACTAGAAAAATCGCACCAGAGGTCCTCCTAGCAACCGGAAATCGCCATAGAGAATGCCACATCTCACTCACGCTTGCCAACTTTCCGTTCTTGAGATGCGCGCGAGAAAAAAACCCACCACGCAGGGATTGGCGGAATTTGGCCAGAACAAGGGTAATAGGAAGTCCCCAAAATTCCGCCTATTCCGCGGTCAGAAAGGAATATTTTGCCCACCTCTAGTCAACACATCAATGTTACCATACTAGTACCCAAACTCTATGCCTTTGGCCCTGTGTTAAAATCCCTGGGGCAGATTTACAAGCCCCTTGCGACACATTTGCGCCGCCGATGCGTCACTTCTGTGACGCAGCACCGGCGTAAACCATGCGCCACATTGCGACTTATTTACAACGTGACGCATCTAGGGAGATGCGTCACGTTGTAAAGCCCTGCGCCACATTAAACCTGTGTCAGGTTTAATGTATGCAGGGTGGGCGTTCCGTCGGAAAAAGCCTCGTAAAAGTGACGCTGTGAAATCTACAAGATTTCAATTAGTCACTTTTCAGAGGCCGCTGCGACAAAACCTTACGCCTGCTTGAAGCAGGCGTAAGGAGTGGCGCAGCACGTTAGGTATGGGCGGTCCCTGAACATTGCTGGAGTTGCGTCTCGCTTGCGACACGACTCCAGCAATGCGCCGCCCTTATGCCATCAGATGTGACACGCATCTGTCTATCCCTGCGCCACGGTGCGCCGCATTGTAAATGCGACGCATCCGTGGTGGCGCAAGGGTAGAATTGCGTGTCGCATCGGTACTGGCGCATCCTTGCTAATATGCAGGGATGCGCCAGTACTTGTAAATCTGCCCCACTGTGTTCATGGCTTATCCCTGTGCCAGGATTCCTAAGTAAATATAATTTTGTCAATGGAAGACTCTGTGGTTATGTCAGGGTTCCAGCGTCAGTATCCTAGTTACTCCCTGTCATTGTGCCCCTATCAATACAGCAGTGTCAGTGTCCCAGTGTTCCCAGGTATGAGATATTATCCTTGTGTTAGTTTAAGTGCTCATTTGTCAGTCCTCTCTTTTTGGTGCCTCAGTCAGTGCCCCAATGTCAGTGTCGCAGTCTCACAGTTAATATCTCTCTTCCAGTGTTGTGACGTCAGTAACCTAGCGTCACTGCCCCTATATCTTTGTCCCATACCCAGTGTCTGTGTTGCAGATTTGGCGTGCTGCTGTTGCTATGTTCTTTGTATATATAGAGCTAATACAACGATAAGACTGCTTCAAATCAGTATGGCGGAAAATAAAGGTTATTTGAGTACATGAGAATGGAACGGACCCTGAGTGCTGAGAATGATACTGGAAATTACATTTCCAAGTGACACAGAAATATGGATAAGGCGGGGTGAGGATGCTTTATAAAGGACAAAGCAAGACATTTGGAAAGTATGTATTTTTTTACAACGAATAGCGTGACACATTCAGGGAGGAAACAGCTGGCAAGCCTGAAACAAGCATTTCATTGTTCCATACATTACAATTTGGCAGAAATATTACTGTGTGACCAGATTCATATTTAAGTCTTATTATCCTTGTGATATGCATTTTGTTATGCTATTGATCTGTTTTGCTGATGATAAAATTGCATCATAAAGTGCAACAAATGTAAAGTGAACCAACATTTCTCTTTTGTGGAAATGGTGCACCATTTTCTTGATTTTGTGTCAATACAAATGCAGTATAAAGCAGGAAGGAAGTGTTGGTTGTTTTGTAAATGTTTGGGCGCAGAACAGGGTTTTTGCCCTGTAGCTCACATCCACTTATAGGGTGTTAATATCTGCTATAACTGATCATTTTGCAGTCATCACAATAACAATGACTGAACATTCGTCAAAGTTAGTCGAACACTTTGTTGAATTAAATTACGTGTCTGCTTCCAAGGTTGTATCTCTTAGATTGTCTTCCACAAATACATACTCAAGTCCAGGATAAATAGAAACAATCAGTTGAACATGTAAGAGCTGAGCATATTTTGTAGACATTAAGGGGCATATTTTCAAGCCCCTTGCGCCACTTTTGCGCCGCCGTTGCCTCACGCATGTGACGCAGCGGCGACGCAAACCATGCGCCGCGTTGCGCTATATTTACAACGTGACGCATCTAGGGAGATGCGTCACGTAGTAAACCCCTGCGCCACATGAAACCTGCGTCAGGTTTCAAGTGGGCGTACCGGCGCGGGGGGGCGTTCCGGCGCAGGAACGCCGGAAGAGTGACGTAGTGAAATCTACAAGATTTCACGCAGTCACTTTTCGACGCTGGTGCAGTGCCAAATCCTTACGCCTGCTTCAAGCAGGCGTAAGGATTGACGCACCATGTTAGGGATAGGGAAGGTTGGAACAGTGCTGGAGCTGCGTCGCGCTTGCGACACAACTTCAGCACTGCGCCAACCTTCCGTCGGCAGATGCGTCACGCATCTGCTTATCCTTGCGCCACGATGCGCCGCATTGTAAATGCGGCGCATCGGACGTGGCGCAAGGGTAAACTTGCGTGACGCATTTTCCCTGGCGCATCCCTGCTGATATGCAGGGATGCGCCAGGGAACGTAAATATGCCCCTTAGTCTGCTTTTCCTTACGGTTAAGAATGCATTAAAATAATTCATTAATAGAGCTGAGGAGGAGACAAAGATTCGTCATCATCCAATTGATCAAGAAGGCTTCCCTTGTTACAATCTCTGTTGGAAATACTAAGCCTGTCAGTTTAGACGAGGGCACTACTATATCTGCTGCCCCTACTACTTTATCTACTTGAAGTTCACTCAAACAATTCATGTTTATTCAACAATATTATTTATTAAAAATGTTAGGTGCACTTTATGTACTCTATATTATAACATTGATGCAGCACATCAGACACAATCCAAACATGTATAAAATAACATTGCCGTACCTTGTGGGCAACACAATACAATGCCTGGACAGACCCCACCCAGTGGCGTAATAAAACTTGAGGGGGCCCCCCTGCACAGTACATGGAAAGGGCCCCCCTCTCCTCTGCCCACCATCTACCACTTTTGCTGAGGGGGCCCCCTGGAACTCGCCCCACCGCACCGCAGGGCCTGAGAGGGCTAATGTTATGCCACTGACCCCACCATTGTGTTACTGTGTCTAAAATAGTGCTGTCTGAACAAGACGATTTATCACACTGGTGTGATTGCTGGCTACTTTTGGCATATTAGATTCACCATTAGAGTTCAGCAGTTCTCTTTTCATGCAGGTATTACAAGGAAACCAAATCTTCTCAAACTTATGCATCCTGTCATGGACTGTGGCTGATAACTTTTCCAGTGTGCAAATACTTCCACATTTCTAACCTCCATTAGGCCAGCCAAAGTGCTTGCTGGTGCTGCCAAAAAGGGTGCCAAGTTAAGTCTGGCCCCATACAATAGGTGTGTTATTAGCTTGTCTAATGTTGTCATCATTGGATAGAGACGGTCTTCACTGGGTGCATCAACAGTAGGATGATGGGTTCTAATGGGACATGCACCTCCTTAAGTGATTTGATTTTCAGCAGAATGTCTTTTCAATATGGTTGAATGTGTTCCCAGGACCATAATACCCACGTCTCAGTACCCATAGAAACACATCCTTGGCAACATTGTTCAGAACCCCCAAACACTGCTCTCAATCTTGATGGTGTCAAATATCACCTTGTCACTATTTTATTTATGTTTTTTTTTCTTTCTGCTGGGTGCATGTACATGATTTTTCAGCTCTAGGTCATATGTTGGTCCAAGGTTGTTCTTGGATTTCAATGCCTACATCTGTTTCGTAGTTGGACATGGAACTGTGTTTTTGATGTAGTTGTAAGTGGTTTATATGGCTAATAATACAGAAGATCCTATTCTTTAACTACCTATTAGAAGACATTAGTTTGATCGGGGTCTTGTACTGGCCTGCTGTTCTTTTATCGATCAGATCATGCTCAGTGTAGTAGCTAATCAGGGCGAAACCTATCCTGGGCTGCTTGTGTTATGGTTCATGGAGGACCTGGCCTGGCAGCTCAGGCTAGACTGTTCCCACTGGAGCAGGGTCACGACTGATTTGAATATGGCTGGTTCCAAACTGAGGTGGCAAGATGGGTTAAAAAAGATGGACTGGGATGCGTTTTCGAGCGTTTGCCAGTGGTTGAGATTAATTCAAGCATTCCATTCATCACCTTGTTGTTGTTGCAGTTGACAACAATAGTGTGATGGGTATGCACAGATGTGGGTCCCGTGCTCACTGTGCCATTGGTACTGATAACGCTGATCCTTATCTTATCTTTTCTAAGGATCTCCAGGTCGCCAGGATCTTTTTACCTGCTGAATAGCGTGAAGAGAAGAAAATCTTTTTCAGTTATGCAATTATCTTTGAATCCAGTTTACCTTAAAAGACCACTGACTCCAAATTCAATTTTGTGGATTTATTACTGCCAAAAATAACTGCACGTGCAAGCACCTCAACACGAGGTTAAAGAAATAGATGGGCACTAATACAAATAGCATCCTACGCAGGCGTCTCATCCGACTCAGGATAAGAAGAATCGTTAGCTCCAGAAGTATTAGACAAGCGATGACTGCTCCAATCCCTATGTTATTCTTCATTTACCTAGATATGCATAAAGCCCATTAACTGTCCCTACTCTATCACTCAGGTGACATACCTATTTAACGAGCTACCCAGGCAAGAGTAAAGAAAAGGTGTCAGCTGTGAAGACTTCCTAAGAAGTGCATTCACATAGCATTTCGAGCTCGTTCTAAGATGCTCCTTCCTTGAATCCCTCTCTGTCTTCTCTCTCTGGTCTCCTCTACCTCTTCTCCTATACTCCACTCTCGGGGCACTATCCCTAATACAAAACCCAAATACAATTGAACACGCCCTTGTCACGCCTCTTCAGCCAGGTCTTCCTTCTCGTACTTTTCCATCGAAACTCTTACTTCATCCAGGACGGTTACAATGACCTTGAGTCCCAGGCACCTTCTCCGCTGAAAACATCATCCCTGCATTCCAGTGTACTCCCATCTCAATGCCTCCCACCACCCTAACTCGCGAAACAAAGAGCCAGTCTTTCGCTAACGAGGCATGTGTCCTTGCACCTGCAACAGAAGATACGTTTCACAAACTTTCCCTCTGCACGAATCTCCCAACTGTGCCCAGAGAGCCTTTCCAAGAGAACCTTCTCTGCTTACAAAATAAGCTAACATAAGAACGAATCAGGCTCTTTACGTATATGCAGTCAGGCCCTTACACAATTTAAACACACAATTATGATCACTTCCATAAACATTAGTTCATTACATTTCATATGCAAAAGTGAACTACACGTGCAACTTAATATGGTACACGTTTAAACTATTACATCTCGATTACACATGGCCTAATCCATCAAGGCATCATTTTGAACACGTTTCAGTTAAGCATTACATTCGCAGGATTATAATAGCGCAATTACTCTTCTATTCACTCTAATCAGGCAAGTTAAAACTACATTTTACTAGCCATTCATTGATATATAACTGGATATATGCGGGTACAGACTAACGATGGTTATGATGTACCCCTACAAATTTTGCGAGAGCATAGCGCTCTATCAGTTCCCCCCTTTGATGACTCCTGTCATCACATTAATCAATTCCCTTGGAGAAAGAACCGACCTAAACAGAGCTCGTTGCCATTCTCCCTTGTCTGAATCTTTCTAAACTCTTGAGGCTTCGATAGTGACTGTCCTGCAGTCTAGCCATTCTCGTCTCATTTTCTCTCAGAGCCCTCTCAGTTCTGCCTGCTCGATACCATTTGTATGCTTTGATCAAACCCCACAGGCAAACCACACAAACCACCACAATAAGGAGAGGTCTCAGAACATCGCCAAGGAATCCCTTTCCCAAATTCGCAAACCAGCTCCCCACTTGACCGAATCCTTTTCCAACCTTCTCCCAGGCTCTCTCTTCAGTCAAATCCACTATTTTCGTGTGGATAGTAGTGATGTTACTTATATATTTCTCCAGATCCTTGCTGCGGTCTGGTATATAAGTACAGCACTCTTAAACCTTCAATAATTTACAGACCCCGCCCTCTTTTGCCAATAAGACATCCAAAGCAAGGCGATTCTGCAAAACCATTGTACTTATCGACAACATCTCTCCCTCCACCAATACCAATGATTTTGCTGTGTTCATTGATAGTTCATCTATCACAGTCGCCAATCTCCGGATTTTCACGTCATTCAAGACCACTCCCAAACTTGGTATCATTGCTCCAAAGATATCTCCCACTACGATCCCTGTACTCGCACCTCTTCTCACTCTTGAATACTTTCCACCTTCCAAAAGTTCTAAATCCTCTGTATGGTAAATCTTTGGAAATATTATTCCCAAGTAACACGTACCATACCAGTTTGCAGGCAATCTCACATAAGCATTCCTTCCACACACGAAATACACCGTAGGTATCACTTGTACAGGGCCTTGGAGAAATTCTTTGCTGAATCTGCCATGGTGAAAACATGGTCACATGTACTCTGTCCCACTGGAACCTTTTCATAGTAGGTCTGATAACGTCTCACACACAGCTTTCCCCTCTGCTCATTGTCCAAGGCTATAGGACCATAACTTCCTTTTGTTCGGTGCAATCTTTCCTCCTCGGTCCAATCTACTGGACTATGCCCTGTGTCCTGTGTCTGTGTTAGTTTTCTATATCTATCTTCTACCTGATCTACGAACTTCTTTTCTACATCTGATAATGAGCACGTCAAGTTATGTCGGTGGGCATATGCCGTGTCCAGTTCCAAAGACGGTATGAAGAACTTCCTAAGTCTATCCTCTGACTTATAGTAATCGTACTTATTCAAATGTTTATAAGCTGGGACTTCAGGAAGCACTGCATCGTAATTGGAAAAGAAATACTCAAACTGATCTCTTTCATAAAATATACTAAGCAACAGACTACATGAAATTCCATACGTCAGTGGAAGATGGTGATATCTAATACCCTCATCCACTGAAGCAGGCAACTGCATACACACATAACAATCTTTAGCATCCATCGCATCTACATACTCATATAGCAGCTTGGCGTAAGCATTAAGCTTAAAATCACTTCTAGACAAATCTACATGCAACCTACGACTTTCTTCTATCAGCAAAGCCTTGTCAGCTCCTATGTTTCCCTCTTTTTGGCTAGGTGTAGTAGGTGTAGGAGTTCCTGACACCCCCTCCACTGCTAGCTCGTGTGGAACTGTATATGAGACTACAATTACTATGATTATAGAAACTATCACACCCCCTATAAGTATGCCTACGATCAATTTGGATCTACGATGTGGATCTCCAGCCTCCATGATCTCGAAAGTTCTCGAAAGTTCTTAGTTTCAGCAATGAGCACTCAAAAAGTCTCTGTCTTCTCCACACGTGACTTGCTTAACCAATTCGAGCAACACTCGAAACCTCTGGAAATCCCCCTTTTCGGCTACAGTCTTATTTACATAGTCCAGAAAAAGACTTCCCTAAACTCTTGTTCCTCTTCGGTGGAAAGTCCCTAAGTTTATTCTTCTTCCACTCGGATCTAGGTTATCTTCTTCTTTAGACTTTTTATTTACAACAGGTTATATTTCATCCACAATAAGATCATCTGCAAGTGCTTCTAAAACATGGTACAAAAGTTCAAGACGAAGAATTACCAACTCATGTGAAGACGGCCCAAATCCAAAAGACGGAAATTCGAGTCGATGCAAAACCAATTCTCGGACTTTACTCAGAAGCGGGGGATTCGGAACCGTAAGGGTCAGTATTCCTTCGACCTCGAGTCCCGGTATTAACAATACCACCTTCAGCACCACGTTCGGACTCTTGCTGACCACCTGCACAGACCTCAGCCTCCCCGAGCTCACTACCCCCTGCATCAGTCACTGCGTAAGTCCACTCAGGCGTAGAGTATCTCTGGCAAGGTACCCTCGTTTTTTTTTACCTCCTCCGACCCTCTTGAGTCTGCTCTTCGTCACTTGCTTCTGTTTCAGACGTTTCAGACACTGGAGCAAGATCTCTTTCGGGTGCCAACCTCAGATTCAGTCGCCTCCGTCTTTCAGGCCAAGCCTCCTCAATTCTGGTCGTTCTTCCGCCTTCCCCTTCTATACCCTGTGCACCACTTCCTTCTTCTGCTGAATTTGACTCTATTCCACCCACTGCACCACCTCTGTCTTCCGAGTCAGAGTCGAGGTTCGGATTGTCGAAAACCCCTTCTGCTTGCCCTGGTGCACAACCAGCTGCATCAGCAGCCCTCACAGCTTGACTTGTCCTCTCATGTGGCCCTGCCACATCAGCTGGATTTTCATTTACGAGAGGAGCTGTTTCTTCTGAGGGTGCTGAAACTCTGCGGGTATGGGAAGCATGTACCCAGTTCGGCAATCCTCCACACTTCACTGCTGTGTTCGTTACCAGTATCACCTGGTACGGGCCTCGCCACCGAACATCCAGACAGCTCTTCCTCACGTGCTTTCGGACAAGCACCCAGTCGCCTGGGCACAGGTCGTGGCACAGATCACTCGAGGCCGGAACAGCTGCAGCTTGTACCTGCTGGGACACAGAACGGACCACATCAGATAGTCCTTTACAGTAATCGAGAATCAAGTCATCAGTGATGTTTATCAAAGCTGTAGTCGGTACTGCTGGCAATCGCATTGCCCTTCCCATCAAGATTTCGTGAGGGGACAACCCAGTCCTCCTATTTGGGACACTTCGCATGCTCATCAGCACAAGTGGCAATGCGTCAGGCCACTTCAAGGACGTTGATGAACACATTTTTGCCATCCGGACTTTCAAAGTCCCATTAACCTGTTCCACCATCCCAGAAGCCTCTGGTCGATAACTGCAATGGAGTCTCTGATCAACATTCAATGCGGCACAAAGTAACTTCATGATTTCACTGTGGAAGTGTTTTCCTCTATCTGATTCCAAAGAGGTTGGAATCCCAAACCTCGGGATGAGTTCCCTCAACAATAACTTAGCCACTGTGAGAGTGTCACACCTGCGTGTTGGGTAAGCCTCCACCCACCGTGAGAATACACATACCAGCACCAAAATGTATCTCAACCCATTGCACTTAGGCATTTCCACGAAATCTTGCTGTATTCTATTGAAGGGCCCTCCTGACCTCCCAATGTGACTCATAGTGACTACAGTTTTCTTTCCAGCATTCATCTGCTGACACGTAACGCACCTCTGACAAACTGTTTCAGCAATCGCACGAAATTGTGGGTTATACCACGTTTGTCTAAACACACGCATCATTGCATCTCTACCAAGGTGTACCGATCCATGTATTAATCTCGCCATTGGGCTCAGCAAATTTTCTGGCAACACAGCTCTCCCATCACTGGAAACCCAAACATCCACATCCCCTCTTTCACACCCTGCTTTGACCCATCCGTTCCGTTCCTGGTCTGAGACCTCATCCTGCAGTCGCTTGAGTTCCTCCCAAGTGTCTGCCATGGCCAAAATCATGTTGAGCTCGGTTCTTTCTTGGCTCTCTCCTGTGTAACCCTCTGTAAATATACATCCTTGCTCTGCACAGAAGCGGGCGACTTCGTCCGCGTAATTGTTCCCCAGAGAGACAAAATCCTCCCCCTTTCCGTGCGCAGTGCACTTGACAACTGCGATTTCCTTCGGACATTGCAATGCATCTAACAGTTGTCTTACATATTCTCCATTCCTAATGGGTGAACCAGATGATGTCCAAAATCCCCTCTGTGACCATAACTGTCCAAAGTCATGAACCACACCAAACCCATACTGGCTGTCCGTGTATATTGTGATTCGAATTTGATCAGCAGCCAAACAGGCACGAGTCAAGGCAATGATATCAGCCACCTGCGCGGAGTGTACTCCTTCTAGGCAAGCAGCCTCAACCACTCCTGAAATGGTACATACAGCAAACGCTGCTCTTAGTTGGCCAACACTGTCTCTTAGGCATGAACCATCGACAAAGAAAATTTCATCTGGGTCAGTCAGTGGTTCATCGACAATGTCAGGTCTCGGTTTGGTGCATAGCTCAGTCACATCAAGACAATCATGGTCCGCACAATCTTCATCATCTGCATTCGGTATAGGCATTAATGTCGTAGAGTTTAAGACGGAGCACCTTTTCAGAGTCACATTCTCTGCAGCAAGTATGACTTGCTCATACCTCGTTAACCTGTTATTCGTTAGGTGCTGTGTCTTAGTTCTGGTCATCGACAATTCAACCGAATGTGGCACATAGACTGTTAAAGGGTGACCCATCACTATGCTTTCACATCTTTCAATGCTGACACCTGTTGCAGCAACGGATCTGAGACATCCGGGCAACGCAGAAGCTACTGGATCTAAAGTAGCTGAAAAATAGGCAACTGGTCTACGGACACCTCCATGGTTCTGAGCTAGAACTGCTAATGCACAACCTTATCTCTCGCAACAGAACAGTGAGAAAGCCTTATTATAATCAGGCATTCCCAAAGCTGGTGCAGAACACAACTCTTCTCTCAGTCGTAGGAATGACATCAAGCACTCCTCATCCCATGGTACCGGATCACTCACATCCTTGTGCGTAAGCCTCTGCAAAGGCTTTGCTCTCAAGGAAAAACTGGGAATCCACTGATGACAATAGCCGACCATTCCCAAAAACATCCTGACTTCCCTTTGAGTGGTGGGCACTGCCAAGTTCATTATTGCCTCAATTCGATCTGGTGACACCTTCCTCTTGCCATTTTCCAGTCTGTGACCCAAATACTGTACTTTGTTCAGACAGTACTGCAACTTGTTTGGGGACACCTTGTGTCCATTCTCTGCCAAATGATTCAGTAGGGCTATCGTGTCTATCCTGCAAGCATCTTCCGTTTCCGACGCCACAAGTAGGTCATCTATGTACTGCACTAGGACCGAGTTCTGTGGCAATGCAAGACTCTCAAGATTCTTCTTCAAGATCTGATTAAAGATCGATGGACTTTCTGTATACCCTTGAGGGATACGACACCATGTTAACACACGATTTTCCAGCCGGAAAGCAAAAAGAAATTGGCTTTCCTCATGGAGCGGTATCGAGAAGAATGCTTGACATAAATCAATGACAGTAAACCACTCGGCTTCGCATGGGATCTGAAACAATATCACTGATGGATTCGGTACCACTGGGCAACAAGGGACAACTATCGTGTTCACCTTTCACAGGTCTTGCACGATCCTGAATTTCCCGCTCGGTTTCTGTAGTCCCATGATAGGTGAATTACATGGGCTACCTCTGATCTCCTTCAGAATGCCTTGCTTGATCATAGACTCGATAACAGGCTTAATTCCTGCGATCGTTTCAGAGGACAGATTGTACTGTGGCATCCTAGGGAACTCGACATTCTGCTTAACCTGAATCTGCACAGGTTCCACCCCATTGATCAGTCCTATCTCTTCTCCTGTAAAGTCCCACACCTCTGGTGACATGGTGTCTCTCAAATCCGGTGGAAGTTCTTCCACGGTCACCATTGGATACAAGTCTATACACAGATGCTGATTAGCAACTTTAAAGGTCACATCATCATCCCTCGTCTGAACCTCCACTCCCCTGGGTGTGCAATAAATAGTGCAGTTCAATTTACATAACAGATCTCTTCCCAACAGACAAACTGGACTCGTATCTCACACCACAAACTGATGTCTAGTTTGGAAGGAACCTATCCTCACTGGAATCGGTTCGGTCAGTGGGCTGTTTATTCTTTTGTTCGCCACTCCAACAACTTGGATCGATTGTCCCGAGAGGGATAGGTTGGGGACTACAGCTGATCTTACAGTAGACCGGGTAGCACCAGTGTCAACCAAAAGTGTGGTAGGATGACCATCAATGTCTGCCTCCACAAAAGGTCCTCTCTGGTCTACCTCCAAGACTGCTCCAAGGGTGCAGTCTTCCTCCCCCCTCAGGCACCGTCAGGATAACGGGTCTGGACTGTACCCATCACACCCTTCAAAAAGGGGCATCTGCTGGTAAGTTCGCATTCCCTGCGAGATTCTTGGTGGCTGGGGGACCTGTACTTGTGGGTTATACGTCCCCCCTTTCATCGATCTGGGCCTCATCACAGTATTAACTACCTCCGGCGCAGGTGCCTGAGTCACTTCTACCTCCTGCTGCACCTGGTTGGCTGGGTTCAAGGGACACTCGCGCTTCCAATGTCCAATCTGATGACAAAGATGACACGCAGTGGTCTTCTTCAATGTCGCCACATCCACCCCTGTCTTGGGATCTATAGGTTTCCCCTTTCCCTGTCCTTGCCCTTTTTGGTTCCCTGGATAATTTCCCTGTCTTCTTCCCAGCGTCCCTCCACTAGACTGGATCTGAACTGTCTGCATCTGAACGAGCATCAGCTTGTCCTTTAGCTTCCAGTGCTTCGAGTCTACTTCATCGCTACAGTACCTCGCATACCGCAAGATTTCATCTACAGGCTTGTTTTGCCAACAGATCAAATGGTGCTGTATCATGAGGCTGACCTCTGGTCTCAATCCCAAGACGAACTTTGAGACAAACTGTCCCATATCCTTGGGGTCCAAGGCATCTAATCCACTATACTGTTTAAAGGCTTGCAAGAGTCTTTCATAATATTCATGCACTGTCTCCTTGGGTTCCTGCACAGTTCGATCTATCTTAACCCAATCGATATCTTGAGGTGAAATCTTCAGCTTCAACCATGTAATCACTTGTTCGAATTTTTTCATGACAATGGGTGACGGACCATTTGTAACAGCATCCCTTTCAGGTTCGAAGGTCGGCCACTCAACTGCAATTTTACAAGCTGTCCACAAATCTCCTGGCACCACTATATCAAACAAAGTGTTCAAATCAGTCCATAGTACCTTCGAGATTTTAACAAAACGCTCAACCTGTTTGTACCACTCTACGGGTTTTTCCCTCAGCCGAGGGAAATCATTCGTAAACGCAGCCAAGTCCCCTCTAATCCATGGCACATGCACGTACCCTCCGTTCTGTACTTCCCATAAAGGAAAGTTCCCGACGCCCGTCGCCCCTCCCCCCAGAGGCGGCGTTTCTCCTACAATTTTCTTTGCCATCTTCTTCTTTGACCACTTTTCTTCCCATTTATCCAACAATTTCCATATACGCATCCCTACAATCAGATCTTTAGTATGCGTCCTTAATCCTGTGATCTTTTTCTCCTCCAATTCCTGATCACTATATTGCAACCTATGTGACCCTTGCAACGATTTTGTTTTGTTCAAATCCACCTCGTATCTTTTAGCCAATTCTGTCAATTGCTCATGTGCAGCCCTTGCTTTACGAGTTTCATCTTTTGCCACGAAAAGCAGCTCGTCTGGCCCATAAATCTCTATTCTCTCCAAAGGCAGGTTCCCACTAATCATTTCGTCTACCTCCGCCTTTAGTCTTACTACGTCCAGCAACCTTGCCTGTACTGCACTCTTCAGTATTTCTTGACAAGCCGCACCATTCCGCTCGTCATAATCATTGCTTTGTTCTCGTGACCTGCTCTCTTCTATTGTATTCCTGGAACCTGGTCTGTCTCCTAAGTTGCCTTGTTCCACATCTCTTGGCATCCTATCGCTCTGATTCCTTACAGGGGGTACCCACATTCTTAAGTCTGATCTGGACTCAATTAAAGACCTTGGTCTGACTGGCCTCACATCCACCTGTCCAAAAGAGGAGTCTGCGGTGGCTGGCAATGGCGTGCTTGTTTCTAGGGGCTTCAGAAAGTTAACCACTTGCATCCCTAGGCTATTCCCTCCAACGCTGGTCCCCTCTCCCCCTGTCGTCTGCATTGGACTTCCTTCACTTATTCGATCTGGGTCATATACCGATACTATAGGACCAATGGTAACAGGTACCGTCAGGGAGTCCGGTAACCGCATATTCCCAATGGAAGGCTGGGTTCCCACTCCTTCCGTTCCTGTGGAAATTTTTCCCACTACCCTCACGTTTGTCTGCTTCCGTAACTCGCCAGTTTCTACTGCTGAAGCTGATTTTCCCTCTTCTGAATCTGGATTAAATGGAGGTGGTCTCTCTGGTAGCAACCTATCTAACAGGCTGTCATCTGTATCACTGTCGTCTTCTTCGGCCCACCTCTTCTTAGCCTCTCCTACATTTATCAACAGTGGAAACAGCCTATCCCCTTCAATAGTTTCCATCCTCCACCTTTTCTCCAATGCATCCCATCTCGCATCTTGAAATGCCCTGATCGATTTCTTCACCCTTTCCTGACTTTTGTCTCTTTTCCTGTCATACGCTGCCCTAATCCATGCATGTAGCGCCTCAAACTGTGTCGGTCTAGGCAGTGGTCGTAAAGAAGACATTACAGTTTTTAGCTGGTACAACACTTCCAACCTGAAAGTGCCATAGCGTGGGAAAGTCAGTTCTCCTTCTCCTTCTGTCATTTTATGCCAATTCTCAAGCCAAATTATAGTATGCAATCCTACATTCTTAGCCATATAATGTGCTGGCGTATCCTCGGGAGGGGCTTCCTCTCCACCCAGAGTAACCACATGTCTATCACCTCTGCAAAGTTCTCGTAAAACTTTAAAACATTTCATGATGAAGCAGATTTCCGTTCACGCACAAATTTTTGTTTCACTTCCTGATTTCAATCCACCAATGCCAGCGCGGCTCACACCAACCGACCTATGGCAGCGTGGCACTGTCTGACGTCACTCTTCCTCCGCTCGCAGCAGTTCCCCTCCTTATCAATTCACCCTTTCTCGCTCTCACGTGTCCCAATCACACTCTGAAGCAATTGTCCGTCCTACCGAACAATTACCTCTCTGACTGTCGGCCCACCACTGACCGATCAGCCTCTCGAAATTGTTGACCTCAATCTGGCAACTGTCTGTCCGACGATCACCTTTTGCACAATCAATAGGATCCAAACGCTCAATGTTCTGCACACAACAACCTACGACCAGCGTCGGTTATTCACACACTCACACATGTGCTCCCTATCTTCAGTGGGTTAATCAACGATGTCTCATGACCCCCACAACCTCTGGTCAACAATCTCAGCTCTGGGTGTCTTCTACACCACAATATCAAATCTCTCCGTCCCGCGCGCGCTCACGGTCCGATCCTCACTCACACGACTCTCATTCCAACTCCGCAAGACATCACACAACAATTAAACACCGCAATCTAACAAGCATCACCCTGTTCATACTCACTCTACCACGAACTGCTACTTCCGCCGCACTGTCACTCTTCGTCAGTTCCCATCAAGCACCGTCGTCCTCCTCTTACGATCCACTGGATCACCATCACTCGGGCTCTATGGGGCAAATAATCTCTTATCCTAATCTAGATCTCCCCTTACTATCAGAGGAAACCATCCTCTGCTACCAACTGATAACGCTGATCCTTATCTTATCTTTTCTAAGGATCTCCAGGTCGCCAGGATCTTTTTACCTGCTGAATAGCGTGAAGAGAAGAAAATCTTTTTCAGTTATGCAATTATCTTTGAATCCAGTTTACCTTAAAAGACCACTGACTCCAAATTCAATTTTGTGGATTTATTACTGCCAAAAATAACTGCACGTGCAAGCACCTCAACACGAGGTTAAAGAAATAGATGGGCACTAATACAAATAGCATCCTACGCAGGCGTCTCATCCGACTCAGGATAAGAAGAATCGTTAGCTCCAGAAGTATTAGACAAGCGATGACTGCTCCAATCCCTATGTTATTCTTCATTTACCTAGATATGCATAAAGCCCATTAACTGTCCCTACTCTATCACTCAGGTGACATACCTACTTAACGAGCTACCCAGGCAAGAGTAAAGAAAAGGTGTCAGCTGTGAAGACTTCCTAAGAAGTGCACTCACATATCATTTCGAGCTCGTTCTAAGATGCTCCTTCCTAGAATCCCTCTCTGTCTTCTCTCTCTGGTCTCCTCTACCTCTTCTCTACTCTCCACCCTCGGGGCACTATCCCTAATACAAAACCCAAATACAATTGAACACGCCCTTGTCATGCCTCTTCGGCCAGGTCTTCCTTCTCGTACTTTTCCATCAAAACTCTTACTTCATGCAGGACGGTTACAATGACCTTGAGTCCCAGGCACCTTCTGAAAACATCATCCCTGCATTCCAGTGTACTCCCATCTCAATGCCTCCCACCACCCTAACTCGTGAAACAAAGAGCCAGTCTTTCGCTAACGAGGCATGTGTCCTTGCACCTGCAACAGAAGATACGTTTCACAAACTTTCCCTCTGCACGAATCTCCCAACTGTGCCCAGAGAGCCTTTCCAAGAGAACCTTCTCTGCTTACAAAATAAGCTAACATAAGAACGAATCAGGCCTTCCCTTTACGTATATGCAGTCAGGCCCTTACACAATTTAAACACACAATTATGATCACTTCCATAAACATTAGTTCATTACATTTCATATGCAAAAGTGAACTACACGTGCAACTTAATATGGTACACGTTTAAACTATTACATCTCGATTACACATGGCCTAATCCATCAAGGCATCATTTTGAACACGTTTCAGTTAAGCATTACATTTGCAGGATTATAATAGCACAATTACTCTTCTATTCACTCTAATCAGGCAAGTTAAAACTACATTTTACTAGCCATTCATTGATATATAACTGGATATATGCGGGTACAGACTAACGATGGTTATGATGTACCCCTACAAATTTTTCGAGAGCATAGCGCTCTATCAGTACCAAGTTATACCTGGCTGCTGAGCCCTAATCAGGATGAAACCTGTCCTGGGTTGCTTGCGTTCCAGTTCAGGGAGGACTTGGCAGTTCAGCCTGGACTGTTCCCAGTGGAGCAGGGTCAAGACTGATTTGTTTATGTCTGGGTCCAAACTGAGATGGCATGGTGAGTGAAAAACAATGGACTGGGATGCAGCCCAAGTGATTGCCAGTGACTGAGTTTAATTCAAGGATTCCATCCATCACCTTGTTGTTGTTGCAGTTGACAACATAGGTGTGACGGGTATGCACAGATGTGGGTTCCGTGCTCACTGTGCCATTGGAACTAAGTTATACCTGGCTGCCAGCCCTAATCAGGATGAAACCGGTCCTGGGTTGCTTGTGTTTTGGTTCAGGGAGGACTTGGCAGTTCGGCCTGGACTGTTCCCATTGGAGCAGGGTCAAGACTGATTTGTATATGTCTGGGTCCAAACTGAGATGCCATGTTGGGTGAAAAACAATAGACTGGGTTGCGGCCCAAGTGACTGCCAGTGGCTGAGTTTAATTCAATCATTCCATCTATCCCCTTGTTGTTGTTGCAATGTATTAGCTGGGGGAATCAGAATATAGCTGTCTGTGTGAGGTATGAATCTTTACTTGAATCTGCAGCATTCTCGATACTGGGCCTAAAATTGGGGTTGTGGGTCAGTGGTATCAATTGTGAAGGAAACAACATAGTGTTGGGATCTAGAGTGTTGGAGTGAAGGGCTCGTGGGAGCTCCCTACGTGGAACCTTGGGGATGTGGGGGGCAGCAGTTGCTGCCAGAAGCTGAGATACGCCGGATGCAATAAAGTAGAGGCAACTCTACCTGGTCTCTTGCATCTTTTCAGTGGCAACGATCTATCCATCATCTCCAGTATCCCCTATGGACAACCGTCAGAAGTTGTACAGTCCTTCGCTGTCCCGTTCATGCGGTGTTGGTGGGAACGTCCTGTCTTTGCTGTGCTGAGCCGTCTTGTGTTCCACGCAGTTGGGAGGCCCCACAAGAAGTAATTCTGCGTGTTTCGAGGTGAGGTCGAGCCTGTGTGCAGCAACACGCTATTTTGGATGACCCAGCCGCGTCATCGAGGGGTGAAGGAGGCGGAGTAAGCTCACGTCGGGTTGCTCATTGTTGTCTAGCAACCAACTGTCATACCAGCAAGCAAGCAAGCGTTGGTGTGTGTGTTACCCTGGCAACGCTTGGAGCGTCTACATGCACACTGCGCTGTAACTCCAGTTTGTTTCCTGATCGCACCGAAGGAGTTTGGCTACGTGCAGAGGGTGATGCGCACACCTCCCACAGTAATTACTTATTCACATGTTTAATCCTTATGATTTCCCTTGGAGGCAATTTGCACATCGGTGATGTGCACACCTCTGGTCACAATTTTTCTGCAATGCGTGTGCATTTCGGTGGCACACACACCCTTACCTCCTATTAAACCTTTTCCATGCCTTGGGTGATGCACAAACCAGATGCTCACTATGCAAAGGAGCAATGCTTGTGCACCCTTAAGTTAGTAATTATTTCGTGGGCTAGGTACTTGTGCAGTATTTAGTTTGCATGTTCAATTTATGTAGTCACCTCCACCGCATATCTATATTGTGATTTTGAATTGGCATACAGTTGTGTGGAATTGAAATACTTTCTATCACAGCATTAAGCTTAGCAAGCATGTTAGTATACATTTAATATTACTAGTCTGGTCAATTTCTTTCGTCAGTATTGGTGCTCGTGTGGGGCAGCAACTCACTCACGCAGGGCCACCAAATGGATCGAATATTAGCACCACCAAGCTTTCCTACACTCAACTGGCACTCCTCCATTAAATTGGCAACAATGGAAGGACACATTTGATGCCTATCTAGAAGCCATTGATGGCGACACATTCACTTCATTGAAGAAAAAGGCATTGGTGATTTACGATTTGGGTTCTTAAGGAAGAAACATTTTAAAAACCCTACCTCTAGAACTTGGAAGCACCCATGTAAGTGGTGGGGACGATGGTGATTCCTTGATAATTGATGGCTATGATCCGTCATTAAAACACTGGACAAAAGATTAAATCCTAGGAAGAATGTAGTACTAGAACACCATAAATTCTTGCAATGTGCCCAGGTTCCTGGGGAATCCATTGATGAGTTTGTCGCTGCGCTCAGAACTTTAGCTGCCACTTGCAATTACAGGGAGTTTAGGGATGAAATTTTCCATGATCAGTTAATCGAAAGAACATGCATTAGTAAAATCCAGGAAAAGTTACTATCTTCTGAAGACCCTGACTTTGAAACTGCCCTCACACTAGCTAGAAGCATTGAACATTCTCAGTTCTGCATGAAGGAAATTAGTGGAACCGTACAGTCTGGGGGAAGTCAAGCAGCTCAATGTAAAGCACAATGTAAAACCCTTGAAGGCGACTAGTGTTAGCTCTGTGCGAAATGCAGCAACAGGGTTATCTAAAATCAAAACGGAGAAAGTGGAACCTTCATGTTTCAATTGTGGGAGCAAGTCGCATCTGGGGAATGCCAAGTACTGCTTTGCTTTGAATCAAACTTGTTTTAAGTGTGGTAAAAAAGGACATTTTGCGCATGTGTGCAAACCTACTGAGTTGTAAAAAGGCACTGCGCAGACTGGTCAGAACTATTAAGGAAGATTTTGATGACTCAGGCGATGAAAACGGAAATAATGTTTTGTTGATGCTATCTTCTTCATCTTTGCAGGCGGAGAGGGTAGTGGAGATAGCATCCATAGCAGGGTTGCGTAAGAAAAAATCTCCAGCTTGTGTGATCTGTGTGAATGGTAAAAAAGTACATTTTTTTGCTGATTTGGGTTCCCCGTTAATGCTCATCAATGCCAAAGGTTTTAATGGGTTGGAAGGCATTCAGTTGCACCAATCTAACATAAAAAGTTTTGCTTACGGAGGTAAGAGGGTGGAGGTCCTTGGGAAATTCTAGGCTAATTTAGAATTCAGGGAGGACTTTGCAACTGGGAGTGGGTACATTGTGAAGGACGGTGCAAATTTGTTGGGGTGGGAAGAGCAAGGGGAGCTCGGGATTATTTTGGATCCCAACCATCCTGACATGGTTCTGTCAAGATGGTAGGTTTATTGTGCACCCCTAGTGGCTGCTCCACCTGATGATGTCATAGTTGGACGTTTGACAGGCGATGAATGGATTCAGAATTATCCCGGGGTTTTTAGTGAAAACTTGGGGAAACTCAAAGGTTTTTAACACCGTATTCTCCTCAAGGAAGGGGCAAAGGCAGTAACACACAAAGTGCGCAAGGTACCATTAAGTCTGCTAAATGAACTTAAGCGAGAGTTAGAGCGATTGTGTGTTATGGGTGTGATTGAGCCCATCGAAGGTTCAGAATAGTTGGCTCCCATTATTTTGCTGCACAAGGCAGACGAATCCTTGAGGATGTTTGTGGATTTGTGCGATCTAAACCCCAATATCTGGGTAGATAGTCAGCCTCTACCTAACATCAATGAGATGCTGGCAACCTTGGATGGAGCCAAATTTTTCACCTCACTAGACATTTCCTCAGCTTACCACCAGGTTGAATTGAGCAAAGACTCTAGGCACCCCACATCTTTTTTAACACCTGAAGGGGCCTATCCCCACCTACAAATGCTGTTCGGTCTAGCATCGGCTTCTGCAGAGTTCCAGCATTTAATGGGGAATTTATTTAAGGACACTGTGGGAGTCATGTTTTTCCATGACGATATTCTCATATATGGTAAAACAGAATCTGAGCATGACGACAGGGTCAGGCAAGTGTTGGAGATCCTAAAGTCAAGTGGGCTGACTCTGAGGAAAGACAAGTGTAAGTTCTTTCAGGAGGGGGTGGATTACCTAGGTCACCACATTCAGGCAAGGGAGTGGAACCCAAAATGAAGATTTTGGAAGCAATTCAAAACGCACCCGAACCCATGAATAAGGACCAACTCCGCTCCTTCTTAGGGCTAGTGGAGTACTACGCCAAATTCGTGAACAACTTTTCAGACAAAACAGCATGTCTGAGTGAACTTCTCAAGAGAAATGTTAAGTATGTGTGGAGCGAAGAGTGTGATAATAATTTTGAGCTCCTAAAGAAGGAGATTGTACAGGCACGTCCTCTCAAAGTGTTTGATATTAATGACCTATGCATTGTTTCTACCGACGCTAGCAACTTGGCTTTGGGAGCTGTTCTCATGCAAAAGAGAAGTGGTGGGCATGAAGAAACCATAGCTTTTGCCTCCATAACACTACGGGGGGCAGAAAACACATATTCCACAATTGAAAAAGAGGCCCTGGCTTTGTGGTGGGGTGTGCAGTACTTCAGGAGTTTTTTGTGGGGCAAGGAATTCATTCTCAGAACGGATCACAATCCTTTACTTGATCTCTTCTCTACAAAAGGAGGCAGAAGGGCCACTCCACGGATAGCCAAATGGCAGTACAGACTGCAGGAATTTCATTATCGTCTAGAGTATGTAGCGGGGGTGAAGAATCGTGTAGCCGACTGTTTATCAAGGTTACCTCTCAAGGAGAGTGAGAGCAATGTGGCAACGGATGATCTGGAAACGGTGTGTGCGGTAGGTGCTGTGGAAGATGCTGTCAAAGATGCACTTTCTGAGCAAGAATGGTTGCAGGCTGTGTCTGAGGAAGATGAAATCAAGATGGTGGCTAATTTTGTGGCTCTAGGTTGGCCCAAACTTTGGAATTGATTCCATTGAATGAGAGTTGGGGAGGAGTTGTCCATGGTTGGTGGGATTTTGCACAGGGGGGGTTTATTGGTGGTTCCGGTGTGCATGAGCAGGAAGATTTTGGATTTGGCCCACGAAGGTCATCTAGGAATTTGAGCCATGAAACGTAGGCTTAGGGAGGATTTCTGGTGGCCTGGCTTAGATAGGGCTATCAAACATTACGTTCAGGACTGCTGCATATGCATTCTGAGCGACAAAACCCAAGTAACATATCATTCTGCCATTGATCCTGTTACTGTGAAGAACTCGCCTTGGCGCAAACTAGCTTCTGATTTGGCTGGACGTTTTGAGGTCACTGGGAGCTCACCTAAGTATGTGCTGATTTTAGTGGACTATATGACTAAATGACCTGAAGTGAAGTTTGTGGATAGTGTTAATTCTACGGCAATCATCAATTTTTTCAAGGAGGTGTTCCTTACTAAGGGTTTTCCCAAGGACCTGGTGACCGACAAAGGTACACAGTTGGTGTCCAAAGAAATGTAGAATTTTCTCAAGGAATACAGCATCAAACACATTCTCACTTCACTTTATCGCCCTCTCAGCAATGGTCTTGTGGACGAATGAACTGGGTTATTAAGGACCAATTGCAGTTGGCTTTGGTTAATGGCTTGCATTGGAGGGTGAAGATTGCCAACATGTTATGGGCGGTAAGGACTACTCCTCACGTCAGTACTGGCATGTCTCCATTCACACTACTCAGGGGAAGAATTGCGGGTTCCAAGTTGAACAAGGATTGGATGTCCAGGAAGGATGTCGATCAGTGGAAGATGGGTAGAGTGGTCAATGTTAGAGCAGCAGTACAATCGAAGTATGGCACTAGTACTGACAGTATTAGAGTTTCTCCTGCTTGTGTTGGTGATTGGGTGAGGACCAAGTGGCCTGGCTTTGTTCATAAAGGGACATCTCGGTTTTCAGCACCAGTAAGAGTGAAGGAGGTGAAAGATCACGTGGTTTTGTTGGAGAATGGGAATACGTGGAATAAGTGTGCTATATCTGTGGTGCCTGAATCCAAAGCAAGATATGTAAATGAAAAGATGGGTGTGCATACCGATTGCACTCTTAGGAGGGAAGTTCCTTCCAGAGTGAGAGTTGCTCCAGCCAAGTTCCATGATTATGTCATGCATTTGATTCTAAACCCTTTTTTCCTATGGAAGGTTGTAAACATTAGTTATTCCTGTTTTGGTTAGTTTATTCATTTTGTTATTATTGCTTTTCTATATGTTTTTGTTGCCTTGCGAAGGAAGGGGGATGTGTTGAGATCTAGAGTGTTGGAGTGAAGGACTCTTGGGAGTTCCCTGCGTTAACCTTGGGGACATGGGGGAGGGCAGTTGCTGCCGGGAGCTGAGAGACGTTGCATGCAAATAAAGTAGAGGCAACCCTGCCTGGTGTCTTGCATCTTTTCACATAGCTTTGTTATTATTGGAAACATGGCTCCAATACTCAAGCAGAGCTTACATGTGGAAAGCACAGCAGCATTGCTAGATTTATATTTGTAGTGGAGTGAGAGAAGATAATGCAGCAAAATAGAGGTGCAATCTTGTTCCAAGAAAACCCATGTCTTTCAGTGTGGAGGTGATTCCAATAAAGGGATGGAGAGATTTGTGCTGCCTGTACATAATATTCTGTGTTTGGGAATCCTAAACCTCCCTCAGCGGCAGGTCTAAATAGGATCGTTTAGGACACTCTCCGAATTTTACTGTCCTAGGCAAAAACAAGGAGTTTCCTTTGTATCTGTGTTATAGTGAGTCTGGGAAATTGTAGCTGGAGTGTTTGTGTGGCATACAAGAGATGCAGGTCATATATTACTATATCATCTTAAAGCCATATAACTATTAAAAGTGGGAAAGTTTGGCTATGAAGGTTGGCAGTGACTTTCTGGATTGGTTAGGAAGCAAAGAATGTCATCAGAAATAACACACAATTGTTTTCCCTCTCCCTCACTGTGATCCTCTCAATATGGGTATTATTAATGATCTTCTGAAATAGGGTTTCCATGGTCAGCGTGAACAATAGATGTGACAAAGAACATTCCTCCATTATACTTCCAACAAAGGGATTGTGGAGGTAAGGTTGCCATTCACTTTCATACTTGACAGGGCGGCCTGAAACTGAACAACATATATAGGTCATGTTTGGGCCTAACCTGTCATCTTCCATGACTCTGGTAAAATATTGCCAGTCCCCCCAGTCAAATGCCCTCTCCTCATCCAGCTGTTTCTAACAAGTTCCCCCTTAGTCTGATATTGTCTCTGGTGTGCCACAATGTTTGATGAAACTTTAATAGCGTGCTGAAATAGGTGAAGGTTACATGGGATAGAGGTAGTCAAGTTACCCTTCCCATTGCTAGTCTCTTCAAAATACTGCATTAATTTTTTACATCCAGATTTTGTCAGTGCTGGAGCCCTAAAGGCCATTTAATAAGTGATCAGGGGTTGCTAGAGGGAGGTTTGTGTGAATACTTCTTGGGACAGCCAGATAGTTGAGTGACCTGGAAGGACCTGAGATCACAGGAGGTTTCAGGCATGGTGGTATGCTGTTTGTTACAACCATAGACTTGACACAGCTTTTGTTCATCCTATTCACTTAGCCTTAAAACCTTTAAATCTATGGTCACCAATTACATTGTTCATTGATGCTAGTGCTAAACGTTCTTTTTCCCTATCCCCTACTCAGCAAGAAGTTGCCCAACCTCCGTGACATTCCTCCTTTTGACATCATAATGTCACATTTGTGTTCATTTCATCTTCATATGATTTGTAAAATGTATTACCTTATTGCTTACATTGTTTTCTTATTGTATTGCCATCCCGTTGCAACCATGTTTGCATAATGCTTTTTTTTTATTGTACTTACTTTCCTTTTTCTTTCTTTTTTGATATATACTTATTGTCCTTCATATTTTGTATTTTTATTCCCTGTTCTTCAATAAACTTACTTTTGAACTTAGAAAACAAATGTAGTCTCTTTGCCCCTCATGTTGAATCTTTAAGACATTCAGCAAGCTCATATCAAAGATGCCCTGCAGAAGGGAGGGAGGGGCATGTTGACATGTGGGGTGTGGTATGGATCTGTCTGTTGGAGGTCTAGAATGCAAATAAAGCCAACTCCCACTAGTACATTATTGTTTATCATGTGGGTGACTTTGTGAAATTGGTCTGAGTAGATCTGGTCTCTATTGTCATTCAGGCAATAGATAGGGAACATGGTAATTGGGAGCTTATTCAGCGTCCTGACAATCCTCACCATGCAGCCCTTGTTATCAGCATATTAGCATTACATATGAACAAAAAGGCCGTGCTGTAGAGGTATAGTTCTTTGTTTTTTTGTTGCCTTTGGAGCAAAATTAAATGGGGAACCAATAACAGCGTAGGCACGTGGTATCAATCAATGATAGGTGGGTGTCCTGCAATCGGGTGATGTCTAACTCCTTCTGATGTAACCACCTCAACAAAACTTTCAGGGGCATATTATCAAGCGGCAGCGATAATTATTGCTGGCCGCGCTTAGCGTGAGATTTGTTATCGCCGGCTATCGCTGGAAATTATCGCCATGCTAGCGCTGTATTAACAACGCTTAGCGCAATGGCGATAAATATTCCAGCGATAGCGGTGTTTTCCATGGAACATCACTGGTTTTCCAGCGATGTTCCATGGAAAACGGCGATATCCTTGATGATAGGGCCTGTGGTCTTAGCCACACAATCCACCCCCCGTGTTAGGTATGCCTTAGTCTGGAATTTAACAGACGTTAAATTCCAGCGTTAAGGCATAGTTAACGCGATTTCAAATATCGCTACCCTTCGTTGATGATAACGCGAAGCTGGGTTAGCGATATTTTCCCATGGAGTTTTGTCAGGCACGCCTCCTTTGCATCTCATTAACGATGCGATGTGAGGCGTGCTGACAACGGGCGCTAAGGCAAGGAAACACGCGCTAGCGTGTCCTTGTTAATAAAGCGATAATATTATCGCCGCTTTTCGCCCGAAAACGGACGCTAAAGCGGCGATAATGTTATCGCCAGCCCTTGATAATATGCCCCTCAATTTTATTGGCAAGTTTAGCCCTGGTATATTAGGAGAAAGAACTATAAGAGGATTTATTGCGGCAATCATTGGTAAGCTCTTCTAAGGCGAGAGTTAAACTGACTAACCAGCAGACCTCTCAACTCAGACGGTGCCACCGTGTGTCACCCGCTTTTGGCTCCTTTCACACGGTCAGTCGGTGAGGAACCAAAATCACATGGCGGCAGAGAAAATGAGCTGAAAACCACTGCACAAAGTGGCTTTCCAGCTCCTCTTTGGAAGCTCCGAGCAGCCAATGTCCATTAAGGGGTGTGAAAACACCCCAGGACATCGGTGACAGCTTCAGGAAACCTTGTGGGTTTTTTTGTGGGGGGTTTGGGTGGGAGGGGATGTGGGTCTTAATGAGTGGCAGAGTGCCTCTTAGGTATCTCTCCTCATGAGGCCACACCTCCTTTGAGGCCCACCTCTCATCACACGGCAAAATAAGTGTATAAGTTGGCAGGTCTGAACCAGGAATCTGTCATAACCTGCTCAGGAGGGGAGTTATTGAGCTGTCAAAGGGATGGTCGGAATGACTCCAAGTGGTGTGTGTGTTCAGTGTTTTGTAGTGTGGTTTGGTGTTCTGATTGCTGCAACTGCTTGTTGTGACATGGAGAAGAATAATCAAATAGCTTAGAACTCTGATGCAAAAAACAACAACTTAAATATTAACAATCAATTAAACAAGATGCAAGGTCCAGTCCTGCCAAGTGTCACACATCTTGAGTTACACTACCACATTTTAAGTCACTGTACCACATTGCCGCAAGTAAAAGGATTGACACACAAATCATCTTATTAAAAAGCTGAGGGGGATATTCTCAAGATTGGGCAATATTTATCGCCAACCTAGGTTAACGCAATTTTACATAACGCCGTCTATCGCAGGAAAATAACGCAGTGTTAACGGCGTATTCTCAACACGCCGGCAACAGGCGATAGTTCCCCGATAACACGTCAAATGTCTGCGTTAAAATTACCGGGACGCCGATAAAAAAGGAAACCCAAACGTGAAAAAAGTGGCGATGGGCCCAACAGCGATAAAAACATCAGCGATAAGCAGCGCCAGGCTTGCTATTCCCATGTCAGGTGGGAAAAATCACTATAAAAGCTGCAAAAAAAAACAAAAAAAACTGAGAAGCACCATGGAGGAAGCTGGAGCAACTACAGAGGCCAACGAGAACCCCACAAATCCCCCGGAGGACCAGCCAGGGACCTCGGGGAAGGAGAAGGGCAAGGAGAAGAAGAAGAGGAACCCGCGAATCAGTCCGCAGGAAAACAAGATCCTGATTGCGGAGGTGATAGAACACCACCAACAACTGTTCATCACCTCCACTGTGTCATTGGCAACTAAAAATGCAATATGGCAGTCCATCTTGGACTGCAGTCGGAGTGAAGAGAAGGGAAGTGGACTACTGCAAGAAGCGCTGGAATGATGTGAAGCGCAAAACCAAGCTGAAACTCGCAAACAACCGGAAAGCAGCAATGCAGACTGGAGGTGGGAGTCCAGCGCCACAGCAGGAGCTGGATGAGATGGAGGAAATGGTGTCCACAGTCATCAGTGGGGGGACGGTGGCAGGAGTTGGGGCCCGGACAGTGCTCAACATGACCTGACCCAATAGCAACAGGGTGAGTAACGACCAGGGACTGGGGAGACGGGGGGAGATGGGCACAACGGCACACATGCACAATTAAGTATAGCACAGTGCACACCCACAATGACTATGGATCATGTCCCTGATCTCCTTGGCATACTGCAGCACACATAGAAACAGCAAGTAGGCCCCCGTCGACAATGTGCCCAGAGGGGGCCCTACCCACACATCACCAATCTCACAACAAACCCATGCATGTGCAAACCCATGCACATGCACAAGGCTGGCCCTCCACGGGGCAACAATGTAAAGTGGGGTTTGCATGGCCGTGTACTGGTCCAGCTTCAACACTCCACCAAATGTGACCAAAACATTCTAATTCACACAGATGTGTCATGTATATGATCAAGCAAGTATGAAATTATGGATGAATGTAGGGGCAGTGATTCCAAAAAAAGGTACTCCCTGGGAACTGATATCAATGCGCATGTTTGACCGTGACCCAGACAGGCAGTGAGATGACTGGGAATGTGTGAACTACCTGTGGCCTCATTGCTCCTAAACAACAATCTCGCAATTTCCCAACTTAGCCCCACGTCAATGTAGGAAATAGGGCTGTGTGTAAAAAAGCCTAAGTCTAAGTTATGTGGATGCCACAGCTCGGAGCAATGATTTGTTTGAGTGTGCAGCGGTTGGACTCCTGGGATGGTCTGTGCGTAAGTGTGAAGGTCATTCCATGCAAGAGAACTGCGAGCAAGGACTTCTGTGTGCGGGGTGTGTATACGTTGGTCTTTGGTTAGCGCTGTGCGTTGTGTGGTAGTCGTCATCAGCTGCTATGGTATCTCACAGGGGGTGCCGGGCCCATGCAATTCCAAGGTCGGAGGTGCAGATGTGCTACCGCCTTCTAGTTCAGACAAAGGAGCTTACATCCCTAATGTTAGTTTGTCATCTGCTTGCATTCTGGAAAAGTGATGTGGATTTTGGTGGGGGTGTCACTGCATCGCCTTCCGGCACGGTTGAACCCTAACCAGCCATGTACGTGCCCTCACGGTCAATTTTGCATGCTCAGATGTAGCAGTGGTGTTTTGCTGCAGTCTGACAGTGATGTGTACAGGTAGCTGTGAGGAGGCGCGTGACTTCTTACCTTGCACCTATTAGCTGACACTGTTCACTACTATTGATGGATGACGTCCTTGTACACATGTGATCTGTACATGGCACATATGTCCAGGGGACACCTTGGTGTGTTCCACGCAAGGTATTTCTGCTGGCTTTTGGGCTGGCGTGCATCTCCCATGTTGCTGAGGTGTTCACTGTACCCCCATCCCCCTTATGTCCATGTTGCTCATGTTGTGGGACTTGAGTAACAGGGTGCATCTCTGCATCAGGGTGGTTCATATTTGACCCCAAATGACACCCGCAATTCCATATTGGACCCCAAATGACACCCGCAATTCCATATTTGACCCCAAATGACACCCGAATTTGTTGCGGTACTTGTGTGCAGTGTCGGCAGGGGGCACAAGTAGGACATGTGTGCAGTCAATTGCCCCAACACATGCGGGAAGCCAGCTATGGCGTAGAAGCCTTGCTTGGTCTCCAGCTGTTCCTGCGCAGTGTGGGGGAAGTGAAGGTGCTGGGGTATCAAGCTGATGATGGCATCCATGACAGGTGTGGGGAACTTTAATTGGGCTGGCTGTGAGACTCCTCCGACTCTGGCAGTTGTTGGTTGGAAGGTACCAGAGGCCAACAAGTGCAGCACAGCCAGCAGCTTTGTCTGCGGAGGGATGTTGGTTGTCCGCTGTGTTGCTACCGTCAGCCTGTGGGCAATGTGGGTCAGTATGTGGAGTATGGTTGTCCTTTTGAGCCTGTAGTGGGCAATGACATCCTCTGGCGTTAAGTCTCTGAGGCTGGTGCGTTTTTTGAATGAAGGTCCGCTGTCTTGTTCTGCGCCGCCTCGGTGGTAGTCCGGGGAGGGGGTGGTCCTGGGCGTGGTGGCGGTGGGTGTTGTGGCCCTCTTGGGTTTCCAAGCTGCATGATTAGTAGCTCCATGGCATCTGTTGGTCTTCAGATGTGGCTCTGGGCTGGGCTCCCTTTATACTGCAGGTTTTCGTCCTACTTGAGACCAGAAAAATGCAGGTCTTAAGTCCCTGCTGCTAACGCGCCTTATCGCCTGTTTTTGGACCGCATCGCTGATCTGGCTGGTCGTTGAGAATATCACGAAGTGGTGTTATCGTGAATTTTTGCACGGGAACGCCTACTCTGCATATGATTAGCGTTAGTTGTCGCTGTCAGCCTTGGCGATGTTTTTAGCGGCAGCTATCGCAGGTAAACTGGTGATGTCGGCTGTTTGTGCAGGCTTGTGAATAGGGCGATAAATCTATCGCCAATTTCGTGGCGGAAAAGTGCCGCTAATTCGGCGATGAGTCCATGAGAATATGCCCCTGAGTGTATTACCTGTTTTCAGGCTTTGTAGAATCCGCTATTTCGTATGGTTACAGTGACGCAAAGCAGGCGGCACACAGCAGCCAAAGAGTGCTCCTGTTATGGACCGGCTGGTTCACCCTGATTGGACTGGATTTTGTTTACCTTACTAGCACAGGCTGATCTGCTTGCCTCCCCCGGCACTAATTGGTAAGTAGAAGTACGCATGTGCGTGGAGCCGTATGGCCTCCCCACCACAATGAAGTTTACTACTGTCAGGAGGACTGTGCAGTGTTAGTGCTGGAGAAGGACGTTCAGCAACCAAGCAATGTCAGCAATTCTTGTGTAGACAAACACAGTGACCTTCACTGAAAGGCTTCAGTCGGCGCAGGCAGAATGTTTTCAATTTCGAATTCCTGCCGCTGCCAGCCCTGGCCACCAGGAATTGCTTCTGCCTCTGCCGAAATTAAATTAAAGGACAAGGAGTGTCCTCCGTGACCTCCTCTACACATGCTGCCTTCCTCTGCCCGCGCAGAGAGGAGCATCAGAATCATCTCTGTCACTGTGCCAGTCTGCCCTCTTCGGACTGGCAACTGTCTCATGTCTCCAGCACATCACAGCAGTGGCCACAGTCAGAGCACCTGTCTGCAGTGAGAGTGACTCCAAAGACTGCTGTTAGAGTGACCAGGCCGAGAAGCAGGAGTTATTTTCCCAGCACTGTCAGTGACTCTGTTGATAAGTCAAACAGAATGTTGAGTTTAATGTTCCTGCTCAAGAGAGATTGGAGTTTTGTCCGGTGCAAGTTTTCATTCACCATTAGCACAGATGGTTAATGTGCCTGCTACAAAGAACGTGAATCATGGATATCACAGAACTTAATATTGCTGAAAGGGGTTAGTTTGGGAAGAAATGCATTATAGCCAACCCCAACTACTTTGGTAGTTTGTGCTTCTCCAGACCACTTAAAATATAGGGGCATATTATCAAGGGCTCGATCGCCGCTTTAGCGGGACTTTTTCCCGCTAAAGCGGCGATAATGCAAACGCCCTATTAGCAAGCTGTCGCTAACTGCTGTTAGCGACAGCTTTTAGGCGATAAGCGACCGGGTTGGGTGCCGCTTTGCATGCCAGCGATATTTATCGCTAATGGCATGCAAAGTAGGCGTTCCCAACCAAAAAGCGACTGGAAACAGTCGCTAAGGTCGCTATCGCCTATTAGCGAGGCAGGGGAGGTGATTAACGAACCAGCGCTAAACACGTTTAGCGCTGGTTTGTTAACGCCTGGTCTCACCCTGACTTAGCCATGTAATCCAATGGGAGGTGGATTACATGGCTAAATCCCCTCGCCCTATCGCCAAGCTAACACTGGTCACAGTGTGAATATCGCTTGTTTTCAAGAGATATTCACACTGTTCTCCAGGGTTTCTATCGCTTTGGAGATAAGCGTTGCTGATAGCACTCTATCTCCGCGATAGAAACTCAGTGATAGCCGGCGATAATTATCCTAGCGCTAACTGCGCTTAGCGATAATTATCGCCGTTATTGCTAATAGGCCCCATACTTTCTACTAGTATGGCTGACCATATGATTCCTACCCTTTGCAATCCTCATTGTTTTGTGTAACATTTCCTAAACTGATTTACACACGTATGATTCATTGTCTCTGTGTAATGTTTGTGATGTAGTGCTGTGAGACCCTGCATGGTATGGGCAGCGCTATAAAACAAAAAAAATGTTTGTGAGAGATGAACTCTGGAGAGATGAGGGGCACTGTTGGATAGTGGTTGTGAGGGAATCCGTGGAGAGGGAGATCATGGGGTGCCAAAAAAGATTGGTGCCATCTGCCGGCCCTGAGAGAGTGAGTCAGTAATCTGTCTCTGTGCTGTTTGAGATTGATAGTTTTGCCCAGTTGGGAGGGTGTTGTAATCAGTCTTGACTGTATGCATGGACTTTAATAGTACATTGTTGTTTTATAATGCAAGTGACAATTTGTGGCATCCAATAAATATTTTTTTGTATTTAACTGCGTGTGTTTGCATATATGCAAAAAACGTTAATAAAGTTCTGCCTCTGAAAGACATGTTTACTGTTTAATGCCACAGTTACACAATTGTTGTACTGTATGATCAGGTTTCAAGGGCACTAGGTTAGTGTCCTTCCATTGCAGTTGCTTAGCTGCAGTTTCAAGATCTTCTTACAGTTTCTTGTTGATCAAACAGGTGTAATTTCTGATATTTACATGCTTCTATCATTCTTCATTGCTTGATTTTTTTCACTAGAAATTCACTCATAGTCATTGAATGTCACTCATAATTTCACTGAAATTATGAAAATATCACACATAAGAAATCTGGAACCTTGGCAGCTATGGGTAGCTGCTGAGAGGTTATTGGGGCCTCCACCCCCCTTGCCCATGCAGCATGTTTTATGAGGCAATGACAAATAATATATATAACTTCAGTGTAATGGGTAGTAGCGATATGTGTCTTTATTGAACAAAATGAGAATTCTTAATAGGTAAGTACAGTGTCAAACCTATGGACGTCAATTCAGGGTCACCAGGGCTTGCAACCAATTACCACCTCTGTTACTTTCCTTGCAACCACTGGCTTCTATTGGTGTTTGCCAAAATTCAGGTTACATTTTCTTGCCTCATTAAAAAAATCAATTCTGTTGCGCTGGCTTCAATATCAAGTCTGTCTTAAAATTGTCGTGGAAGTGCTATCTGCAGTACACAGTTGTGACGTGCACACTAGCTGTGTCCACATTTGTGCACATGTATGTAATAGTAATTGTGTGGGTTCTAGTTGAGAGTTTCAGTAGCTTTAGACCTTTGTGCACAGTGTGGTCACTGCAGATTCCGGGGTGGACCTGCTGTGGATGCCCCAGGATCTGCCTTTCAGTGCCAGGGCTAAGAGAGCTGGGGCATGGTGGCCATTTGCCAGTGCCATGTGCCCAGGCCAGGCTTTGGAGTGCCAGTAGTGTGCTTTCTACCCCCGGCAATCCGTATTGTGCTGGATCTTAATGTGCATGCATGGGTAGGCCAGGGGACTGGGGTAATGAATAGGCAGTAGCAGTCGCACAATGCTTTGCTACTAGACAGAGAAGGCACGCGTCGCACGGTAGTCGGATTCTGAGTTTTAACTTGCGAGGAATAACTTTGGGTTTATGAAAAGTGCATATGAATGAATGCCTCTGAATATCCTGATCATGTCATTTTCCAAACAACAGGCACAGTATACAGAGACAAAAATGCTACTAGCTAAACTTGCTTTAGTTATAACTGGGACAGCATGTAATAAATAACAGCTCTGTTTTAAGTAAATGGAGTATGCAAATGGAGAGCAGCTACTTAGTCAGAGGCTTATAGGGTCGACTCAACACTGCTCCTTCACTTCATGTGATCTGCTAACTCGCGTGCGCTGCATCCCGAGAGACCTGCACTGGTAGAACTTTACACCACAGTACATCCCTAGGCAAGTAGTCAATGTGACTACACAGCAAAATCTGATCAATGTACCCTGATCAGTGACAGCTGTTTCAAGGTATAATCACTAGGGGCCAGATGTACGACCCTTTCATTTAGCGCCTCGCAATTTGCAACTCATTGCGAGTCGCAAATTGCGAGACGCTAAATGAAATGTACAACAGTGTTAATACACTGTTTTGCGATTCCCAATGGGGTCGCAAATTGCGAGGCTCATTAATATTAATGAGCTTCTCGCAATTTGCGAGCCCATTGGGAATACCAGCCCTCCCAGGGATGGTGGCCTGCTGGGCTCAGCAGACCACCATGTCTGGCACTGCTTTTTAATAAAGCAGCTTTTTTTTTAAATGCAGCCCGTTTTCCTTTAAGGAAAACGGGATGCATTTAAAAAAAAAAAATGAAATGTTTTCATTTCATTTTTTAAGGGCAAGCAGTGGTCCCTGGGACCACTGCCTGGCCTTAAAAAATATTTTTAGAGACAGTCACAAAGTGGAAGGGGTCCCCTGGGGACCCCTTCCAAATTGCGACTGCATTACCACCCTCTTGAAGAGGGTGGTAATTTGCGAGTGTTTTGCGACCGCAATTGCGGTCACATAACATTCACACATAGCTTTGTGGACGCAATTTGAAAGGGAACGCCCCTTCCTAATTGCGACTCGCAATTCCTAAATAGCGAGTCGCAAATAAATTGCGACTCGCTATTTAGGAATTGTACATGGCCAACAGTGATTTTGCATGCGCAAACGGGTTCGCAAACCCGTTTGCGCATGCAAAATCACATCGTACATCTGGCCCTAGGTGTGCCATCACCCTTTCACCAATGTCACACAAAGGGAAAAGGAAAGCCAGTGATGGCGCAAGATTTTAAAAATCATAATACGCAACACGTTTACTTAGATTTATCGCCCTATTTACATTAAAGACACGAAAAGATGAAAGTGCACTTTGCACACTTTAAACATAGTAACACATGAAACTGAGATAAGTGTAGTAGAAGCACTGTAAATGCCTGCTTTAAAATGCAAACGAAGAAAACATACATACATAGCAATACTAATGCATATAAACAAGTTGCACTAATGAGAATTTCTTATGAACATGTTGTTTATTAACGCTTACTGATGAAATTGTGCTGTTCATGAAGTGGCCTAGTGTTTCTAATGCTTTCTGTTAGAAGACACCATTTAAAAAAGTTGATGCAAAAATGTGTAGAAACTAGGTACAATCTTGAAATTGTGCATAATAATACTAGAGATGCTATAGTTTATGAAAAGTGAAAACAAATTTTATAGCATGTACTTAGAAAATCATACACTTATATGAATGTTGGAAAAAATTGCAATAGTAGGGTATTTCAAATGTTAACTATTTCCATGTAATAATGTCTAGTGAAAGTTCTACATAATCCCTATTTGAAATGATTTATTGCATTATTTTTTATATTGTTTTAGAGTTTATTTCATTTAAAAATGTGTAATGTCAATTTAAAGGCTTTTTGAAAAAAAAAATGCTTCTTCTCTAATGCTGACCTTTCTCGTGACCTAATACAATGGTCCATTTACAACTAGTGAAATGTTGCTTTATTTGTTCTGTACATGTATAATTTTCGACATTCCCAAATGTTTCTTCACTGTTCACAACGAAATATTCATGTGGGAACAGGACTTCAGATGTTGGTATAGATGTATAATTTGTATTTTTTTTTCAACCAATGTTAGGCCTATGTGGACTGCCAAATCTTTATTTTCTTATAACCAGCATGGGAAAGCATCTCACTGTTGCGAGTGTCCTAGGTGACATTATGTGAATCTGAGCATATGACAGTCTTTCAATGGTGGTGTGATGCTACATCACTGGATTTTGATAGAGATTATATAAAAGAAGAAACCCCAAAGGAGGGGCAGTGCCATACTTTTTCTATTTCCCTTCCAAGAGGATGCTATGCTGATCGATTTGTGATGAATACTAAGAACTATTCTCTTACTTTTGACTGCTTTCCTGATGCTACAGTCAGTAGCTGATGGACTGAAACCTTCTTTGCCGAACCATTTTCATTAATCATTTCCTTTTATTTCTTTGTTCTATGCTAATGGACTCACCTTAATGGACTTTAAATCTGAACCCTTTCCCATTCTTGTAAGGATTTGAGCTGTTAGACAAATGATCTATCCTTCTGCCTTAATGGTAGTGGGACTCTGCAACTGTAAACTGATCTTTATAATAACCACCTGATAAAACCTTGCTTAAATGTTTGGTGACTCATTGGAAGATGTGATATTCCTAATTTATATTTTCAAATGATTGCTTATGGCTCTGAATTTTGGATATTTAATGCAATAACCAAATTAATCTAATGCCTGTTTGAGTCTATTAATGTGTTTTGTCAGTTCTTCCATTTAAACTTTGCTATTTTACAAATGATTTAAATGCGTTGTAGGGAGAATCAGCAAGCTCTGACAGAACATCAGTTATTACTTCCTTTGTTCTGTTTTGCTTTTTCAGAGCTTTTGGTCAGCATAATTCTAGTCCGACTTAACGTCTCCAGGAGGTTGGGTCTTTCCATTGCTAGTCTTTATTTCTCTTTCTACAGCATGGTTTTAAGATCTGATCTCACATTTGTGAGTTGGCTGTCAATTAATAGTCCTGACAGCTAACGTGGTGTTTTGGCCATCCTAATTTCCACCCCTTCTATCGTCGGAGAAACATTCATCAGAGGATTATCGCAAGCAGTGAGGCGGGGGTCAGCAGGGCTAGTCTCAGCATCTGGTAGGAAATGGAAAGAAGCCTGGGTCTGAGTAGTCGGTGGTCAAGCCTCCCCATGCTGGAAAGTGTAACCCAGCACAGGCACTGAGCGGTTCCATACCATCATATACATGGCGGAACGAGGCTGGGATTCAAGGGGATCTGGAGCAAGTCCCAATGCAAAAGCAGCTGGTTCTGCCTCATACATGTGCCCAAAGCCTGCCAATCCTCACAACTACGGCTATATATCAGGTCAGTGATAACATATTTGCCAGTGCTAGGACATGTATTTTTTCAGATGGACCATATGAGAGGCAAAACCTCAAGTCGAGCAGGCCCGGTGGGGTAGGGGATATCCCCAGTATAGGGCTTATACGTGAGATGGGTATCAGGGAGACTGGGGTGTGCCCAGTCAAGGAGACTGGTTGAGTTTGGGACATGGAAGGATTGAAGCCTATAATTAAGGTATCTTGCCAGGACCTGGCCAGTGGAATGAAGTCTCCCAATGAAGGGGGGAAACCTGGGACCTTGATAGTTCAGATGCGACTCAGGTAGAGTACATGGATGGAAATAAGGTGGAAGCAGATAATCTTAATAAGGGGAAAGGTTGCAGGGGCTAGCCCTCTGGGCCATATCAGAAGGGAGAGCATGAAGCCTTTGGGAAAAGGAGCTCAGATACGGAGGTGGCCGAATGTTTTTTCTCATTGCCAGATAAATTGGAGGAGTCAGATTATGACTCAGATTTCTCAGAAGATCAATCTGTGAATAGCTTATCTAGTGAAGCAAGTGACTCTGTCCAGGGTACAGGTACTGGTAGTGGAAACATCTGGTTGATGATGTGGAAGAGACCCGGGAAGGCAAAAGCTGGGAGGAGGGTCGGTACTGAGGGTAACCTGAAAGGGGACCATGCGACAACACAGAATGCCTTCAAGAGTTTTGCAGGGTCCTCAGATGATTCTACTCATGTACAGGATGGTCTGGCCAAAATACCCACCCTAGAATCTATCAAGGAATAGTATTGCTTCAGAAGGAAACCAGTGCTGATAATTGAAGAGCTCGGGCCGCGACTTGAAGCTCCACGGGCAGTATGGAAAATCTCTAAAAAACGACTCAGAAATAATGGAAAGAATCTCAGTGGTAGAGGACCGTACCGCAAAGCTGGAAACAGATCTCGCTTGCATAAAAGACCAAACTGTAGCTCATGAAGCTTAGCTATTGAATGTTCAGTGGAAACTAGAAAAGTTCAACAATCGCCAATGCCCAAACAATCTAAGGATCCCGGGGATTGAAGAAGGTGTGGAGGGTAGTGATGTTAGATGCTTCGTGGTAAATTTGTTTCAAAGGGCCTTTCCAGAACTTGAATGCTGGAACAGGCTCAACGATATCCACTAATGTTGAAGCAATCAGGCCAGGAGGGGAAATCCCTCAAACTTAGGGCAATCTTGGGATTTTTTGGCAACTTTCTCCTGAGGCAAGCAGTGTTTGAAAAGGCTCACCCAGGGTCTAAATGTTACTTAGAAGGTCACTCTTTCTTTGTTAGGACAGATTTCTATTACAGCAGAGGTAGGGAATGCCCAGATGTGGGTCCCTTGCTCACTCTGGAACTAGATTCAAGCTAGCCTGGCTGATGAGGGGTGATACCCCGATACCAGTCCCAAGATGATGGGTTCTGGTCTAGGAGGACTTGGCCTGGCAGTTTGGGCTGGACTGTTCCCATGAGGAGCAGGGTCAAGACTGATTTGCATATGGCTGGGTGCAAACTGGGATGGTATAATGAGCAAAACAATGGTGGAATAAACCCAGATCTCTTGACTGGGGGTGGGTGGTTGAAAGGTTACAGCACTTCGTCCATCATCTTTTTGGGTTTGCTATGTTCGCCCTAAGAGGCCAAGGGTATGGCCAGATGTGGGTCCCTTGCTCGCTGTGCCACTAGATTCAAGATAGCCTGGCTGATGTACGGAGATACCCCAAACCCGGTCCCAGGATTCTTGTTTCTGGTCCAGGGAGGACTTGGCCAGGCAATTCAGGCTGGACTGTTCCTATGAGGAGCAGGATCAAGACTGATTTGCATATATCTAGGTCCAAACTGTATTGGCATAGTGAGCAAAATAATTATTAATTAAACCCAGTTCTCCTGACTGGGGGTGAGTGGATGTAAAGTTTCAGCACTCCATCCATCATCTTGTTGTGTTTGCCAATGAGACAGGGAGCTAACAAAAAGAGGTATTTCTTTCAGCAATTGGAAATTGCATGAATGATTGTTTCATGGAAGAGGGCTATCTGGTGTTTTTCCCTCAGGGAGTTGTCAATTGAGACTAAGGGAGAGGAACTAAGCAGGAATCCTAGCTCTGGTGAAAGATTGGTCTCACAAGCTGTAAAGTTAAGTATCTTGGATGGCAAATACTAAAATGCTATGGGTACGCACAGCTAATATCCAGGGACTGAATGACCGCTCAAAAAAAGGACCAGGATGGCTGAAGGGTTGAGTACCTTGGGTGTAGACATCATCTGCTTGCAGGAAACAGACATTGCAGCAGCCCAAAGGGCCTTTTGGAGACCCTAGGGCACTCTCTTTTGAGTTGTACCACACAAGAAAGTACTATAAGGGGTGTGGCAACCTAAGCTAGAAGGGGCTTGTATGTGGTTGTGCGGAGTGCTTCGGATAAGTTTGGGAGGTGGGTATTGGTGGAATGTCAGGTTGGTGGATTTTGCTTTACTGTTTGTTCAAAAAGACAAAAAGACATCCCGGCCTTGGGGAGAGAAGGATCTCCTTCACAGAGAGCTATGACACCTTGTTGTGAAAGCAAGAGATCCATGAAAACCACAAAGCCGATCAACCTGCTTTCGACCAAGGCCATCACCATTGGGTCATGGAATGTGAGCAACATGTATGATACTGGCAAGACAGCCTAAGTGGCAGCGGAGAGGAAAAAATACAACCTTTCCCTGCTTGGCATCAGTGAGACCAGAGGGACACAGTCCAGACAGAAAATACTGGCTCCAGGAGGAATGCTGCTGTTTCCCGACACGAGGAAGAGCATTCCCCACATGCTCAGGAAGTAGCACTGATGCTAACACCAGCAGCCAAAAGAACTCTGACTGTATTATCACAGCGACCATCCGCACAAAATAAAAGAGGATCAACATGAATGATATCCAGTACTATGCACCTACAAATGACAGCAAAAAAGAGGAAAAAGAACAGTTTTACAACAGACTCCAATCCATCCTGGAGAAATGCTTTGAGAGAGACATCACCATACTAATGGGGGACCTCAATGTCAGGATTGGAAGCGACAACACTGGGTATGAAGACGTCGTTGGCAACCATGGCTTTGGGGACATGAACAACAACAGTGAAAGGCTTGCAGATCTCTGTGCCCTGAACAGTTTGGTGATAGGCGGTAGTGTATTCCCACACAAAAGAATACACAAGGCAATGTGGGTATCACCAGACTATTCAAAAGAGAATCAGAGCGACCATGTCTGCATTGCCAAGATGTTCCGGAGGTCCCTGCAGGATATGCGAGTGATGTGAGGAGCCGACGTGTCGTCAGATCATTACCTTGTCATGGCAAGGCTAAAATTGAGGCTGAAGCAAGCATGGATGGAACCAACAAGCCAATGCCAGCGATATAACACCACCCTACTCAAAGATACACAGAAATGGAGTGAATTATCTGTCACCCTCAGTAACAAGTTTCAAGTCATGCAAGAACTAGAGGATGACAGAGACCCAGTAGAAAGTCAGTGTGAGAAGATTAAAGAAACAATGACATTAACCTGCCAGGAGACACTGGGTCCCAAGAAACACTAGCATAAACAATGGATCTCCACAAGACTCTTTGCACAATCCAAGAGAGAAAGGAAAAGAAACTGCAGTCAACACCAGCTGAACAAGAGTAGAGAAAGTGAAAGCTCAAGGCGAATACTCCAAAACCAACAAGGAAGCAAAGAGAAGCTTAAGAGCAGACAAGCGAAGATTCATCGATGGTCTTGCCACAGAAACCCAGGAAGCAGCAAGCCATGCAAACTTGAAAGAACTCTACACACAACAATGAAACTCTCCGCAAGATACAAAAAGCCAGAAAGACAATTGTGGGTAATGAAGGCCAACAGCGAAGATGGGTAGAGCACTTTGAAGAGCTGGTGAACCAGCCCATGCTGCAGTCGCCACCAGACATAGACATACAAGCAGCTGACATAGAGTTGCCAATTGACTGCAGCACACCAACCAAGGAAGAAATACGGCAAGCCATCAAACATCTGAAAAATGGGAAGGCAGCAGGACCTGACAACATTCCTCAGAGGCACTGAAGACAGAAATTGAAACATCAGTAGACATGTTCTACCCCATGTTTGGAAGGATCCGGGAAGAGGAAAACATGCCATCAGACAGGAAGGAGAGATATCTCATCAAGATTCTCAAGAAAGATGACCTGAGTAACTGCGCAAACTACGGAGGGATAACTCTTCTATAAACCCCAGGCAAAGTGTTCAACCGAGTCATCCTGAACAGATTGAAGAAACAAGTCAACGCTCAGCTGTGAGACCAGCAAGCTGGCTTCCGCAAAGAAGGTCCTGCACAGACCAGATTGCAACACTGTGTATCATCATTGAGCAGTCTAATGGAATGGAACTCCCCCCTCTATGTCAATTTCATTGACTATGAGAAAGCATTCAACAGCATGGACAGAGAGACCCTTTGGAAACTCCTCCAACACTATGGTGTGGGAAACTAGTAAGAATCATCAGGAACTCTTCTCAGGGAATGACCTGCAAGATAGTCATGGAGGATAACTCAGGGAAACCTTCCAAGTGAGGACTGTAGTCCACCAGGGTTGTCTGCTCTCACCTTTTCGCATCCTCCTGGCCATAGACTGGATCATGAAGACATCCACAGCAAGGAGAAGAAATGGGATCCAATGGAAACCTTGGATGCAGCTACATGACGTGGACATTGCAGACAACCTGGCCCTACTCTTCCATACCCATCTGCAGCTGCAAGAGTAGTCTGACAATGTGGCTACCACATCAGCACAACTTAGCCTCAACATTCACAGGAAAAAAAACAAGATCCTGAAGGCCAGCACAACTGCAGTCACTCTTGCAGAAAAGTCACTGGAAGAGATTGAGGCCTTCACCTACCTCGGCAGTGTCATAGACAAGCATGGTGGAACAGACAAGAATCAGCAAAGCAAGGACTGCCTTCATTATGCTAAAGAAGATCTAGAGCTCCAAGGACCTAACGCTGCAAACCAAGATCAGGCTTTTTAACACCAATGTAAAATCTGTATGGAGCAGAAACTTGGAGGACAACAGTGACCACCACTGAGAAAGTCCAGACCTTTATCAACACTTGTCTGAGGAAAATCCTCCAAAGCCACTGGCCAAACACCATCAGCAACAACGACCTGTGGCAGCAGACTTTCCAACTCCCTGCTTAAGAAGAAATCATGAAAAGACACTGCGGCTAGATAGATCACACCCTCTGCAAGCCCGCATCTAACACCACCAGGCAAGCCCTGGCCTGGAACCCTCAAGGGAAAAGTAAAAGACGAAGGCCAAGAAACACCTGTTGCAGAGGCCTCAAGACTGACTGCAAGGAGATGGGTTACACCTGGAGTCACATTGAAAGATAAACCCAGGACAGAGACGGCTGGAGAGGCCTGGTTGATGGCCTATACCCCAGGAGGGGTAGTAGGCATTAGTAAGTAAGTATGTTTGTTCTATATATGGTGCAAATCTAGATGAAGCAGAAGTTGTTGAACACTTGAATGTGGAACTTGCTTTGTGACCAACTCCTCTTGTTCTATGTGGGGACCTCAATTTGCATATAGATGCCATGCATACAGGGTCACAGGCAGTGAGGTATGTTGGCTGGAAGCCAGCAGTCTATAGGGCAGTTAAAAAACGTTTGTAGGATCATGGCTTGATGTTTGGGTGAGGCTAAAGTCTCCAGATCCTGGCTACAAATTAATTTATTTTCCCCACAAGAAGTATGTTTTGCTAGATTACTTCTGGAGCTTGGCAAGCCTTGTGTGTGAGACATGGATAAACTCCCTAGAGTATTCTCAAATCATAATCCTGCTGATATTAGAGCTTTAGGTATTGGAGCATACATAACGCATCAAATATGGACTTTTCACAGGGGGTTGTTGGTCAACAGTGAGTATATAGAACATATGAACAAGTGGCTGAGGGAATTTTTGGACGTCAATAGATTAAGTGTGGCAGTGAGAACAGTAGGAGGTTCATTAAAAGCAAGCATCGAGGGGGAAACATTTAGTTTCTGACTCTATAAACAAGGAGCTCAGGTAAATCAGGTAAAGGAGGCATATAAAGAGCTGGCTAAGCTGGAAGCCCTTCACGTTAAGGCGATAGTCGAAGAATTGGAGGATTTAGAGCTGTCTCACAGGATTGCTGTGTTTAAGGCTAGTATTAACAGCTGTTATGCTAAAAAGGCATCAGAGAAATATCAGTCTCAAAGGGCTGGTGTTATGAATATAGCGACAGTGTGGGTAAGATCTTGTCACTCTGCACACGGCAGAAGGAGGTGTATAATGTCATTAGTGCTATCAGGGACAGGGGTGGGCAATCGTTCAATGCTTCAGAAGCAATTGTTAGCTTCTTCAAGCAATATTATCAAAAGCTCTATCAGGAGAATCAGACTCTCTCTCTGAGTAAGATTTAGCATTATGTCAATGTAGTTGTTGAATGGGTGTTAGATGATTGTGAGAAGGCAGTTTTAGATGCTCCTATAACATGAGAGGAGGTGAGAATGGCTCTTGATTCTCTGGCTTCCAGGAAGGGAGCAGGGCCAGATAAGGTCCAATTGGAATCCCATCTAGTGTATTATCCAGTCCTTGCAAAGGATCTGCTTAATACATTTCTCAAAGCTCAGCGGGTATTTTCAGCTCCAGCCTCATGGGCAGCCACCAACATTGTGGTATTCCTAAATAAAGGGAAGCCCCCTCTGAATCCTGTGTCGTATAAGCTGATTGCAGTGATCAACAGTGATGGAAAGATATACTCTAAAATACTGCTGCTTGTCTGGGGAGGGTTATGGCCAAATTGATCTCACCTTGGCGGCATGGGTTTATCCTGGGACGTGGCACAACAGATCACATACATCGGGTTATCACATTATTTGATATAGGAGAGGTTTCAGAGACTCAAAAACACAAGAGAGTCACCCTTGTTTAGAGAAAAGGGACAGGGTAGTATAAAGTCTAACACAAAATAAAATTCCCTTTTCACTTCTAATTATGTCTATAAATATATATGTGTGTTTTACATGAGTAGGGTAAAAAGAATAAAAGCCACTTGTAACCAATCCTGATGTATATTGGAAAACAAATGAACATAATCATACACCTATTTATATAACTATTTATTTTTATTAGTATTAACCATCAATAGTGTAACAAATATTTTCTTGTAATCAAAATATATTGACTGGAATTTATTACAATAAAATACATATAAAAGATTAAAATCATATATACAGGTGAATTATAACATGTGCATTTTCATCTTGTCAATATTATAAAGGTCATAACAGTTGATATTAAGCATCACAGTTTATGTTAAAAATACATGCATGCACCTGTACTGCATTCTGCAGCACACATAGAACGAGGAAAAAACATCAGAGGATTATTTTTGTGCAGAAAGGTGTCCCTTAGTGTGGGTTTGCAAGGGTACACAGACCTATCTTTTTGTGTGGACTACCTGGCTATCAATGCGGTGACCAAGATTGATTCACACCGAATACCCAAGCTGGTGAGCTAGTGGACCAGCTAGGCGTTGCTCAATTCTTGAATACCTTTGATCTTCCCAGTGGCTATTGGCAGATCATTGTGTCTAGTACTAAGGAGATGGCCTCATTCTCAATGTCATAATGCCTACACCAGTTTAGGGTCGTGACTTTTAGGCTCAAAAATGCCCCTCCCACCTTTTTATGGCTTGGTGAACTTTGGTCTATCAGGGATTGAAGAGTTATCTGTGTCCAACCTTGATGAAAGTGCCATAAGTAACAATTTGTGGAAACACTACCTGAGACACCTAAAACATGTGTTGGTCATAATACATGAGCAAAAATGACCTTCAAGGCTACCAAGTGACCAGCTGGGGCAGTCCTCAGTAGTCTACTTTGGCCATCAGGTGGGTGACAGGAAGAGCTGCCTGTAGAATGCCAACATCCAGTCTGTGTTGTATGGGAGGTGAAAGGATTTCTAGAGCTCACAGGACAGTCCTACAACCTAATAGCCACAACTACACCAACGGTACTCAGATTATTCTAAATCTGGAAAATCCAACATACAAGCGCAGCTCAGGAGTCGACCATTGCCCCTGAGTGGTCAACAAAAGAATGCTGCCTTAAACTTAACTATTTCAAAACCAAAAACCTAATCTATGAAGAATGGAAGTGCTACCAGTCTACATCCGTCTGGCCCCAGGAACTCGGCCAGTGACATCAACCGAAGTAAGAAATCTGGGAGTGTTCATGGTTATTACGAGTGCCCCGAGTGGAAATAGTTGCAAGCCGAATTTTCTACACTACGCAAAGCCTTTTACACTTCTTACTACATCTAATTTTCCACAGAAGTTAAAGGTTACCATTGCTATTGTCATGTTTTTGTAGACTACCCACACAGTTTCTACCTAGACAAATAGCTCTTCCTATTCTGAAGTATTCAAAGAATCCAAAATGCTTCAGCAATTTAACCTCTATACCTTTATGTACATCATCAAAGTAGAAGAGCTCTCCAAGTGCTTTACATTCTACCCATAACTACTTAGTCCTCCGTTGAGGAACTCCACTATGGAAAGAGCCTTTGTTCACTCAAGTAAAAATACTGAGATACTAACAGTACAGAACCTCTGCTCTAGATAAACACCTCAGTTGACTGTCACTCCCTACAAGAAGGAATGCATCAGTGGAACCCCTTTTACGATACATGCACCAAAATTAAGGATCACTCTCCCAGCAAAGATAAGAAACATTCAAGTCCACTTGGACTTCAAAAAAGATGTACCTCTTCCCCAATAGTTGATGCAGGATCACACCAAGCAATAAGACCTGGATCTTGTGCCAACTAGAGATATGAAATACACAGGGATCAGGTTCATACCAGATTGCTCATTCCCCTAAATTGCACCTAAGACATGGAACAGCCTCCCTCAACACATCAGATACTCCTCCTCACTTCTTGAGCTCTGCAAGAAGCTGAAGACCTGGCTCTTCTTATAAGCACCTTTGGGGGGCCACACACCTACAAACTTGCCCATGTGCCTGGATACCCTCTCAGGTGATTAGTGCACAATACAAATCAATATAACATAACATAACAGAACAACCCACCCTGAACCTGGAACTAAATTTCCTACAAATGTAGTATGTAGGACACGTTCAATCATGCCTCACTCTCCTTTGCACCACCCCTTGCATAAGTGCAGCTGTACGCATGCAGCAAAATAAGAGTAGGCAAGGCAAATCACGCACACGACCAAAACACTTTCCACAAAGCACACACTTGTATTCCAGTTCTCTTCACAACACACCAATGCATGATACGTGTATGTGTCCCATCTCACTCCTTTTTGCTACACTGCTGGAACAAGGACAGTGACATAAAACACAGAAGAAGCACAGCTCTGGACATCACAGATGTAGTGACCTGGGGTCAGGGGCACTAGACCCTGCACTCGGACCTAGGGAAGGGGACAGAGACCGGACACCACTTCCGGTCAGGGAGTGGGGCGGGCACTTAACTGGACGAGGGCAGAGGGAACGGACATGCATGTGGGCACGAGGCAACCAAGCAATAAAGAATATAAGCATCACTTACCTGTCTCAGCGTGGGTCACTTCGAAGGACACGACAACTGGCGACGAGCAGGTGGGATCCGGAGCCGCCACAAGAAACCACCTCGCCACCACGTCCACGCGGAACCAGGAGCCCACCCTGGTCCGCCGATCGACGAGACGACGTCGGGAGCACAGAAGAAGACAAAAACCAGGAGCCTACCCTGGTCCGTCGGGCCCCAAAGAAGAGAAGATGCAAAATCGGGAGCCCACCCCGATCGTGAAAGAAACGGAGCCAGGAGCCCACCCTGGTCCGTGTGCGGCATCCACGGCGACATCGGGAGCCCACCCCGGCTGCACCAAGGAGAGTGAGGTGAGGGAAGTGCAAAATAAGTGCCCGATCGTGGAAATGCCGCCCGCCGACTAAACGAGAGCCTGAGCGTCCCGCGTTGAGATTCAACACGAAATCTCGCAAGAACTCGGCAGCCATCTTGAAGTCAGGCGGGACAGCCAATGAAGAGCTGAGGAAGGTCCGGCGGCCATTTAGAAGTCAGGCAATGCAATAGATAGCAAATCTCAACCCACAGAAGTACCGGCGGCCATCTTACAGTCAGGCTGGACAGCGAATGAGAGGCTGGAGAGGGCTAGGCGGCCATTTTGAAGACAGGCATTAACAAAAAGCCAGAAGAAAAGGTGAAAATAAAGAACCAAAAGGAAATTGCAGCACGAAAAAAGAAAGAAGGAACAGCATTACAAAAGGAAGACAAAGGAAAGGGAGAACCATGGCCAACGAAAGTGACAAACCCAGCGCACAGGCAATATTTCGCAGACCACTGCCATTCAGCATATCGAAACCCCAGACAGGCATCAGGTGGGAACGCTGGATTCGGCAATTCGAGCGCTACATGCGCGCCACAGACATCGCAGAGGCCAAACACGTTGACCTCTTCTTGAATATCGCAGGAGATGAAGTAGAAGACCTGCTCACAACATTCCCCAGCGACAAAACAGCGACGTACAAGGGACTGATACAGTGTCGCACAGAGAAGTTTGACCCGCAAAGACACATCGACTTCGAGAGATACACATTTAACACTGCGTGTCAACGAGCAGAGTAGTCCCTAGACGATTTCGCGACAAGACTGCGAAAGCTAGTAACGTATTGCAAATTTGACAAGTTCGACAATGAACAAGCGATACGACTGCGCATCATCGAAGGTTGCCAGTCCGTGGAGTTCCGCACACGTATTCTGAAGGAACCAACGACGCTGGAGAAAATACTGACAATGGCCCGAGCAGAAGCAAGAGCAATGGCACACGCCAAAGAGATGGAGCAGGGCAAAGATAGAAGGGCAGAACAAGCGAATCGCTTAATTGGAAGCAGCAAGAAAAAAGACAGCACACCGCCAACGAGAAGACAAGAAAGAACGTGCTACCGGTGCGGCCTTGACTTCCCACACGTCGGTGCATGCCCGGCAATGGGCCAGAAATGCAGAAAGTGCAACAGAGACAATCACTTTGCGAGGGCCTGCATCAGTAGACAGTTTAAAAATGAGCGAGGAAGACCGGCAAGACCGCGAGCAGTAATGAGCAGGCATGCCAGGCACATGGAGACGGCAAATCGCAGCTCCTCAGGTGAATCGGGAGGATCAGTCGCGTCGGAAAGGGCGGAACGACTGTACTTGATGTCAGATGCACCCAAGGAAGAACGAAGGCCAGAGCACATCAACACTGTGGAGAAGCAGCAAATCAAGAAAACAGCAACTGTGGAGATTGAAGTAGGATGCCACAGCACACGCTTCGTGCTTGATAGTGGGGCCACGTGCAACATCATGTGCACGTCGGAGTACGAGAAGATGAAGATAAGACCGCCACTATCACCATCGACCGTCGATGTTTTCACCTGGGGCTCGAAGAAGCCGGTGGAAAACATGGGAAAGTTCATAGAAACACTAACGTTCAAGGGCCGGTCATGCAGAGAAGAGATACATGTGCTACGGGGAGACATCCCAGCACCATGCCTACTGAGCAATGTCACGGCGCAGGTAATGGGCCTCCTAGCCATGACATACCACATGTCAGAGAAACTGAACATTCTACAAGAACATCCAGCCATACTACAAGGCCTAGGGAGGCTAAAAGGGAAACAAATAACACTGCACATCAACGAGGCAGTCAAACCTGTGGTGCAGCATCACCGACAAGTGCCCATACACCTACAACCTCAGGTCGAAGAGGAAATACAGAGTCTGCTGGCAGAAGACATCATTGAGCCTGCAGAAGGGCCGACTCCCTGGGTGTCTCCCATAGTGGCGGTTCCAAAAAAGAACACCTCAAAGATCCGCATATGCGTGGACATCAGGATACCAAACACAGCCATTGAAAGAGAACAACACCCTGGGCCACACCTAAACGACATGATAAGCTGTCTCACTGGAGCATGCCGATTCTCGAAGCTGGACCTGTGCAAAGGGTACCATCAACTGGAGCTCGCCGAGCAATCGAGATACATTACCAGGTTCTCCACGCACATGGGCCTGTTCCGCTACAAGCGACTGAGCTTCGGCATATCATCAGCTGCGGAGATATTTCAGGAAACAATAAGGCAGGTGATCAGGCCGGTAAAGAACAGTCTAAATTACAGCGACGACATCCTGGTGTTTGGTCGGTCCGATGAAGCACATGACAATGCCCTACGTGAAGTATGCCTGCAGCTGGAACAAGCAGGACTAACGTTAAACGCTGACAAATGCGAGTTAGGAAGAAGTGAACTGGTATTCTTTGGACACATCTTCTCTAAAAAAGGAATGAGGCCAGACCCCAGCAATGTAGCGACATTAAAAAAGGCGAATCCTCCAATAGATGTTGCAGAAGTGAGGTCGTTTCTTGGTCTTGCTAGTTACTGTGCCCGCTTCATAAAAGACTTCGCCATGGTGAGCACACCACTGCGGGACCTAACAAAGCAGGGTCAAAAGTTCATCTGGTCACAAGAGTGTGGCTGTGCATTTGAACCCATCAGACAGGCCGTCATGGCCGTAGACCATCTTGCCTACTTCGATCCGCTGCTATGCACCGAGCTGAACGTAGACGCCAGCCCGGTAGGGCTAGGGGCAATATTAGCACAACACCTGCCAGAGAGAGATTCACCAAGAAAAATTGTTGCATACGCAAGCAAAAGTCTGTCTGACGTTGAAAAAGCATACTCCCAACCTGAAAAGGAGAGCTTAGCAGTGGTCTGGGCGTGCGAACACTATCACATGTTCATTTACGGAAAACCATTTACCATCGTCACTGACCATCAGGCTCTGTTGACAATATATGGCAATCCGAATGCAAAGATGCCGCCTCGCATTGAGCGCTGGAGCATAAGACTGATGGACTACGATTTCAAGATAGTGCACAAGCCGGGCAAAGAACACAACCCGGCTGACTACATGTCTCGACACCCTTTACCACAGGCACCAGAGAAGACCTCAATGGCAGAAGAATATCTCAACTTCGTACTAAGACAGAACACGCCGGCGCCTATAACACTGGCTGAACTAGAACAGGAGACAGAAAAGGACGACACAATGCAAGCGGTGAAAGCAACAACAAGACAGCAAAGATGGAGACACATCAACAACAACTGCGCTATGGGGGACGGAGTCAACAAGGAGGAAATGATAGCATTCAACTAGATACACGACGAGCTATTAGAGTCTGAAAATGGCATACTAATGCGAGGAACAAGGATAGTAATACCAAAAGGGCTACGTCGACTGACTGTCAACTTGGCACACGAGGTGCACAGAAGCATAGTCGCGACAAAGAAGATGCTACGGGAGAAGGTATGTGTAGTATTTAAGTCCACACACGGTAGATGATGTTCAAGATGTTTATTTGAAGATATGTAGATCAAGTGGAACAGCCCCACCAGGAGCAACCAACTCCTCAGCCCAATCCCAACTGAAGGCATTAGCCCACAGACTTCCAACATTCTCATGCGCATCATAACTGCAGCATTCTACAGACTGGGCAGGTGGTGGAGAAAGCATGTATATAACATGGACAAGATGCTAGGATACTACATTATCCCCTTTCTTCCATAATGAAAGCAAAAAGGAAGGAACACTAGGACAGGAAGAACCATAAAGAATGAAGAGAAGGAGAAATACATAAGCAGCACAGAAGAACCATAAAGAATGAAGAAAAGGAGAAATACATAAGCAGCACAGCAATGCGAAGAAAAGAACGACAAAGAAGAAAAGGAGAAAAACAGACAGATGAACCTACCCATCCTCCTTTCTATAAATAACAAGAGAAAAGAAAGGACACAGCGAAAGAAAACAACTAGGAGGAAAACTAAGCATGAAAATACTAATGACTACCCCACAGACACACCTACTGGCCAGACAGGCATGCGAGAAGGAAGGACATAGTACAAGGACGAATGTATGAAATAGTTCAACACTCAGGGATATACAGTAAAGTACAATATCACGAGAGTGTGAACAATTTAAAAACACGAAAAGATGGATAAAAATACAACAACAAAAAATGTCAATATTACCCATCTTCCCGCCATTTAAAAAAAATTGTTAACCAAAGAAATAGAAACATTTCCACGTAAGGAAAACAACATATGTTATAAAGATGGGGCTAAAAACCCATCTTACACCCCTCACGTGAGGGATCAACACTTGGGAATATGACCCATAAAGTCATCCCTATTGTAAAGATAAATTACTTTAAACATGTATATGGGACTATGACCCATGACAATAAACCTTGGAGCTATGACCCATAAAGTCATCTTTCATTTCATGTAAAGGTATAAGACTTTAAACGTGTGTAAATGGGACTGTAACCCATGACAACATACAGCATAAGCGACTATAACCCATGAACGATTAGAAATGTAAAGCGAATGGGACCATAACCCATCACCCAACCTTGAGGAAGGTTAACAACGTAGCATAGTGTGAATAAAGTAAAACGAGGAAAGAGGGACTAAAACCCAAATTCCTGCCCCTGAAACAAGACAATAGGTATGCTCCCGAGATAGGGAGACAACCCTTGTAAAACTAAGGATAATGGGACTATAACCCAAATCCTGCCCCTAAAACGAGGGACGGTGAGTGTGCTCCCCAAGTAGGGAGAAAATCCATGTAAAACTAAGGATAATGGGACTATAATAACCCAAATCTTGCCCCAAAAAACGGGGGACAGTGAGTGTGCTCCCCATGTAAGGAGAAAATCCATGTAAAACTAAGGATAATGGGACTCTAACCCAAATCCTGCCCCTAAAACGAGGGACGGTGAATGTGCTTGAAAACTTTAGAGCAAACTCTGATGTAAATGTACATTGATACATGACTAAGATCCTTAAGCTCTAAATTACGCAAACTCTTTACATCAAAGAAACCATACATAAACAGGCTACATTGACAAGCAAGACATCAAAGCAATGGTTATAGCTATAATGTAAATCAAGTAGGCACCGGTGAGCGACTCCTCACCCGAGCTGTCTCTTGAAGAATGTCTCTCAAACGCATAGTTATGAAGCCAGGTAGTCTTGCATCAAAAGCAGAACAACGAGCAGAGCAAGTGTCTTGAGCCATGTGTTTCCATGCTCCCCAAACGTGCACAAACTTTCGTTATAAAGCATACTTTTAAACAAAAGTACCTAGATAGTCTTTGTACACTATCACAAACTGTTGACCACCAGAAGAAATGAGTTGAAAACGATGGTTACTCCGCGACGATTGTGTTACAAAACACAATTAACTTTATTTAACGGACAAAACGTGGTTGGCACAACACGGTCCATTAATGGCTATGATGAAGACCCTGCAGCCACCAATCTAAAGATGGCGGCATGCACAGGAGACGCACGCCGAGTGGCTCACGGCGCGCTCCTGCTGCAAAACGTCCATAGGCAGCATTGTGAGCTTGGCAAGAAGGAAGACGTCATGCAGAGTTCTGTAGCAGCTCCGCGCCACACCACGAGCCAGGTAAGGTGCACGAGCTGATTTCGAAATTTGAATCGCAGCACGACAGTTGTTCCTAGCGGCCTCAATGTAAGGAAAATGACAAGCCCAGAAAACTGTACAAATTTCACTCTGATGGCAACTCCTGTAGCAGCAGGCAGAGAGACTAGGCGATTTAAGTTAAATCCAGCCATAACACTAGCCCAATATTGAAAGCATGCCAACAGATACATAATGAAACTGTCTCACCTCTGTTGATTTGTGTGCCACTCAAAATAAACTGCCTACGAAGCGGTAAAACAACTCCGCTGGGCCAAGAGCAATCAAGTTCATAAACCATTTCCCATGTGAAAGCGGCAGATTGATTTACTTCTTAACGCAGAGGTCAAATCGATAAGCGTTAAGACTAGTACGGTAGAAAAGTTCACTCCGGCTGCTGGCACACCCTGTTGATCACTGCATTAACAGACATGTCAGCTGGCATGTGGGACATGCAAACATGAAACTAGTAAGTGGTCTCTCCTGCAAATAACTTTAACGAGTAGCCTGTGAAAGCATTTCACTGAAAATGTGTAGAGCCACACCGTTCCTGTGTGGTCCCGCACCTTCCCACATAGGTTCAGCTCCCAACACATTGAACATGACAGATAGGCACAAAGGGTTCTCCATCTGAGTAAACATAGTTTGTGAACCACAGAAAAAGATGTTGCTGGATCACTCACATGTGACGAAGCACCTCCTATCCACAGTTCTTTGCTGTAAAACGAATGGAGCATTATAAGGCAGGCAACGGTGGTTGGGCTGTCCGTTGGCACGAATGGAGCATTCTAAGGCAGGCAACGGTGGTTGGGCCATCCGTTGGCACGAATGGAGCATTATAAGGCAGGCAACGGTGGTTGGGCCGTCCGTTGGCATGGACGCTGGTGGGGCTTGCTGCCTTACGCTCCAAACAAGACGTTCTTGCTTCTGTTACACTTAGTTAATTCCAGTTGATATAATATGTATGAATTTCATGTATCTTGTAATGTCTTGGTTTCTCTTCATCTTTCTTCTTCTTTCCCTTTAGTTTCTTAGTAGAGCATGTGGTCCTCTCCAGCTCGTCGCCATAAATAATGTAGTATTTAAGTCCACACACGGTAGATGATGTTCAAGATGTTTATTTGAAGATATGTAGATCAAGTGGAACAGCCCCACCAGGAGCAACCAACATGCTGCTCAGCCCAATCCCAACTGAAGGCATTAGCCCACAGACTCCCAACATTCTCATGCGCATCATAACTGCAGCATTCTACAGACTGGGCAGGTGGTGGAGAAAGCATGTATATAACATGGACAAGATGCTAGGATACTACAGTATGGTTCCCTGGTCTTGACAAAATGGTGGAAGACACCATCATGAGCTGTCACATCTGTCAAACAACAGGCCAGCCAGCGAAGCCGGAACCATTACAAATGTCAGAACTTCCAAAGGCAGTATGGACAACGTTGGCGGCAGACTTCTATGGGCCGTTAGACACGGGCAACTATTTGCTCGTGATCATTGACGAATACTCAAGGTTTCCCATAGTGTGCCACGTCTCCTCGACATCAGCAACCGCGACACTACCGGTACTGGATGACATATTTGCAGGCTGGGGATCACCAGAGACACTAAAGACAGACAACGGTCCTCCGTTCCCAGGGGAGGAGTTCAAAAAATTCATGACCTACCTAGGCATTCATCACATGAAGATAACGCCTCTGTGGCCACAAGTGAATGGCATGGTGGAGAGGTTCATGGGCAACATAAAGAAAGCTGTCCAAAGAGCAAAGCTGGCACAGATCTCCATAGGACAGGCGCTCTGTCAAGTATTACGAGACTATAGAAACACCTCCCACAGCTCCACAGGGAGATGTCCAGCTGAGTTAGTGCTGGGAAGGACAAGCAGAACACGGCTACCACAGTTAGAAGCGAGGAGGCCATCAGGACACAGCAGCATTGCTGACAGGGACCAGGAAGCAAAAGAGAAGATGAAAGCATACGCGGACGCTAGGAGACATGCCACTACAGTGCACCTCAAGCAAGGAGACCAAGTGATAGTGCGTCAGTGGCAACGGAGAAAGTCTGAGGGGTCGATTCTGATCCCGGTCGGAGGCGCACCTAATACCATTCGGTCGGGAAAAAAGCCAGGCGAATGCCTGTTTCCCGACCGATCCGCACATACGTCCGAACGAGCAAGTACGATGCGCACAACTGCCCAAATCCCGACCCAGTCGTACTCACCCAATGCAGGTCCTGTACTCCGACCGAGCGGGTCCGGAAACGCAGAATCGAGTCTAAAATGCAGCCCCGTCCGGCCAGACAAGTACGATGCGCTTTCCGTACGCGCCGAACCCGTCGCTACGCACGGCACGTCAAAGCATCCGGGTGAGGCGCACATAAGCTCCGATACGCGCCACAAGACGATCCACGGCTACGAGACGAACACGCCAGCGACGAGGACGAGGCGAAGCAAAGAGAAAGACGAATGAGACGAACCAACCATGAATCCCATCGTGCCGATCCTACCAATATTCTACATCTATTACCGGAACAGGCAAGGACGCGTACGGCGCAGAAGGTAAGTCAGACACCAACCACAAAAACAAACTACACGTACCCAACATATCACACACACACAGAGGGATGCAGAAATACTTACACCAGCAACAGCAGCACCATAGGGGCGGGATGGCCATCACCAATGCCACACATACACATAGGGGCCTGTATGCCCACCACCACTACCACCCCTACTCAGGGGGAGCCAGATGCCTGTCACTACTACCACCTCTACCCATGGGGGGCTGGATGCCCACCACCACTACCACCCCTACCCATGGGGGGCTGGATGCCCACCACCACTACCACCCCTACTCAGGGGGAGCCAGATGCCTGTCACCACTACCACCTCTACCCATGGGGGGCTGGATGCCCACCACCACTACCACCCCTACTCAGGGGGTGCCAGATGCCTGTCACTACTACCACCCCTACCCATGGGGGGATGGATGCCTACCACCACTACCACCCCTACCCAGGGGATGCTAGATGCCTACCACTACTACCACCCCTACCCAGGGGGTGCTAGATGCCTACCACTACTACCACCCCTGCCCAGGGGGTGCTAGATGCCTGTCACTACTACCACCTCTACCCATGGGGGGCTGGATGCCTACCACTACTACCACCCCTACCCAGGGGGTGCTAGATGCCTACCACTACTACCACCCCTACTCAGGGGGTGCCAGATGCCTGTCACTACTACCACCTCTACCCATGGGTGGCTGGATGGCTACCACCACTACCACCCCTACCCATGGTGGGCTGGATGCCTACCACTACTACCACCCCTACCCATGGGGGGCTGGATGCCTACCACTACTACCACCCCTACCCAGGGGGTGCTAGATGCCTACCACTACTACCACCCCTGCCCAGGGGGTGCTAGATGCCTACCACTACTACCACCCCTGCCCAGGGGGTGCTAGATGCCTACCACTACTACCACACCTGCCCAGGGGGTGCTAGATGCCAACCACTACTACCACCCCTACCCAGGGGGTGCCAGATGCCTGTCACTACTACCACCTCTACCCATGGGGGGCTGGATGCCCACCACCACTACCACCCCTACCCAGGGGGTGCCGGATGCCTGTCACTACTACCACCTCTACCCATGGGGGGCTGGATGCCCACCACCACTACCACCCCTACTCAGGGGGTGCAAGATGCCTGTCACTACTACCACCCCTACCCATGGGGGGCTGGATGCCTACCACTACTACCACCCCTACCCAGGGGGTGCTAGATGCCTACCACTACTACCACCCCTGCCCAGGGGGTGCTAGATGCCTACCACTACTACCACCCCTACCCAGGGGGTGCTGGATGCCTACCACTACCACCACCCCTACCCATGGGGGGCTGGATGCCTACCACCAACACCACCCCCACTCATAGGATGGACAATGCATGACACAACCAGCACACTACAACCTAGGGAATGCAAGAAAAAGACATCCCCCCAACACCATGACAAGCGCATGTAGACTGTGTCAAATGCCTACAACACTGAACATGACTATGAACACACAATGTGACCCCCTATCACATGTGTCACACATAAATGTGTGTGGCCTCCACAATGCAAGCAGACCATGATCACTGTGGCAATGGGGTCCAACCCCCATCATCACAGTGACCAAAAGGTAAGTGTGGGGTCCATAGCTGAAGCACATTTTGAACATTGTGGCAATGGGGTCTAAGCCCCCATCATCACAGTGACCAAAAGGTAAGTGTGGGGTCCATAGCTGAAGCACATTTTGAACATTGTGACAATGGGGTCCAACCCCCATCATCACAGTGACCAAAAGGTAAGTGTGGGGTCCATAGCTGAAGCACATTTTGAACATTGTGGAAATGGGGTCTAAGCCCCCATCATCACAGTGACCAAAAGGTAAGTGTTGACATTTAAAAAACTGCAACTGCCAAAATGCATGGATGATTCCTGGTCACAGAACAACAAACACATCAGTGGCAAAGTAGTGCTTGTGTCCCATAGCAACATAGATTGTGGGAGGCAAACAGTGCAGTGCAAATAAGACATACCTTTGGCCATGTGCAGACAAACATCACCCATGGGGGCTGACACTGTCAACATTCATCAATGACACAATGACAGAAGTGACCATCATAATGCAGACCCACATATTTGCACCAATGGGCACACAAATGGAGATATCCTGTGGAGACTGTAGATGTGAGCTGAACAAATACCATACCATGGCAGCAATGGGACACACAAACAATGATCATAGTGCTGACTGATGACCTAGGAGTCCCAGGGACAGCAGGTCAAATCCACCAAACAACATACAGCCAATGGCACACTAAAGATATGCCAATGCAGTGGTGCAGATGCACAAACACAAACAGGCAGCCCCACACTGCACATCAAACACAACAGGTGAGGGGGTGCCAGTGTCCCCAGGCAACCACACAACACATGATGAGGCCTGAATACCAATTACACAGATGCGCATACAGTGCCACACAAAAGTAACTCATGGATCCAAATCCACTATGTGGGCAATCAGACATTGTTAGATGAGAGGGAGCACAAATCACACATGTCACACAAGCATGTAGGAACAGCAACTGACACAGCAAGACACAGACACACCACAGCACTACCCCCAGGGTCCCCACAATGTGTTGCCCTGGGCTGCATGACAATCCCACTGTGATGACAAAGCTAGATGTCGTTCACACTGTGAACCACAGTCATGTGTCCTGATCAACAAACTACCATCACACCTACACAAGCACAAATCAATCAGCATGGCCAGTAAGCCAAGGCCAACATGGAGGCAGGGGTCTAGCTGGGCAACAACTCTCATCTGCACACACTCAACACCACACACCACGACCTCCAACAATGTGCAGCAGTGAAGATCACATGCACTGGTGACATTGCACATGCACCCATGACAATCCCATGGGGGGTGGTAACTAAGGTGCAGAAACACATCACACATGGCCACTCAACAAGACTCCTGAATGTCTGACACACTGCACACTACGCTGTACATGGACATGACGGCAATACCACACCAACCAATGGGATCCCAGCCACAGTCCCACACCAATGAAGATGCCGAGGTCACCCACAAAGAACACACATAGACAACTACAAACATTGCAGCCCTGACCCTGAGGAGTGCCAGCAGTCACACACACAACGTGTCACAATCACTGAAAGCTAACACAAACTGGAAATTACATGACAGGTGTAAACAAGAAGTGCCAAGGGGAATCCTGACTGTGTCCCATCTGCGTTAGCCCACAAACTCAGCCCTGACAGCAAATACACCTATGGGTGACACCCTGATGACCAGTAATGTGCCATGCACCCACATCACAGAAAACCCAGGGAGAAGACTTTGGGGGAACATAGGTCAACTCAGCAAGCATCACAAACAGGAACATCACTAGGGATCCCAGCATGCACAGCAAAATGGAAGTGAACACACACAGACATGCTCACACAACACACACCTTGGGCTCAGGCAATGTCACAGGATTACTCACTGCCATGAGTGGACTCCACTCCTGTGTGAGGAAAGCTGTGCCATATGTCGCCTCAGTAGGGCTCCATCATGTCAGCAGAACACTTGGTCACACAGTCAACAATTAGCACGAAATGAAGGCTCCCGTCATATCAGCCTGGTCATGGGAGTGTCAACGAAATCATCAGCACAGATCCAACACACATGTATAGCAAGTTGCACTGACAACACAGATGAGTCCTTCCCCATTGATGCCCAAACTTGCATGTCCAGTGGAGATGGACACACGGTCAGGGAAGTAGACTAATTGAACAATGGCAAGCACAACAGATGTGCAGGGGTGTAAGCCACAGATGTGATTTTGCAAATGTAAGTAGGAAATCCCATTGCCAAATATTAAAAACATGACACCCTCATATGCTGCCAAGGATGACATGGATACACTACAGGATAGGACACATTACCCGTGGACCACATGGGTTCCTGCACAGTAACACTTCATTTTCATGAGACCAAAAATCACCATCACTGCAGCAAGGGCACGGTTAGCATCATCAACATCATGTACATCAGAAGCAAAACCACTAGAGAACAGAAAGTAGCTTTATTCAGCATATGTGGGTTCTAAAGTTAAAGTCCAGAAGAAATAGAAACAAAGGCCAATGGCCAGTCCATTCTGAAAGTCAAAACAGGGTGACAGTGGCAGATGTCACCCTACGCATGCCTGCACTGCTACACACCAGGGACAATCCCCTCGGAGGGGCATACTGGGGGGCAGGCCAGGCACCGCAGGGACAGAATCAGGGCTCACCAGAAGGAGGAAGTGAAGGGGTGGTGGGTGCTGGAGAGCCACTGACAACTGCAGTGGAGGTGTCTGACATGGTGTGCCGGCACAACTGGGGGGCATGACTCAGATGTTGTGGGTGCCGGCACGACTGCAGTGGGCCGTGCAGAGGGAGTGGACAGGTTCCCCACTGCAGTGCCCAAGTCAGACGGGGTGGTAGTGGACTCCATTGCAGTGCCTACCTCCAGGGGAGGAGAATGGGGTTCAGGTAAGGTGGGCAGGACAGAGGGGGAAGACACCGTCTCCACACCAGTGGCACAGACATGCGCAGCGGGGGGTGTGGTGCTGGAAGAGCAAGTGGCAGGGGGAGAAGGCTGGATCCTTTTGGGGATGGTGTATCTGTGGGTGGGGGAACCTGGGGCAGGGTGTGGTGGGGGCACCTGTGGAATGGGGGCCTGAGGGATGGAGGAAGGAGACTTGGTGCTTGAGCTGCAGGGTGGCGGCGGGGTCTTGCTCTTCCGGGTCCTGGGGGACTTGCGGGTGGGGGCGTCAGGCGGTCTGCGCCTGGGGAGGGTGTCCGGGGGCGAGGGGCACTCCCCTCTGTGTGGGTGGGCTTCCTCTTCCCCCTGAATGCTGGATCAGCTGGATCGGAGGGGAAGAGGCCGAGGTCACTGAGGAAGACCCGCTGTGTCTTTGGGGTTGCAGGTGAGGCAAGGGAAGGGGCCTTGGAGGGAGAGGTAACTGAGGACTGCGCAGTGCTCGTGGATGCGTGTGTGTGTGCCTTGGCCCCATCCCCTGTGAGTGTGGTTTCAGTCCCCTGACTGTGCGTGCGTGAGCGGATTTTGGCATGTGTGTCTGTGTGCTGCCTGTGTCTGTGCTGGTGTGTGCCTGTGCCGGTGTGTGTGTGCTTGGGACAGGTAAGGTGCTGGGGAGTGTGGATGGGGCAGAGGTAGGAGGGGTGAGGGACTGTTGGAGGAGGGACACTGCTGCCGTCAGGGAGGAGTCCATGGACCTATTGCCCCTCTGTAGGGCAGACATGCCCGATGAGATGTCCTCCATGAACGACACCAGCTGAGTCAACAGAGTGGTGTGTGCATGGAGGACACTCAGCATCGCTGTCTGCCCTACATGGAGCTGGCGAAGGAGGTACACAGACTCCTCACTCAGGGCAGCAGGGGACACAGGGGCAGGGGGTGCGGTGCCTGGTACGAAGGAGACATGCTCCCGAACATGGGAGCCTCCACGGACTTCGGGAATGGGAGCCGATGGGAGGGCGGTGGTGGTGGTGGTGGTGGCGGGGACAGCAACACTAGCTGTGGTGTGGTGGCTGCTGACACCCGCCTCCACAAGGGAGTCATCCTCCGAGCTGCTGTGGTCCTCAGCTGAGGTGGATGGTGCTGAGGACTCCTCGGTGTGGCTCCCCTCGCCCTCTGTGCCACTGGGTCCCTCCGACCACTCCTCGGCTGCTGACCCAGTCTGGCTCTGCGGCTCCTCCTGGTCCGTGGAGCTGTCCCCTCCTGTGGCCGTGGATGTATCTGCAAACAATAGGGAAACAGACAGACATCAGACACCTGCACCGAACGCACACACCACAGTAAGTACAGCACATTACAGAGCAAGCCCTGGCATCCTTAGTTGAACATTGCAAAAAGTGCCCAAACAGAGTAGGGGAAGCCAATTGTCAGTCTGATGGTCAACCATGGCACTCACATCTCTCCTGGCCTTGCACCCATCTGTCTGGTGTCTGTCGGATGGCAATACCCCAGTGTGGACACATGCACCACCTACACAGTAGTTGGACAGTGCAGAGAAGATGGTGAAGCATGTGAACATGCACACATCACAACTCTTGCCACTGAGTCAGTACAGGTGTCCGGATAAAGGGATGCCCAGAGTAAATTTTGAAATGCATGTGATACATACCAGCGACAGACACCATGATGCACCCATGTATTGATAGTCATTGCCACAATGGTGTGCATGTAGCACATGTCACTCCCCTGCAGGATCACTCATAGGAAGTTTCACGCCATGGCACAGGCATGCCTGCTAAGTCATACATCACTGTCTCCAGTCACATGGGCAGGGCAGCCAGACAACAACAGTCTGCACTGTCACTATAGTAGGTCATGGGGAATGCAAGTCCTGGAGCTGAACAAGTGCACATGTACATCCCCCACACACCACATCATCTGAACCCTTATCTGTCCACGTCATACCAATTGGACATATGGGAGACCTGTAACAGAACCCTCTGAACCTGAGCACCTCACAATCTGCTGTGAATGGGAAACAGCTGCCTGAACTTCACATTTGCATACCCCAGTCTGCACGGTCAGGTGATCAAACACCTATGTGTCACACAAGTATCGTCTCCTATGTCACATCTCCGGTGGCATGCTGAGCCCCAAACGAGAAACACCCCTGACAACAAAGTCACAGCACACTGACACAGAGGCAGACACCTGAGGGGACATATCACTGAGCACAACGTGTCAGCTGATACACGGGAGTGGGCGTACAGAGTGTATTGTATGGCCTGGAGTAGGCATGACTGTCCTGCCCCACGTGAATGAGGGATGAGCCGTGGACAGTAGGCAGGTGGCTAAGTATGTGTGACACACGTAATATACACACTCCTGGGGCCCAAACATTGTACCCACCCGCAGCATGGGTGTGTGCCAGATACCCCAGGCACATGTGGTGGATCAGCTCAGCAATTGGACCACATATAAAAGTAACACGCAGATTACATGGCAGAACACAGGCATTGTGTAAGCAATGGACCCACCCATGATGTCCACCACAGAGTTAGGGAAACAAATGCTGTCCCCCACCTTGAGCTGAGCAAAATGCAAGGACACAGTACCCAAGTGACACAATTCCCTGACTGTAAGGGCCACACCTGGGTATCAGATGAGGAGTGGGCAGTGCACAATTGAGGGACATGGGTCCTGGACCACATGACTGATGTACTGTGGAAGTTTAACCAGGCCAGAGGAGGGCACATAGCATGGCAGACAAAGTTCACAATGCAGTCATGGACTCACCCCCTCCTTGCTGCTCTCTGGCCTTCAGCTGCCCATCCAGATCAGGGAAGACCACCGCCAGGATCCTGAGCATGTGGGGGGTCAGGGTCCGGTGTTCACCCCTCCTGCGAGGAGGCGAGAGCTTCAGCTGGACCCGTGCGATCCTCCGGGTCCAGCCCCGAAGGTCCTGCCACCTCTTCTGGCAGTTGCGGATCCGTCGCTTGTAGACCCCCACGGATCTCACTGCCCGGACGATGGTCAGCCATATCTGCTGCTTCTGGTGGGCATCAACCTGTGAGGATGACAAAGTGAAAATGCCATTACTACACATTCAACATATCCGTGCATTACACAGTTGGATATACATGTCTCAATCACAGGGGCACATGATGTACACAGGCAGTGCAACGATGGCTATGGACCGTTTGCCAGCAGTTACTACATGGTATCATTGCCTGGGTAGTAAAACCTTGTTTAAATGCACTGTCACTGCACTATACCTGTTCAGTGCATGTTACTACACACTATGGGGGTGACAACTACTCAGTGAGCCTGCTAGCCAGTGGCGTGCAGACTGTAAGTCTTGCTAGTCAGACAACATGCACATTTAGTAAGGCAGTGGACAGCACACTCACCTGCTCCCCTGCTTTCCCTAACAGCTTGCTGTACTGTGGAAGGAGGCCGTCCAGCAGGGCCTGGTTCTCCTCAGTGCTGAAGGCTGGAGCTCCCTCCACAGTACGTGCCATTGCAGGATCCAGAGGGTGCAGGTACAGCAGCAGTGGTGGTGGCAGATGTTGTCCTGGAGCATGTAGTGCAGGCAAGTGAGCTCTCAGGGGAACAGCCAGCATTATATGTGTGCTGCAGAGGCAGATACTGACCCATGTGTCCAAAGTGATAGGTCCAAGTCGTTTGCATCTTCTGAATCTGACCAATCCATGGAATAGCAGCACTAATACACGCCCACAGCATCCTTCAAAAGTTCAACTTCATGACACCCATGAATTTGCAACATTGTTGTGGGTGACCAACTGAATTCACAGCATCAGACTCGTTAAAGATTTGAAAACGCGTCCGTTGCCAGGCCAGGCCATAGCCAATGTGTTCGCACCGATCAGTCCATTGCTGTACAACGCGTATTGCGCATACAACGCGTACCCGCTCACATTGAATGCAATGGGCCGGCCGGGAACACCAATCGGTCCATTGCTGTTCAACGCGTACCCGCTCACATTGAATGCAATGGGCCGGCCGGGAACACCGATCGGTCCATTGCTGTTCAACGTGTACCCGCTCACATTGAATGCAATGGGCCGGCCGGGAACACCGATCGGTCCATTGGTGTACAACGCGTAATGCGCATACAACGCGTACCCGCTCACATTGAATGCAATGGGCCGGCCGGGAACACCGATCGGTCCATTGCTGTTCAACGCGTACCCGCTCACATTGAATGCAATGGGCCGGCCGGGAACATCGATCGGTCCATTGCTGTTCAACGCGTACCCGCTCACATTGGATGCAATGGGCCGGCCGGGAACACCGATCGGACCATTGCTGTACAACACGTACCCGCGATACAACGCGTACCCGCTCACATTGAATGCAATGGGCCGGCCGGGAACACCGATCGGTCCATTGCTGTTCAACGCGTACCCGCTCACATTGAATGCAATGGGCCGGCCGGGAACACCGATCGGTCCATTGCTGTACAACGCGTCCCTGGACAAGTCACTGGCATATGTCACCATGCCTGTCACAGGTGAACATATGCCAGCCACATATACTTCCCAGGGAGTGAGGGGCACACCTACAACACCACAGCCTGTCCACACTGTATCCTAAGGCATGTAAGGCTGCATTACCTATTCCGTGTATGGGGGTGAACATGTTGTTCTGTGGGTGTCACTTCGGGGCTGCCACTCCCAGGCTGTGCACGTGTTCATGGGGACAGGATCCTTGGTGTGTCGTGCACATGACCACTGTGATGTGCAAGTGTTCATTCCTGAGCATGTGGCATGTTCACATTTCACGGTGGTGTATGTGTATGTCATGTCACATACCCCCTGAGTCCCATGTGGGATGGTATGTACGTCCCAGTGTGACCCATTGGCACAATAGTGATGGTCCTCCACAGTCTGTGTGCATGTTGTATTTACAATGTCTCTGATTCCATGTGCACAATATGAGACAGTCTCCACATCCACGTTGTTTGTGCATGAACTTTGATGTTGTGCGTGTGTGTGTCACAGATGTCCATGTCTGTCCTGCCGAGGCAACAGGGACCACTACCTGTGGGGGTCATGGTTGTTTTGCTGTGGTGTATTCATGATGCACCATGTCATGCCAGTGTCCATGTGGCAATACAGGGTCCCTGGGAATCTACCTGTCGATGGGCTGTGATGCCTGGGGCACATCTGTCCTCACATGTCACTGTGGTGTGTGTTTGGAACGTGGCAGCAGTACATGGGTACTGTGACACAGCCTAATGATATCCCATAGCACAACCTGGGACTTGTTGAGGGAACATGTTGAACTGTGATGTTAGATGTTAGCCATGAAGGTGCCATACATGTCCTTACGGAACGGCACACGCATCATGTACTTGTGTCTCGTAATGGTGTATCATGTGATATTGAGTCTGGTCTATGCCACATATGTGGGGTGACTGACAATCTTTCTTTCTTCACCTATGCACTGCAGGGCACCAGCTGTCCATCGGCCATTCCCTGACCTTGCAACAGTGGTTGAACGGGACTGCATCCGACGGTACCGCTTCACCAGGCCACTGATTGAGGAATTGGTGGTGCGGTTGGCCCCACATTTGCAACCTGGCCGGACATACCCCACAGCGCTGACCCCCAAGGTGAAGGTGATGGCAGCCCTACACTTCTTTGCCACTGGTACCTTTCAACACACTGTGGCATCTGCTGGTGGGATGTCACAGACCATGTTCAGCCGTGTGCTCCGCGATGTTTTGGAGGCTATGTTGAGATACCTGAACCAGTACATCTATTTCCCTAGACTTCAACAACTCACTAACGTGAAGAGTGACTTCTATGCCCTGGGGAGGATGCCGCATGTCATTGGCTCCATTGATGGGACACATGTGGCTTTGGTACCACCACAGGCCCAAGAGCAGGCATACAGGAACCGCAAGCACTTCCATTCGGTCAATGCACTGGTGGTATGTCTTGTAGATATGTGCATCACACACGTGTGTGCCCGTTTCCCCGGTTCTGCACACGATGCCTACGTGATGAGGAGTAGTCGCATCCCGAGGATGATGTCACAGATGCGGAACCAGCGTGCCTGGCTTGTTGGTGTGTACTGACTATGTACCATTGTGTGTGTTCTGCAATGTAGTGTTCCACCCTCTTTTCCAACTCAGCTAATGTGCAATTGTCTGTATGTAGGTGACTCCGGATACCCCAACATGCCGTGGTTGCTGACGCCCCTCAGGAACCCTGTGACACCAGCCCAGATGCGTTACAATGAGGCACATGGTCGGACCAGGAGAGTGATTGAGCGGACATTTGGTCTCCTGAAGAGCCGCTTCCGCTGCCTGGACAAGACAGGAGGGGCCCTCCCATATGCCCCAGCAAAGGTGTGCAAGATTGTCATCGTCTGCTGCATGCTACACAACCTGGCTGTGCGGAAGGAGTTGCCTCTCATCCTGGATGACGATGATCAACATCCGCCACCTGTGGAGGATCCTGGCCTGGACCACGATGCCAGTGATGATGATGATGATGGTGATGTCCGCACACAGCTCATCACCAACTTCTTCAGCTGAATGTGAGTATCCGGAGATGTCATGTCAATGATGTGAGTATGCATGATATGTGTTGGTGGTGCTCTGGTGTTGTTTGAGTGTGGCCATGTGCTACATGACTGTATGCGTGTAGCGATGTGTCCTTACAGGTAGTCTGTACTCCCCAACAGTGATGACATGCTAACGTGGTTCTGGGTGGGTATCTTGTGACATGTATTGGGCATGAGTATTGCAGTTCTGTCCTGTTCTTCAGTGCTTTTGACTGTGTGTCATTTCTGTCCTTCACAGGGTACTTTCAGAGTTGTTTGGTCAACTGTGATCCCCCAACACCGTGATTGAACTTCCAGGGTGGTAGCTGTCGTATCCCTACAGGTGATGTGCGCCACACCCATGGACTTCCTTCCTTCTACACTTGTTGACTGTGTGCCCACTGCCAGGTGGGATTACCTTGCATCTGTAGTGGTTACAACATGTTGCAAATGTGTAATAAACCTGTGCTTCACTTTGTGATGTGCGTTGTCTGTGGTCACACATCTGACTGACATTTGCTTACTGCACCAGTGGGCTAGTTGACAAAGACTGTGAATAGGTGTTGTGTCTGTGCATTGCACCGTATTTCCTGACAACATCAGTGTAGGCGATGAGTCAGGTGGCCTTGGTGTGTATATGTTGTGTAGCCCTGGTGGTGTGTCTCCCTCATATGTGTCACGTTGCCATGACTCACATGCCTGTGTTGTACTTGCTGTGGCAGTTAGCATGCACAGTGTAATTTGGCAGGTCATCATCTCCATGACAGAAACCACATTTGAATCACAACAGAGGCAGGTATGGTGTATTGGTGTGTTTATTGTCATACATGTGTGAGTATGGTGCACAGGATGGTGGGTGCTGTACATTGTGATTGTAATCCAAAGTTCCTAGATGATTTGGAAGTCCTGGTAGCAGAAATGTCCTGAGTAAAGTCCACAGTCATCTGATACATTGGTCCAACTTGTACTCCCCATGTCATGTGGGGGAGTAGTGTTGCATTCAACAGGGTGTACAATTTGCGCACAAAGGTGATTATCCAGCACAGGTTTTGGCTTCCTGGTGGTTGCGCATGGCCATCGGCCTCTCAGTTGCCCTTCCTCGGACGACCCCTCTTCTTTGGGGGGACCCTCAAGTGCAGGCTGCTGCGATGCAGGGGACTCTCCGCCAGAGTCATCCTCCCTCCCTGTGGCAGTTGCAGTTGTTTCAGCACCAGATGTTGTGGGCACACAGGGAGGTGTTGACATGTTGCTGCTCATCTGGCGGAGGCATTGTAATATGTCCCTATGCACCGCCGTCATCTCTTGCAGTGTGTCCCACTTGGACTCCATGCGGGACATGTGTAAGTCCAAGCGTGCATGATGGCCAGCCTGCTGCTGTCGTATGTCCCTGAGGATCCCCACTACTTGGCTGAACTCTCCGGTGCTGGTCTGGTACGCATCGGCTATGCGTACCAGTTGTGGGTCTTCATGCAGTCCAGACCCCTCTGCGAGCAGCGACCTATGTCTACCACCCCTCCCACCACCCCTGGCGACACGTGCAGTACCTGAGGTGGCACGCACAGGTGATCCTGGGCCCCCTTGGGGGTTGTTGGTGGTGTTGGTGTCCATAGCCCCACGTTGGGCAGGGGTCCGTGTGCTGGTGGTGGTGGTCCTTGGTCTGTCCGTGTCGGCAGGGGTGGATTGTGTGTTGTCAGTCGTTGGAGGGGTGGGTGCAGGGGGTGCAGCTGGTGGTCCTGCTGGTGCTGCATGTTGACTCGCTCCGGAGGTGCCAGGTAGGTCTTCGTCATCCGAGGAGGGCAGAGGCTGTTCCACACCAGTGAGCTCCGTTTCCCCTGGATCCTGGGACAGGGACTCCTCAGCGTCTGCTGCTGTGTCCCCATCATCACCTGTTTTTGGGAGACACACACAATGTATGTTATGTTTCTGCAGGCATCAATGGTTGACACACCTGACAGTTGTGACTGTACCTCTGGATGCGGGCCTGTACATTGCATTGTCCTGAGTTGTCACAGTCAGAGGTTGATATTGGTGTAGCACATTGTCCTGCATACTTTGATCATTTCAATTTGAATGTTGGGGTGTGTACATGGTCTGCATGGGTTGTATTTGGTTGACATCCGGAACTCCTTCTCCCCCCAGCCCAGTTATCCCACCATGAAGCATGCCACCCTTGCAGTGGGTTCAGGTTGACTCTCAGGATGTCAGTGAGTGGTGTCCTGCTGTTGGTGGTGCCCAGTTCCCAGCAGGGCCTTGTGCTCCCCACAGCAGTACCCAGTGTCAGCCATCTTGTCAGTTCTTTTCCACTCCCTGTGATGTGTGCATGGTTCAGGGTGGTGTTGATGGGACAGTTGTGGTGGTGACCAATATCTGTGACTGCCACTCCCATCATGCTATTGCCTCCACCCCCCTTCCCAGCGTGCCCATACTTCCTTCCTTTTGACTCTGCTTCCCTGTGGGGTTGTGCGCCTGTGCTGACAAGATGGCTGACAGTGTTATCCTGGGGTTCATTTTGCTACAAGTCCCATGTGTGTCCCTGTGCTTCACACAGCATGACCCAGGGTTGTGGTTCTTTGTGGGATATTTGATTGGAGTGTGAGGCAATGCATTCTCCCAGGTGAGTTGTGTGGAGTTTGTGTTAGGGGGTGTGTGGGTGGAGCTGCTGGTGACTATGGTCAGTGCTGTGAGTCCTCCTTCCCACCCAGCCAGATATCCCACCATGGAACGTGCTTCCATTGCAGGGAGTGCAAGTTGTCTTTCAGGATGTCAGTCAGTGGTGTCCTGCTGTTGGTTGGTGCACAGTTCCCAGCAGGGCCTTGTGCTCCCCACAGCAGTACCCAGTGTTAGCCATCTTGTCAGTTCTTTTCCACTCCCTGTGATGTGCACATGGTTCAGGGTAGTGTTGATGGGACAGTTGTGAGGGTGAGCAATATCTGTGACTACCACTCCCATCATGCTATTGCCTCCACCCCCTTCCCAGCATGCCCATTCTTCCTTCCTTTTGAGTGTACTTCACTGTGTGTGAGTGTGACAGCAATGGCAAGATGGCTGACAGTGGTGTCCTGCTGTTGGTTGGTGCCCAGTTCCCAGCAGGGCCTTGTGCTCCCCACAACAGAGCACCATTGTCAGACATCTTTGAAGTGGCTTTTCACTCCCTGTGAGGTGTGCATGGTTCAGTGTGAGCTTGCTGGGCCATGTGGGTGGGGGATGTTGAGCTGTGACTACCACTCCCATCATGCTATTGCCTCCACCCCCTTCCCAGCATGCCCATTCTTCCTTCCTTTTGAGTGTACTTCACTGTGTGTGAGTGTGACAGCAATGGCAAGATAGCTGACAGTGGTGTCCTGCTGTTGGTTGGTGCCCAGTTCCCAGCAGGGCCTTGTGCTCCCCACAACAGAGCACCATTGTCAGACATCTTTGAAGTGGCTTTTCACTCCCTGTGAGGTGTGCATGGTTCAGTGTGAGCTTGCTGGGCCATGTGGGTGGGGGATGTTGAGCTGTGACTACCACTCCCATCATGCTATTGCCTACACCCCCTTCCCAGCATGCCCATGCTTCCTTCCTTTTGAGTGGACTTCACTGTGTGAGTGTGACAGCAATGGCAAGATGGCTGACAGTGGTGTCCTGCTGTTGGTTGGTGCCCAGTTCCCAGCAGGGCCTTGTGCTCCCCACAACATTGCACCAGTGTCAGACATCTTTGATGTGGCTTTTGACTCCCTGTGAGGTGTGCATGCTTGGGTGTGATCTTGCTGGGCCATGTGGGTGGGGGATGTTGGGCTGTGACTACCACTCCCATCATGCTTTTGCCTCCACCCCCCTTCCCAGCATGCCCATGCTTCCTTCCTTTTGACTCTGCTTCCCTGTGGGGTTGTGTGCCTGTGCTGACAAGATGGCTGACAGTGTTATCCTGGGGTTAGTTTTGCTACAAGTCCCATGTGTGTCCCTGTGCTTCACACAGCATGACACAGGGTTGTGGTTCTTTGTGGGATATTTGATTTGTGTGTTTGAGTCAATGCATTCTCCCAGGTGAGTTGTGTGTAGTTTGTGTTAAGGGGGTGTGTGTGAAAAGCTGCTTGTAAATATGGTCTGAGGTGTCAGTCCTCCTTCCCACCCAGCCAGATATCCCACCATGGAACGTGCTTCTATTGCAGGGAGTGCAAGTTGTCTTTCAGGATGTCAGTCAGTGGTGTCCTGCTGTTGGTTGGTGCCCAGTTCCCAGCAGGGCCTTGTGCTCCCCACAGCAGTAGCCAGTGTCAGCCATCTTGTCAGTTGTTTTCCACTCCCTGTGATGTGGGCATGGTTCATGGTGGTGTTGATGTGCGCATTGTGAGGGTGAGCAATATCTGTGACTACCACTCCCATCATGCTATTGCCTCCACCCCCCTTCCCAGCATGCCCATACTTCCTTCCTTTTGAGTGTACTTCACTGTGTGTGAGTGTGACAGCAATGGCAAGATGGCTGACAGTGGTGTCCTGCTGTTGGTGGTGCCCAGTTCCCAGCAGGGCCTTGTGCTCCCCACAGCAGTGGCCAGTGTCAGCCATCTTGTCAGTTGTTTTCCACTCCCTGTGATGTGGGCATGGTTCATGGTGGTGTTGATGTGCGCATTGTGAGGGTGGGCAATATTTGTGACTACGACTCCCATGATGCTATTGGCTACACTGACGCCCAGCATACACAGAATTCCTTCCTTTCAGTGAGCTTCCCTGTGAGGTGGTGTTGTAGTGGTGGCTACATATCTGACTGTGTTTGTTGGTTAGATTTGTGCCACTGCCTAGCTCTATTTGTTGTTGGGTTTGTACATGTGATGACACAGTTACATATCACTATGAGCTGGCATGTATTGTGTTTATCTGACTGACATACACATTTTGGGATGATTCTGTTTTGGTTGGTGTGTATTTGCTAAGGGTGCATGGTTTGACTCTCCCCTTGACAGTGATGTGTGTGTATTGTCGCACAATATTGTGTACATTTGTTGTGTACTCACCAGGCTCTGGGATGTTTTCTAGTCCATATACGCTCACTGGTGGTAGGATGGCCCGCACCTTCTCCTCCCAGGGCCTGAGGTATACTGGTTTGGCAGGAGGGCCACTGCCGGTGTGTTGGCTCAAGAGGTAGTCCTTCTTCAACAGCTCCCTGACCCTCCTGCGCACGTCATACCACCTGTTCTGGATGTCCACCTTTGTGCGCAAACTTGGTGATTGTGCGTTGACCCTGTCAACAATCCTCTCCCACATCTTGGTTTTCTGCGCCATGGGTGTCTGTTGGACCAGTGTACCAAACAGCTGTGGCTCTACCCTGAGGATCTCATCTACCAGGACTTCCAATTCACTATCTAGGAACTTATGATTCTTCTTTGGGGGCATGGTGTTGGGTGGTGATGGTGAGTGATGTGTGTGTTGGTGTGCAAGTGAGGGTGTGTGAGTGTGTGTTTTGCTGGGTGTATGTGAGGGTGCTATTTGTTGAGGTGCTGCTGGTGTGTGGCTTGTGTGATGGACGAGCTGTGAGTGTGTGTGTGGTTGCTGTCTGTTGGTGTTGAGTGCTGGCAGGTAATTTGAATTTGCAAAGGATCATGGTAGGGATTTGTTTCCTTTATATGGGTGGAGTTGTGGGTGTGTCTTTGTTCCCTGTTTCCCCACCCAGTATTTATTTGCTTTGTAGTTGCTTGTTTGGCCTTTTTTTGTGTGTTTTTTCCTTGGTTCTTTTTGTGCATGTAGGAGACGTTCTTCTGACCGAGTCGGACCCTGCAGTTGTCTCATGCGAGCCTCTCAGATTCGTTCACGCTGTGTTTGTGCTGTTTTCTGTGCTGCGTACGCGTCGGTCGCGGTGTTTTGGGTTGCTTCGGCTCGCAGTTTTGTATGCGTGTCGGTCGTACGGCTTGGGCCCCGTGCGACTCGGTCGTGTTTTCCACGCGTTGCATCGTACTTGGCGGGTAGGAGTTCGCGGATACGTTTCGTTCGGGATTCTTCCTGGTGCGTGCCGGTCGGTTCGATTCACGTGGTTTTCCGCGCGGTTCGGTCGTTCGGCTTGTGTTCCGTATGCGTCGGTCGGGTTTTGCATGCTTCTCATCGTACTTTGCGGGTCGGGCTGCACCGGTACGTGTCGGTCAGAATTAATACCGGCTCCGAGTCGGTCGGTACGTTTTCCGGCCCGAATCGGAATCGGCCCCTGACAGTCCATTCTCCAAGGACCAGCTAATCGTAACGGAGGTAAAAGGGCCAATGATCACGGCGGAGGCAGGCCCATACCGAATAACAAGAAACAGTTCTCATTTCAAAGGAGTGAAGACCATCGACGAAGACGGAGAGGACACGGGAGCAGAAACCACAGGAGCACAGGAGAGAAACAGAGCAACAGACAAGGAAGGAAGATGGACGGACAAGAGTGAAGGACAAGAAGAGAAATCACAGGAAGAAAAGGAAGGGACTTGTCCAAAAAGAGTGAGCAAAAGGACAAAAAGACTGATTGAAGAAATGTAGCGATGGGGATGAACACATGTCTCTCCATTCTTTCCATTTTCCATATCTCTCTCTCTCTCTCTCTCTCTCTCTCTCTCTCTCTCTCTATCTTTCTCTTTTCCCCTATCGTTTCGACAGTACACAAGATCTCTCTCTCTCTCTTCACATTCTTTTGTGACAAGGGGGGAGATGTAGTGACCTGGGGTCAGGGGCACTAGGACCCTGCACTCGGACCTAGGGGAGGGGTCAGAGACTGGACACCACTTCCGGTCAGGGAGTGGGGCGGGCACTTGACTGGACGAGGGCAGAGGGAACGGACGTGCATGTGGGCACGAGGCAACCAAGCAATAAAGAATATAAGCATCACTTACCTGTCTCAGCGTGGGTCACTTCGAAGGACACGACAACATGCAACACTGAAACACCTCCCAAGCCGTCCTTAATAAAAGCCCACACAACCAACCAATTCCACAATTGCTTTGATGCCTCATCGGGGATATGAAATGTTATGTAAATACAGCAGCAATACAATAGTTAAACCTAACTTTTTGAAGGATATGGATGAGATTTTTTTTTGCCCCATAGTTTCTTTTCTTTTTTAAATTAAGATAGCCACGTTGTGCATTTTAAAGCCATGTATTGCTGAATAAAAACTGAAGCAAAAACAAATAAACAATTGCACAACGCAATGCTGTGTTGCATTGTATTAACAGCAAAATAAGCTATGAAACGTCATATCTAATGCAAATGCATCCATGAGGTCGTTGACCACACTAAAAGTTCTGTTTTTACGCAAAGTTAAACACAGTTTAGGTTAGTGCTATAATGCAGATGCTGTAGTGTAAAGGTCTGTATTCTGGGCACCCCCTGTGAAAAATTAAATGCAACCGCTCATATGTTAATCCCGATGTACGTGTAATTTTGCTGAAATTGAACTAGTTATGCTTGAGAATATTACATATTTTTCCATTTGTCCACTGTTTGTACCTGTTTTCATTTGGAGCTAGAGTTTCGCGCAGAGCAAGGTTGCACTACTTTGCATGAATTTATTTGCTCAAGTAGTGTGGGTATCTGCTGAATTTTGCATTGTGCCTTCCCTGTTATACCCACTTTCCTTGAATTTTCAAGATTTGACACTACATAATATAAAGCAAATTAGTGTTGTGCTCACATCAACATTCAGAGCAAAGAATCCTTTTATGTTCAAAAGTTGAACGACAATGCCAATTATGTCATGTGAATGCCTATACTAAGCTGAAATCTGAGTGAGGATTGCGTGATGAAATAAAAAAATTAAAAAACATAAACCTTGTTGTTGCAGACGCAGTGTCCCTCAAAGTGCTATGCTTGGAAAAATTATGGGGCTTATTTATAAGCCCCTTGCGCCCCCGGTGCGTCACTGCTCCATATTTACCAGGCAGCACTAAGCAAATTATTTTGGCTTAATGGTGCCTTGTAAATATCGTTCCCTTTCACGCAGTTTTCTGCATTAAAGGTGTGTGTAATGGGTGTAGTTTGGGGCGTTCCCAGCAACAACCATGGCCTTTTGACACTGATTTACGAGAAATCATAACTCAGAGGCAGCACCAAAAACTTACAGGAGGCACAACGAGGAGAAATATCTTTATTTCTCCTCCCTTTTCCTTTTTCTATGTGTGCTGCAGAATGTAGCACACATAGAAAGAGGAAAAAGCCTCTTGTGATTGTTTTTGTGCAGGTTCCCCTTCCTGCAAAAAATAATTATCCCCGCAACACAGGCACCCTTGCACCATGGTGCAAAGGTGCCTGCGTTGGCACACGGCAGCCCATTGTGCCAGCACAGGGGAAAAGGACAGGAATGCACCATATCTGATAGATATGGTGCATTCCTGCCCTTTTCTTTTGCCGTAGGGTGACGCAGCAGGAAGGCCTGTAGAGCTGCCCTACGGCAAAAACCATAAATGAGGCCATATGTATATAAACGTTGGCACTTTATCATAAACAGAATGGACACGTTGTTATAGGAACTTTAAGGATGTGGAGAGAATGAGAAAATGAATGCTAGAAGCTAAGCTAGAGATTCAGCATAAAGAGGCCTGTTTGAAACCCAATTTCCTCACTTGATCAAATTGTGTGATCTTGGGCAAAGTCAGCCTCTCCACCTCTGTTACTTCATTATAGTAGCTCAACATGGCATTCCAGTTAGCAATATGAGCTATTGTACTGTATGTGCACCTCTACAAACTGTGTTCATTAAGAATGAGCAGTTCATTAGCTTGCAAAAGCCACAAGGGATGCCACGCATGTATGTCAAGAACAGTGCTGCCCAGTGCTACTCTTTCAAAAATAGGCACTCTGCAGGAATTATGGGTCTGGGGTGTAAACCACAAGTGACTCTTCCATTCGCCTAGCACCTGATGCACATTTATGCACACATACACACCCCTCACCTCCTGCTCTCATCCAAGAGTGGACTGTTCAGTGTCAGGTGACTGACACATCTACTCATGGCTGAGATGAGAGTGGAGCTTTTGCACCGCGTGTAGAGCTCTTTATGTGTCCCAGGTGCATTTGTGATTAGCCAAACCATTCCAGATGTGTTCTCTTTGCATTCTGGGGCTTGTAGTGCTGATTTTATAACATGATTTAAAGAGAATGCAAAGACAAAACTTGGACCTCTGGTTGAGCTGCTCAATCATGGATCAGGGAAACGTGAGAGGTGATGCTGTGCTGGTCCACGGAAAATCCCTTTGAGGCTCAGCCTAATAAAGACATCTTTAGACATCTGCAGCGCATAACTTTGGTAAGCAGAGGTAAAATGAAAAATCAACAAACCTATCTCAGTTATGTGTGTTATCGATTTACATTGGAAGGATACACTGGGGCATATTCACAAGGACTTATCGCCGAGTTATTGGCACCTTAGCGCAGCAAAAGTGGCGATAGAATCACTGCCCCTTTCGCAAGCTGGTGCTAACTGCCTACATCACCACATAACCTGCGATAGCTGCCGCAAAAAACATCGCCACGGTTGACACCGCCAACTAACGCTACTGAGATGCAGAATAGGCGTGTCCGTGCAAAAACACACGAAAAGACAACACCGCGCGATTCTCAACGGACAGCCAGATCTGCGATGCGAGGCAAAAACAGGCGATAAGCCGCGGTAGCTGCAGGGATTTAACACCTGCTCTCTGCTGGTGTTAAGCAGGACGACTACCTGCACCACAAAAGGGAGCCCAGCCCACAGCCACACCTGAAGAACAACAGATGCCATGGAGCCACTGCTCATGGAGCTCGGAGACCCCAGAGGCCCACAACACCCACCGCCACAACCCCCAGGACCCCCCCCACACCCCGGGGACCTCCCCCAGCCCACCCGCCCCGGACAAAGATATGCCACAGCAACTTCACAAAATAACCAGATAAGAAAGACCCTGATGTCGCCCACATACAACAACAAACACACATGTGTGGCCAGAATAAGGAGAATCAAACATTCAACTGTGAAATTCCCATAACAAAACGTTATTAATACACAACACAAAACAACAAATTGGATTAGTCCTTGCGGATCCACTCCGGACAATCTGGAAGCCCCAGCCTGCAAGACAAAATCCGAGATGAGAACGTGTGTCATGCGCTCATCAAAGGACAGAGAGAGAGAGAAAGAAAGAAAGGGAGGGAGAGAGGGAGGGAGAGAGAGAGAGAGAGGGAGAGAGAGAGAGAGAGAGGGAGAGAGGGAGAGAGAGAGCGAGAAAGAAAGGGAGAGAGAGAGGGAGGGAGAGAGAGAGAGGGAGAGAGAGAGGGAGAGAGAGAGCAAGAAAGAAAGGGAGAGAGAGAGGGAGGGAGAGAGAGAGAGGGAGAGACACAGAGAGGGAGAGAGAGACAGTGAAAGGATGAGAGGGCAAGAGACAGCCACCCCTGCGCACCCATGCCCCACAGCCCACCTACTGCCACTGGTGTGTCTCCAACCACGTGCCGGTATCCACTGCAGTCCACCATGTCCTTTCATCTGCAATGGAGTCCAGATGTAATAATGGCAGAGTACATACCATTGCACATGGCAACATCGCCCGCCCGCCCCTGCACACACATGCTGCTGCACCCCAGCCCCTCCTGCCTCCCATTGGACATTGTCCGCCCATGCGCCCCTAGGCCTCACTGCTCACCTTCCGCCACCGGTGTGTCTCCAACCACGTGCCGGTGCATGCTCCGAGCCCGTGACACGCGACCTTGGCAGACTCCACATCACGCGGACCGGCCCTGCGGGCCACTAGGTCACACACCTGGATCTGGGCCTTGATTTCGGAATGGGAGAGTCCATAACAGTGCACACGTCATCAACGCTGGCTGCACACCCGCTCAGCATCATAGGTGCCACTAACTCCGTGAACCTTGAGGCAACGCCACGTTGCGGTAGGCCCGCGTCGCATGCAGGCTCCGGCCTACACTGCGGTCCAGCAGGGCTCACACCAACCCTCACCAGCCCAGACAGCCAGGATGGGGCATCATCGCAGGCTGCGCACCCGCTCAGCACTTCAGGTGGCCCTACCTCAGTGCCCAGTGAGTCACCGACTCATGGCGGTATGCCCGTGCCGGTCGACGTGCTCCAGGTGCCACTAACCCAGTGCAACGAAAGTCACCGTCCCGTGTCGCACGGGCCATGCCGCACGCAGTTCTGCTCTGTGCCCCGCAAGTCATGGTCCCTTCATGAATGCGTCACGTGACATGGAAGGCGGGTGCAGCATTGACCCCTCGGGCATTGTGGAAGAACTGGTCCATGTAGCTCTGTTGTCCCATCCTTTATACGTATACGGAGTGGGCTGAGCTTGCGTACGCACATCCAGCGTAGGGGTGTGAAGTATCATCTCCGGGATCTGGGCGTGGTCCTGTGCTGGGCTGGGCAGGATATGTACATATGCGTGTGCCTCTGTCGCAGTGTCTGCGCAACACGGGCCGCGATATGCAATGTTGCATGCAGCCGGAGGGCGCACGCGCACGTGGGAATGTACAAGGTGCGCAAGTCCGCTCGGGCTCTTGGCTCATGCATGCCAACTACTGTGTGTATCGTTCTTGGTGCGCCATGGGCCTAAGGCCTAGCCTCAATTGCAGCGTGTAGACCACATCACATTTCCACATTGCAAGCAGTAGTCAGACTGACATTAGGGATGAATGCTCCATTGTCTCCACACAGGAGGCGGACGGGCGTCTGCACCTCCGACCTTTGATACAGCATGCGGCAGAATCCCCCTGTGAGAGATATCATAGCAGATGAAGACAACTCCCACATTTCACACAGCGATGATGAAGGACCAATGTATCCACACCCCACACACAGAGGCCCTTGCCCGGGGTACTCTTGCATGGAATGGCCTTCACACTTACGTACACAACAGCACATACGTCCTAACGTCGCACACCCATACGACTCATTGCTCCGAGCTGTGGCTTTTCATCCACATGACTGCCGCAGGTCAGAGGAGTGGCGGTTCTGCGAGTGCCACCACCGCAATGCCCGAACATCACGGGCACATGCACAACCCCAGTCACGTGGGACTGTACCGTGCCCGAATGCTGCAAATGTTGGGGGCCCTGCCACTTGCAGTGTTGCGCATCAATTACCGTCTGAGCTTCCATCTTGCGTACGTCACCTGCGTCCAGCCCTGGTTCCACTGTCAAACATGCATATTCGAGTGGCCCATGGATGTCTGCCTATCCAATGCAACGGTAGCTGAACTGGATTATGACTTGTGTGTGCGCCCCCTGTTGGCCCACGACCATGAGTGTAACCGTGATTCCCGTTCATGGGATGCCTGGATGTTTGGCATATGTGCTGGCAGTTGGACATGGGAGTTTGCACGATTCCTCATGTGCAGTGACCACATTGAGGCGCCCCCCTATTGGGCTGTTCTGCGGATTGGTGAGACGGCGTGGACGGAGCACATCTGTCCGGACCAGTTGATGGATTGGCTCGCCCTCGTGTTCCTTGAGCTCGAGAACGACGTACTCCTGGAACTGATTGCACAGGAAGCTGCGCTCGCTTTCATGGTCGATTAACGACATTCCAGCAGCCACGACTGATGGAAACCCATGGCACAGGTCCCGACACCTTGTTGCATTCTGGTGATGAGTCCACATTTCCCACAACAACAGTGGACATGGCTGCATTCCTATGCTGCCTGTGATTGTCTGATGCCTTGGTCTGCATGTTGTGGCCCTTGTCTTGCCCGTACTTACACGCACATGCTAATAAAGTCTGCGCTGCCACACTTGTGTTCAACTGTGATGGGTGTTGGGTAGGATGGCAATTTGTGTGCCTCATTGGGCATTGTCCGTACACAGGGTGGGACTGGATGTCGCATTTCATTTAGGGGTGAGTCCCTATTGGCAGGTCCACCTCTGTGCGCCAGACTTGGTGGTTTGGGATAGTTGCTGGTAGACCTGTGCAGCTCCGTGATGTCACCATTGTGGGTATGGGGTCCGGCTTCTTGGCATGTGGGTCACTGTGATCGTTCTGGACAGTCTCTGTCCACCCAGGTGGGTGTGGGTAGGTATGCGACGGTAGGTACTGTTGTCACATGTGATGGTGGACACACCTTCAGGCCTGCTACCAACTTTGACATCTTTACACACAGACCTATTTCCTACATGGATGTGGGGCTACGTTGGGGGGTTGCGAGTATGTTGTTCATGGGTGATGTGCCCACAGCTAGCTCAGTCCTATGCAGTCATCTCATTGGACTGCCATTTTTCCATTTGTCTTGCCAATGACACGGTGGTGGTGACGGACAGTTGTTGGTGGTGTTCTGTCCAAACCGTGCGGTGGATCCGGTTTTCCTGCAGTGTGGAACCCCGTCTTCCTCTTCCTCTTCTCCTTGCCCTTCCCCGACCCCGGGGTTCCGGGCTGGTCCTCCGTTGTGTTTGTGGGGTTCGAGTTGGCCTCAGCAGGTGCTTCCATGGTGCTCCGCAGTTCGTTTACTTGGTGGTGTTTTTTTGGGGTCCTTTTATGGCGCCTCTTCACGCATGGCGTGTGGGTATTGCTGGCCTCCTGCTGGTTATCACGGTTGTTTCATCGCCATTGGGCGCATCGCAACGTTTTTCGCATTAGGGTTTGGATTTTTATCGCCGTCGCGGTAGTTGTTTCGCGGACATTTGCCGCGTTATCGTGCGAATAGCGCACGTTCTCGCCGTATTGTGAATGCCACGTTAACACGGCGTTATTTTCCCGCAATGGACTGCGATGTGAGGAGTTGCGGTAAGCTATTTTGGCGATGTTTATCGCACGTTCTTGTGAATATACCCCATTGTGTTTCAATAAGCATCACATTGTCAGCTTCAAGAAAAATACAGAGTTTGGAATGAGGAACTATAACGTGCTGCAGTGTGTAAAGAAGTCAGCAGAAACGGCTTACTAAATATTGCATTATAAAAAAAACAAGAATTGTAACTCAGCTGGAAGTTGCTTCCATTTTCAAAATATTCTACATAGTTTCCTGAACGATGAAGCAGCTGTCAGCACTTGGGGATCAATGCAGGGCACAACTCTGGTGCTGAGCTAGAACAATTCAGAAGTTCAGCCATGTATAATAGTAAACTGAAAATGAAAAGCCCGATCTCAGAGATTACAAAAGCATTTGCCATCTCTACCTGACCTTCAAGTGCTGGATATTGAATCTAGGTTACCTGCAGGCAAGGAGAGAAACTAAAATAGTGATGCAGTTTACATTTAAAATGGCACAATTCATTTTTAAAATTACAGTCAGTCTGCTTGACTCATCTGGGCATGTGTGGCTGCTTTTGCAAGTGAAATGCATTTATTTTATTTTAATTGCCTTTATTTCATTTGTAAAAAAACAGGCAATTATCTCCTGAAGTTACTTAGACCCGGGGGGGGGGGGTGGGGGGGGGCTCTTTGCCCCTTACTGGGTGCAGAGACAGAATATCGAGTTGGAAATGTCGACTTACACAAATATCAAGTTGGAAATATCGTGACACTGAAATATCGACAGCAAGAATATCGTCATCAAGAATATTGACTTGGAGGTAAGAAATATCGTTTTTAAAACTATCGAAGCCATTATTAGCGTTTGCAAAAATGTAGTTGTTTAAAATACCGATTTTTTAATTAGTGTTATGTATTTTAGTATGTATTTTAAATGTATGTGATCTATTTCTTTGCATAAGTATTGCTTTTGTTTTTTAATATATATGTTACATTTTTAGTAGTTATTAATTTTATTTTAATTGAATGTTGCGTTTTTTAGTTCTGTAGCGGGTTGTGGGTTTATAGGGGAATAAGGTGGGAAGTAATTTAATTATAATAAATTAATGTCTTTTTTTATTTATTAGTATTTATTTAATTTAGATTTTATAGTGTTAATTGTGGGAATTAATTAATTATTAATTATGTATTAATTGGTTGTTAATTATTATTAATTAATTAATTGGTAATTATGTTATTTGTGTCATTTTTTTAGGGATGAGTTCTGAGTTTATAGGGGAATAGGGTGGGAAGTAATTTAATTATAATAAATTAATTGTTATTTTTTATTTATTCATATTTATTTAATTTAGATTTTATAGTGTCAATTGTGGGGATTAATTTATTATTAATTATTTATTAATTGGTTGTTAAATATTATTAATTAATTATTTGGTAATTATGTTAATTGTGTCATTTTTTAGGAGCGGGTGGTGAGTTGTATAGGGGAATAGGGTGGGAAGTAATTTTATTATCATAAATTAATAATTAGTTTTTATTTATTAATATTTATTTAATTTAAATTGTATTGTGTTAACTGTGGGAAGTAATTTATGAATAATTAATTATTAATACGTTGGTAATTATTATTAATTAACTAATTGGTAATTAATTGTGTTAATTGTGTCATTTTTTTAGGAGCGGGAGGTGGCATTTATAGGGGTAAAGGATGGGAAGTAATTTCTTTTAACTAAATAATTATTTGTTAATTAATGAGAATGAATTAATTTAAATTTAAATATGGCAATTGTGTAATTCATTTTAGATGTGTTTTGTGGTGTTTATAGTGGTAAAGGGTGGGAAGTAATTTCTTTTAAGTTAATTAATAAGTTGTTAATTGATATTAATTTATTAATTTTAAATTAATTATGGAAATTGTGTAATGATTTTTAGGTGTGGGTTGTGGTGTTTATTGGGGTAGAGGGTGGAAAGTAATTTATGTTTAATTAATTAATAATTAGTTGATCATTAATATTAATTCATCAATTGATAATTAATTACGGTAATTGTTTATTTGTTTTTGTGTGTGGGTTTTGGTTTTAAAGGGGTAACGTTTGGGGAGTAAATTAATTTTTATCTGTTTTAATTTGTTTTTTAATTAATAATATTTCTTTAATTGATAATTAATTATGTTAATTATGGAGATACATTTTTTTATTTAGATTTGTGTTTTTAATTGTGTGGTGTTATAGGGTAGGAAATAAAAAGATTAAATGTATGTAATAATTAATGTTTTTGTTTGTAAATAATATCTATTTAAAAATAGATATTTGTTTGTAAATTATTTTAAAAAAAATTAATATAATATTTATAGGTATTTGTTATATCTATTTAACATTATAATATGTTTCTATCTTTATTAATTTTTTATATTTTTATGTATGTTTTATTTTTTGTTTTTTAAAATCTGTTTGTTTTTAATTTTGAACTTTCAGTGGGAATATTTTTTACTCCTCTGCTCTCCAACACTTTCCCTACTGTTGCACTCACTGGAGTGGGAATAGTAATTTTTACCCCTCTGCTATCCAACATTTTCCCTACTGTTGCACTCACTGGAGTGTTAGTAGTCATTTTTAGTTCTCCGCTATCCAACACTTTCCCTACTGTTGCACTCACTGGAGTGGGAATAGTAATTTTTACCCCTCCGCTATCCAACACTTTCCCTATTGTTGCACTAACTGAAGTGGGAATAGTAATTTTTACCCCTCCGCTATCCAACACTTCCCCTATTGTTGCACTCACTGGAGTGGGAATAGTCATTTTTAGTTCTCCGCTATCCAACACTTTCCCTACTGTTGCACTCACTGGAGTGGGAATAGTAATTTTTACCCCTCCGCTATCCAACACTTTCCCTATTGTTGCACTAACTGAAGTGGGAATAGTAATTTTTACCCCTCAGCTATCCAACACTTCCCCTATTGTTGCACTCACTGGAGTGGGAATAGTCATTTTTATTCCTCCGCTATCCAATATTTTCCCTACTGTTGCACTAACTGGAGTGGGAATAGTAATTTTTACCCCTCCGCTATCCAACACTTCCCCTACTGTTGCGCTCACTGGAGTGGGAAAAGTAATTTTTACCCCTTCGCTATTCAACACTTTCCCTACTGATGCACTCACTGGAGGGGGAATAGTAATTTTTACCCCTCCGCTATCCAACACTTTCCCGATTGTTGCACTAACTGAAGTGGGAATAGTAATTTTCACTCCTCCGCTACCCAACACTTCCCCTATTGTTGCACTCACTGGAGTGAGAATAGTCATTTTTATTCCTCCGCTATCCAACATTTTCCCTACTGTTGCACTAACTGGAGTGGGAATAATAATTTTTACCCCTCCGCTATCCAACACTTTCCCTACTGTTGCACTCACTGGAGTGGGAAAAGTAATTTTTACCCCTCCGCTATCCAACACTTTCCCTACTGATGCACTCACTGGAGTGGGAATAGTAATTTTTACCCCTCCGCTATCCAACACTTTCCTTACTGTTGCAATCACTGGAGTGGGAATAGTATTTTTTACCCCTCCGCTATCCAACACTTTCCCTGCTGTTGCACTCACTGGAGCGGGAATAGTAAGTTTTACCCCTCCGCTATCCAACACTTTTCCTAGTGCTGCACTCACTGGAGCAGGAATAGTAATTTTTACTCCTCCGCTAGCCAACATTTTCCCTACTGTTGCACTAACTGGAGTGGGAATAGTAATTTTTACCCCTCCGCTATCCAACACTTTTCCTACTGTTGCACTCACTGGAGTGGAAAACGTAAGTTTAAAGACTTTTAAATAGTTTAATGTTTTAATTTATAATATAATGTTTTTTTTATTAGATTTTATGTTATAGGTGTATGTATATATATATATTTATTTGTAAATTTTTATATATTTATAAAATTATAAAATAAATTAAAATTAATCATTTATAATTGTTTTAAAGTAAATATATATATATATTATATTTTCTATATGCATGTTTAAATTTTTTAAATTACATTTATTTGTTATATTTATTAAAATGTATATTAAATCTAATAAAAAAATAAAGTTAATTTTATTATTTAATATATTTAATACTATTTTTATATATATATATATATTAAAATTGATATTTTGTACAACTATATTTTTTTACATCAATATTTTTTTTCGATATTTTTGTACTTACCATTATAAATATAGGATGTTGATATTTTTTACATCAATATTTATAACTCTATATTTTTGTATGGGGATATTTTGGGGGTCGATATTCTATCAGTGAACCCCCTTACTGCTCCTGCTTGGATTCTTCATCATCACTACATGTGATGAGAGCCATCACCTTGCCCTAAAACTGTCGCTGCAGTACAGCCAGCAAACAGCATTTTGAAGAGAAAGCATTCCAAACTGTTTCCAGGACTTTAGACAGGAGATAAACATTCCCTGTGTGGAATGTGAGTATAGAAAGTAGGATCAAAAGCAGCCCATTTTGTTCTAAGTCCAAGTTCTCCTTGACCAAGGAAGGAAGTGTTCCGCAAAGTACTCTAAGAGCTGCTGTGATACAGGGCTTGTGTCTGTGAGAAAGACAGTTTGGGGCATATTATCAAGCCCCCTATCGCCGCATTAGCGGCACTTTTCTGCCGCTAATGCGGCGATATTTCTATCACACTATTAACAAGCTGCAGCTAACGGGCCTTAGCGTGAGTTTGTTAGCGATAGCAGCCGTTTTTTTACCTCTAAGAATGTCAGCGATATATATCGCTAATGACATGCAAAGTAGGCGTTCCTGACTAAAACTCCATTGAAACAGTCGCAAACACAACTTCCCCCTATTATCAATGCCCGTGAAGCGATAGGAAAATTCGCGCTAACCGCGCTTATCGCTGGAATTTAACGCCTGGAATAAACTTGCCTTAACCATTTTGTCAATGGGGGGTGGATTGTTAGGTTAAGTACACACTTGCCTATTAACAAGCTTTTCATTTGCGCAGTGAATTTAGCGCTGGAATTCTCACGCTATTGCTGGGTTAACTCGCTATCGCTGGATTTCCTATCGCCTTTGCGATACGCGTTGATAATACCACGCTATCACGGCGAGGAAATCCAGCGATAGCCGGCGATAAAAAAAACAGCGCTAAGCGCGCTTTGCGATAAACATCGCAGATCCTTGATAATATGCCCCAGTTTGTTTTTAGAGATGAGGGCTCATAACCTGAGGTCTGTGCAACTTCCTGCAGAAGCTGTTGGTCTGTCTACAACTAAGAAGCCTTGTTGACTGCTCAAAGGCACAAGTAGAGTCCATGGCCCTGTAGGACTGGCTGTCCAAAAGAAGTCCAGCCATGTTCCCGGAGCATGGAAAAACCAGAAGAAGCTGGCTTGTATTCAGGAATGTGACCAGCACTGATCCAAACTTAGAGAGTGTTACCCAGCCTCCCATCATTGTTAATTTGGTGATCTGCATGAAGTGACAACAACCCCTAGGTACCAGCGTGCCATCCAGCATTTCCTCAGTGGCTCAAGGGACTTGTTCTGCCCCTGCTGATAAGTTGTGCACAAAAACGTCAGCATCCGAGCCAATTCTCACCCTATGTTTTCCTGCATTACTAAGCCCCTTTAGTAGTTTGGGAGCTGCAGTGACTGTGCTAGACAGCTGTAGCAGGGAAGGAACTGCCACTGTTAAGCTATGACCGTGTGGTGAAAATGAAAACTATAACAAATGTTTTTAACCAGTAATGTTCTAAACCCCTGTAGCTGAACCACATTATTGTGTGTAGTATTTCGCTTTGCTGTGCTATTTAAATATGAATCATTTTATAAGACAAGTGCTAGGCTGGGCAATGTATTAATGAGTGTGTTGGTTGAATGTTGAGTTCTGAGTCTCTGCCCTGAGAAACCTTTGTCTGTACGCCCTTGCTAAACAAAGATTTCAATGTAGAGTTTATGTACTTCACCTAAATTTGCAGATCCATTGTAGGACTAGCCCCAGGTCACCAGAAGCAAAGGACCCTAACCACAACAGCTGTGGCCCAGTAGCTCCTGTCTGTCCTTTGGCCCCATTAATGGACTGCTGCAAATGCTAACCTCATCTTGGCCTCTGTGGAACCCAATGAACCCTCTATACATGTAGATGTTTTACCTCCCACCACCTTTTAAGGGTTCTGAAACACAGAAGAAACACCTTACAGTTGACATTATAACAATCGCGGTTTTCAAGCTTTTTATATGAAACAAAGGCACTTTTCATATTTATACAGGATAACATCAAGGTTGTAATCCATCATAAGTAGAATCAGTAGAGTGTCAGCTGACTGGTCACACTCAAACTCTTTCTCATCTTCTTTTACAGCTTTTTCTATCAGGGTTACGAGGAAATCCACATTATATGCATAGTCACCCAGATTGTTTTGTCTTTTTCTGGACCCTATTTTTGCTGGACTTAGATCTCTGTGCTCTTTACTCCTGCTAAACAGAAGCCTGTGCTAAACATGGCTTATCCCAAATTGACTTATGTAACTTGCCCATAAGTCCCTACTACATGGCCTAGAGAATGTACCCAGGGAATGGAAGAAGATAAATGCCACCTGTGGACTGCAGAACCTCTTGAGCCTTCCACTACAGTGGCAGTGAAATAATCGCTTCAGGCCTACCCTTTGAAATCTGACAGCAGCAGCTTGAGCTCTGCTGCATAGGCCTGTCAAAATCACCCATTTGACAGGTAGGAAAACCTGATTTTAAATATTAAACTAAGTCATGCCATAGCACACCTTGCTGCCCGCATGGTTGGGTGCAGGATGTATGACGGAACAAGGAATGCCTTTATCACCATGCCGTTAGCATTTAGAGCATGTGCATTTGAAGGGGCTGTCATTTTCAAATTCTCTCCCGTTGAATTTGGATTCATATTTACTGGTACAGTAGGCACATAAAAATTCCCACCCATAGGTACATTACTCGCTCCACCAGTCTGGGTTACATTGAATGGAGGTGGACGGTTTAATAATAATTCCGTTACAAAATCCTCATTTGAATCGCTGTCCCTGTCCTCAGCTATATTCTCTGTGTCTTCTGTCTCTTTCTTCTTTTTCTTAATCTTGCATTTACCTTTCCCTTCCTCCTCACTTGTTAGTGCAGGATATAGTCTAGCTCCCTTAATCATGTCAGTTCTCCAGGATTTATGCTGTGCATTCCTTCTAGCATCTGCACTGCTCGTCTAGGGTGGGCTGTGTGTTCCCAAGCATTAAGTGCTTTGTATTGTGTAGGTCTAGGAGGCGGTTTCATGTCATGCAACATCATCCCTAAATGCTCAATGATTCTCAAATTAAATGTTCCATAATGAGGAAATGTCAAAGGACCATCTTTCTCAGTGATCTTATGCCATTGTGTAAGCCAAACACATGTGTGAAGAGCCACGTCTATCGCCATAATATGAACTGGCGTACCTTCAGGTGGTGCCTCCTCAACCTTTTTTAACAGGCACAGTCACATTTCCCTTCACTAGGCTTTGCAAATGCAAAAGAATTTCATTTTCAATTTATGCTGTATTCACATATGACTTTTCGTTGAAACCAGGAAATTATTTTTCACCCACAATGCTCTGTTCAGCTATTACAACCAATACCAGCGCATCTTTCTATGATGTATCCAATGAATAACAGCATTGCTCTGCACCAACTGACCTATACCAGCCTGGCACACTGTGACGTCAATCTTGCTCCTTGCAGCAGCTGACCCTCTTTTACAATTTCTCTTAAGCACTTTCTCTGAGCAATTTACACAAAGCGAATGCAAGCAATTTCAACAACTAACTTTGTCTGCTCCTATAAAGAAATTACAGATTTTCACACGCACAAGAGACAGACCGGAGCAACACTTTCTGGCCTATTCTGACATTCCCTTCAAATGAAACCTCGACCAGCGTAATCTTACTCCAATTGATACAGTTCTTTCTTGTGCACTGAGATCAACTATACCAACCACATCTCACAATGACACAAAAGTGAATTCCCTATCTCAATAATGCTGTTGACGACGTCTCACGATCAGCACCTCAACACAGCAGACAACTACACCCAGTGTCTTCTACACAGAAACTCCTACCATGTAGGTCTGTATCCCAGGATTTTAGGCCACGACTGACCGGATAACCACTTCAACTTCTCTGCATTAAGAGCCACATTCACACATCCACTTAAATCATCTCTGCAGAACACCACACAGTCATTGCAAAATACCGCAATCTAAGCATTGCAATTGCATTGCGCAACCCTATTAATACTCACACACCTTCGCTGCTACAATTAATTTCCGAACGGCTGGAACTCCATCAATCCTTCGACCGAACCATGGGCTTTTGGAATTTAGACTGGGCTTGGGCAATTTCTAGAAAGGACACCCTAACTCTCTTATGTCAGTGGAAAACCATCCAACGTCCTACCAGGTTTGATCCAGCGTTTTCTGGGCCCACTAGCTTACCATTTGTCCTCCAATGGACCTTTATTTTTCTGCCTGAAATGTGTTGGGAGTTAACATTTACATCAATCAGTTTTCAATTAACAGTGTAACTCTTTTGACTACACAATAAGGACCAGAAATCAGTAGCTCAGTTTAAGAAGGTTTATTACAAATTAAGAATCAAGTTAAGACACACAACTCTTAACACCATGCTACAAAACTACAGAATAACAACGGGAGGGCCCAACGTACAGAAGAAGTTGAGGTGAACCAATATTAGGCAAACAAGAAGTTCAGTCATAGCAATACAGAAAATTAATAAAAGTATTTGATGCTCAGAGAAGAGTCTCAGGTTTTCTTGTCTATGCATGGGTAAATCTAAATCACCTACAGAAAAGTCCCAGCTAAAAGAATGGTTCTAAAGTCTAAAAATATCAAAAATCAGGAAATTCCATAAACAAAAATAGAACTAGGAAAATAAAAATTAAGTAGGAAGGTGTCAACATTTCAGTAGCTCGGTCAAGAGTCTTCTTGGGTCAGGGAGGTAAGTGTTAGCCTAAGCCACACTCAGTAAAGAATCAAGGAAAACATAGAGGTCTGAACCTCTCAAAGTCCAGGGAAAAGTGCTGTAAGCATTCATGGGAAAAGTCTCTGAAGGGATCTGAAGGGATTCTGCAAGGAATCTGAATTGATCTGCTCTCCAACGGTGTGAACACTAAGGGGCCTATTACGATGGCGGTCGGAAAACCTCCCCGACCGCCATGGTAGCGGGAAAAGACCGCCTGCATGGCCCGCGACATCACCGCTGGTCGAATTACGATGACCCTGATCGCGGGCCTTAACATTGTGGCGGTTGCTGCTGCCCGCAGCACCGCCGCGATGCCGAAAGGAGCATGTCCTGCATTTCCCTGCACTGCGTGGCAGGCACTGCACAGTGCCTGCCACCTGGTACAGGGAAATGTAGGGGGGGACCATGGGTACCCCCCAGTGCACCCACACCCCCCCAATACATTGGGGGCCCGCAACGGGCCCCCAGAAGACAATCTCTGCATGCCTTTCCATGGCGGTTTGACCGCTGAGGAAAGGCTGGCTACCGCCGGCATCATAATCCTGCCGGCAGAGCCTGCTCTGCACCGCCACCATTATCCTGGTCCTGCTCCGTCCACCAGGCAGGAGTGCGGATGGCAACCGGCGGAAAAGCGGCGGTCGGAATTTCCCACCGCCGTGGTCACCACCGCCATCCTAATTTGACCGGCGGTTTTCTTGGTTGCGATCGTGGGCGGATGTCCACCGCCGGTCCGGCGGGCACCACCGCCGGCACGGCGGTGGACATCCGACCGCCATTGTAATAGGCCCCTAAGTTATAACATACAAGATTCTCCTTGGGCAACACCCCTTTACACGCATCATCAGGGGTCTATTGTCCTTTCCACTTCTCACATTATAGACTGCAACAATTGCATAGTATCCCAAACTGAACATGGAAACAATATCATCCTCTCAAACATAGGCCAGGTTGTGACATTGCTTAATAGGCCTTTCAGTTAGCGCTCTGGCTCTCCATGTTCTTTCGTCAAGGTCTTCTTCTCAGGCTCTTCTCTCTATCACTAGTACAGTAATGTATCTGTTCTTCAACTAACAATGCGTGTGAATACCTGCAAGAAATTTCATGTTAGCTGAAAATAAAAAGCAGTATTTATGCAGCATGAAGAATTATAGGCCTAATTGGTCACCTTAAAGTTTTAGCAAGAGTCCACATTTAGGGGCCTATTACGATGTCAGTAGGAGTTTCCTCCTAACGACACAGTGGCGGAAACGGGACCAACATCCTAATTATGATGCGGCCGCACATTGTGCAGTCGCATTCTCCATTTCTCTATGGGAGTTTGTGTTACAGCCGTAAACCGGCCATAACACAAGCTCCCATAGAGAAATGGGAGATTGTGTTAATCCCTGTACCCCGTGGCAGGCACCTCAAGGTGCCTGCCACAAGGTGCAGGGATTAACAGGGGGGCACCATAGGTGTCCCCTCGGCCACCACCCGGAGGCCGCAAGGGAAAGGGGGACCTGCTGGGGGCCCCCAAACACGCTTTCCAACAGGGTTTCCATGTCAGAAAGGGCGGAATGGAAATTTGCCAGAAACCGTGCATCTTAATCCAGACGGCGTAAACTGCCGTCCATATGGCCGTTTTTGACTGGGCGACAGGCTCCTTGAGCCCGTCAGAAGCCAGCCGGAATGACTGGCTGGTTTCAATTCCGACCGGATGTATCGTAATCAATCGGTCGGAATTGAAACCGACGATGTCAGTCGTAAAGCCTCCGACCTAAGGTCGGATGCTTTAGGACCGGCATCATAATCAGCCCCCAAATATGCGTGTGCACATTTAAACACAAATAAATGCAAAATACTAGTAGATTAGATTCACATTACATAGAGCATACAGTAAATCATCTGGATAATCATGAGTAAGTATTGCTAAGAACTACATTCAAATGAAATATATGAAACATTAGGGCACACATTACATAAACCTTTGTTGTTTTAAGAGTAATAACAATCTACATATATGAGGATGGTTTCTATTCAGTTATCTAAACAATAAATGTTATTCAATGTATTAAGGCACTCATTATGAAAGTAGAATTTCATCTTTAAAGTAAGTACATGTCTACTAAGTAAGGAGGGTTTATTAATTCCTTGTTTAATATGGTTAAACACATAGGGGCAGATTTACAAGCCCCTTGCGTGTCTTTTGCGCTGCAGTTGCGTCACTTTTTTGACGCAACAGCGGCGCAAACAATGCGGCCTATTTACAACGTGACGCATCTAGGGAGATGCGTCACGTTGTAAAGCCCTGCGTCACATTATACCTAGCGTCAGGTATAATGTATGCAGGGTGGGCGTTCCCACGCAGGAAGGCCTCGTAAAAGTTACTCAGTGAAATCTACAAGATTTCACTGCGCCACTTTTAGGACGCCACTGCATCAAAACCTTACGCCTGCTTGAAGCAGGCGTAAGTAGTGACGCAGTGTAGTGGGAATAGGCCTCAACACGCATTGCTGGAGTTGCGTCGTGCTTGCGACACGACTCCAGCAATGCGTGACTTTTCTGCCAACAGATGCGTCAGAATTTCTGACGCATCTGTCAATCCTTGCGCCATAGTGCGCCGTATTGTAAATACGGCGCATCTATGGTGGCGCAAGGGTTTCTAAGGGTGGCACAGGGAAAGTGACGCATCTGTACAGATGCTTCACTTTCTTGTAAATCTGCCCCATAGTTTCAGTAAATTCCCTAGTCATACAATAAATGCACCTTTAGTAATAATGTCAAGTGAAACACTTATTATTGTTAGGCCATAGAAGAAACATGTACTAAATGAACATTCATGTCAGGTATCTGTTGTGAAAATGTGACATATTTGTGATGGGTAAAGAGTGGGCAAAATTGCGCTGCACTAATTTCATGTAATGGACGAGCACTATACCAGCACATTTCCAGTGAGTAGGACTCCATTTCGCATGAGATAGGTGGTTGTATTTTAACCTCCCCTGGGAAAATTTAGAAATGCAGGAAAAGCATGAGAACTATGTACTTTTAAAGAAAAATGCAAAATGTGAGGAAGAAAAGAGAGAAAAACCATAGCTACTTTCCTTTCCTTTATCTGGCAAATGTGATTTATAAGTGAGATTCCTGAACCTAATTCTATCCCAAAGTCTAATCTCAATCTGCAATCTATCTCTTTACCACACTATTTTCTTAAGGTCTTTCTCTTTCTCTATCCTAAACCTTAAGGGGCATATTTAATAAGATATCAAGCAGCAGAGCACAGCAAGTCACCTTGCTGTTCTGCCGTTCATAAAAGATTCTTTTAAGGTGCTGTAGTTGTAACATAACATGTGTTATGTAACAGGACTATTTTACTAGTTCCAAACTTTGACAGTTCTCCACATTATATTAAATAATTTCCCACATTGGGCCAAAATTGTCACATCAGTAGAATTGAAGCACAATAATAATGCCTTCTTACAGTTTCGGATTCCATATGCTATAAACGCAGGTATTACAAGAATGCAGCAAATAGATCCAAATTCAGGTCAGCATAATAGTAAGTGTGAATTACTGTATTTTTATGTGCAAAATCTGCAATTTGGGATAGTGGCTGGTCTATTTCTCTAATCTGATCATACTTCATCTGTAGATAAGGTTAAAAATCTGGCAAGCAATATATTTCTCCTGCTGTCCCGACTCAAGGCTTCTTTCAGGTAGTGATGTGGGTGCGGTGCTTCAAAAGATGGTAGCATAGCCAGATAGAGGTCTGTGTGCATAGCAGTTCTTTGTCTGTTAATATAGATCTTGCAGTCACCTGTTCTTTCATTATTTCTTTCAAAGCTCTATATGAGAGACTGCTTATTTTGAAAATCTCTAGATTAATCTCTAAATCAGCATTAGCTTTATTTAAATATCTTGTCCAGTCATTATCTGGGCTGTTAAAGATATTTTGAAGTATAATTTTTAATGAACTCTCTTTGCATGTACAATATGGTAATAATACCTGAGGAATTTGCAAACTAGGTCTTGATTTTGTAGACCGAATTTCAGGTATATCTGTGCTCGATGGATATATTGCGGTAGCTGAAATACTCATTTATAGGCATTGCATTGCATCTCATCTAATAATGGGGCCGTTTTCCCTGGAAAAGCTGAATGGCTATATGAAATAGTTGATACCAACTTTGCTTTTATTACTCTTATAATGGATCAAGCAGATGGACTATATAACTTTGTATTTAGATGACCCTGTGCAAATATTACCTTGTGGACGTTTTCTTCCAGTGATCTCAGGTGGTGATGTGGTTTTATTGAGTCTGTAAACCATATTCCCAGGCAGTTGTAAGTATTGGTGTAGTCGAACTTTGCCAGGCCGAGTTTCCACACTTCCTTGGCTTTCCCCTTTAGTTTCTCAAATATCATTACTTTGATTTTATTGGTGCTTACCCTCAACTTATTGGTCATAATATATTTATGTAGCTCATTGAGAGAGCGCTGTAATCTTATTTTTGTATGATCTAAAACTACTAGATCATCTGCATGTTGTAATATAGTATCTTGTGTCGTCCTGTTTTTAGGGGGAATGAATTGGCCTTCTTTATTATGGTCCTGAGGTCAGCAGTAAATAGGTTGAAGAGCAGTGGGGCAAGAACATAGCCCTGGTTATGCCTTTCTTTGTCGTAATTTTTTTGTGGTCTTGTTTCCTTGACCCAGTTTTATTTGTACCCAAGTATCTGTATAGAGTGTCATAATTGCATTAAGCCGATCTTGACGGATGTCCCTCTCAGCCAACTTCTTCAATAATATTTGACGGTCTACACCATCAAATGCTGCTGAGTCGTCTAAAAAAACAGACATAGAGCAGTGTCCGAGAAACCTTTTTCAGTGCGAGTGGCCAAATATAACAAGGAAACTATGTCGTCTACTATCAAGGCTTTGTGCCTAAATCTTGTTTGGTAATAGGGAATCACGTTTTCTTTCTCTGCCCAGCTTTCTAGCTCTTTTAAGAGGATACTTGTGTATGCATTGGCCTCTAAGGGGCTGATTACGATGTTGGTCAGATCGCAATCAACAGCCTGTCTGTTGCGATTGACTGAAATTTGCCACTACATTATGATGCAGCAGTTAGAGGCAGCATGTTGTCGGCTCAGCGGTCGGAATGTAATCCCTACAATAGGGGTGGTGCCTTCTCAGGCACCTACGTAGGGATTACAATGTCCCTTTTGGTCTGCCTTTCTATGGCGGTCCGACAGCCATAGAAAGGCAGACGAAAACGGACTTTGGGGTCCCAAGCAGGACCCTGTCCCTCCGCTACATCTGCTAAGAGGCCTGGGGGGCACCTGTGGTGCCCTCCCAAACATCCATACACTTTGTGGCAGGCACCATGTGGCGCCTGCCACATGGAGCATGGATGTTTGCAAACATCCATTTTCCTACTGCGGGTTAAGCAGCGGCCCTTTTCCGCCCACTGCACAAGCTGCATCAGGTAAATGGATGCATCCAAATTCTTCGGATGGAACCGCCGACTGCTTGTCGGTCGGTTTCCATTCCGACACGATACCGGTCGGACGCTCGTCCGACCGGCATTGTAATTAGGGCCTAAGTCGAGTAATGCTCTCAGCCGATAGTTTGCAGGATCCTTTGTGCTCCCCTTCTTGTGGATTGAGTGCAGGATGGATTTGCATCATGAGTCTTGGACTTTTGCATACATAAAGGATTCCTGATATAAAGGTGTTAAATGTTGGCTCCAGAAATCTATATCTGTTTTAAATAAATATCCAGGTAGGCCATTGTGTCCTGGTACTCCGTCTGCTCTTATTTCCTTCAAGGTCAATTCAATGTAGCACTCTGTGAGTGTAGCTGGCTCTTTGTGTCTTCCATTGGTGCTTCATCTGTAGTGTACAGATTTTTTATATGTGGCAACCACGTTTATAGCGATATGCAGTTCCCCTTTTATATGTGGATTCATTTAATCTGTTCACCAAGTACCTGAATCCAGACTGCTAATTAGGTCTTAGTAATGCATGCACTCAAGACCATTGGCCTTTGCAATATTTATTTTTCACCTCCCAGAGCTTTTTCCGGTAGGATCCCCTTGCCATTATTAGCATGTGTTTCGATTCTGTATTTTCTGGTTCAAATTTGTGCATTTTGTTAGCATTTCCTAATGCTGTCTTATGCTTTTTGAGTGTGCCATTATACCATGGTTTTTGTTTTGGTTGACTGAGTCCCTGTCCTTTATTGTTCTGTTGTCTGATCGTCTTGCCCACCAGTGAGTTGCATATAGAGGCGATCATTGTTGGCCAACTTTTAAAGTAATGCGATTCATGGGGCATGAGCAGGTCTGGGTTTGCTTGTTCAAGTTCAAGTTGCCATTGTTTAAACTGAACTTTAGATGCACTGTCCCATTTTAATCATCTAATTGGCTTGCAAATTTCCGAACCACCTGGGGTTCTGAGGATTAATAGAGTTGGACCTTCTTCGTAAGTTATCCTAAAGCTGGTGATCAAAGGATAGTGGTCTCTTTCCTTACGTTTTGGGATATGATGCTTCTGCAGGAAACCCTAAGAGCTTTGGATGCAATTATGTAATCTAGTGTTGATCCGCTTCTTTTTTTTTTTGACCTCATATCACCTCGAGTAAGCAAGCACCCTCTTGAACCATCCGCTCCCCTTCCATATATCAGGGTCCATTTTCAGGCAATGTCAGGGCCGAGGCACCACCCGACACCGTGCACCTGAAACTGACCAAGAGGTATAATCTTCGGACGTCATAAATAACCATCCAATTCCAACAAGTTCCAGACTGACCCAGATTCTGCCTTACCCCTATTCTGGCTGGCCTTATTGTCCAACTGCCTAATGTATCTCACTGAGTTCCAACACCCCCGCCTGGTTGGAGGTAGAGATTGACACCACAGTTTACATATCTCCCTCCTTGCCAGAAAAATCAAGTAAAATATTAACAGGCTTTAAAGTTTCGATAGGCTCCCAAATCCGGGACCTTGCTGTACCACACCTAACATGACCAAAGTGGGTCTTTCCACCATATCCCGGACCAAGATGTTAGAAATTGTCTTACCCACGTTCTTCCAAATTTCTGTCAGGGTTGGGCAGCTGGTAAACATGTGAACATCATCCGCTTTGCTGGTTCCACACTACTTACATTTAGATTCCCCATCACTTCTTATCTTTGCCAGCTTCACCGGGGTCCAGTAGACTCTATGAAAAGTGAAGAAGTGGTTTCTCCTTAGGGCAGCAGATTTAATCACAGTACAAAGCATGCTTATAGATACTTGCCATAGCTCTTCCATCTCCGCACTTGGCAAGTATCCTTCCCAAATGAGATAAGGGGGGTTGCTTGCCTTCTTTCGCTGCTGCCACCATGTATCCATACCAGAATGAAACCTCCTTCTTTCTTGTTTTCAGAATCCTGAAGATCCTTATCCAGAGCGAGAAACTCTCTCCCAATTTACAGCGGGAACCTTCTCCAAATCATGTAATTTTGTTAACCCCAAGTATCCCAGCTCGGTTGATATATGAGTCACCAGTGGTCCTGCTTCTAAACCATTATCTCAGTTTTGCTGTTGATTATTTTATAACCAGGTAACTTTTTAAAGGCTTTCACCTCCGCCATCAGACATGGTAAAGCTTCTCCAATTTTCACGGTGTACAGCAACAGCTCATCTGCATATAAGGCTATCTTTCTAGAAAAGGCCCCACACTAAATGGCTTGATTTTGCTATTTAGCCTCAAACTTTGTGCTAGGGCTTGAATATATAAATCAAAGAGGATGGAGACCTCTCCAAACCTCTTTAATGTGCCTGCCAGGAATTTCCAATTGAGATGGTCAAAGGCTTTGGCTGCATCAAGAGTAGCTATTGCCAGGGGGACCTCTTGTCAAGATTTATTGAACCTATTAGACTGTGTGTCAGGTTTCTCATCTGCCTCCCAGGAACAAAACCCTTTGAATTCTCATTGATTAGACTCCTCACTACCCTACACAAACGAGCTGCCAAGATGATCATAAAGATTTTATAATCGCTGTTCAGCAGCAAAATTGGCCTAAATGATTGAAATTGCCTCGGGTTCTTACCCGGTTTTAGAATTAACGAGATAACTGCCTCATCCCAAGACTCCAGTAGAGGAGCACCCCTCAAAAATACTGCATTAAATAATTCAAGCCAGACCAGGATCACTACCTCTGGCAACAGAACATAAAACCTGGTTTGGATTCCATTCGTGTCTGCTGCTTTCCCCCTCTTTAGTTTTTTAAATGCTGTCAATATTCATTCCCCATGATTTCACTACTCAAAAATTGCTGCTGCTAAAAGGAAAAACTTGGTAAATCCTTTTCCAGTAGCCAATCATCCACCTCTACCTCGTCTACCTCAAGCGTTTCTGCATATAAATCCTGATAGAACTTATGAAACGCCCATTCAATCCCCTCCGAATACTCCACCACCCTATCCCCCCTCCATTCCTGATCTTCCTGACATAGTTTTGTGTTCTATCCATCCTGGACTTCCATGCCGACAACTTACCACAGCTCTCACCCTGATCATAATTCCTCAGCTTACTCTCCTCCCACTGCTGTTGTACTTTCTCCTCCAACTTCAGTTTGAACTTCAGTTGCAAATCCTCTAATTTTCCTTCCAAACTCTTTCTGATCTCCCCCTGAACATATGTTGATTTCAATTCAACCTCTAACATAGCAATCTCCCCCTCCATCTGTGTGACCTGACTCCTCTCTCTCCTGCTCCAGGCGATAGAAGAGCTAGTCGGAGCCCCCTCAGCCAAGCCTTAAATGCATCCCAAACCAGATGGATGGGGGCAGAAGTCATATTACTCCTCAGCCATCCACTATCTCCTGCATAATCCCCTGTTGAAGGAATAATCTTCTATTTATAGTCCACCTTCTTAACGTCAAACTTGCCAGTAATCACAGCTTTAACACTAATGCTGCGTGATCAGATATGTAGCTAGGGAGATACTCCAAATCTAGAATTTTCTCTGCCTCCCACTCATTTAAAAAGAAATAATCAATCCTCGAATAATGGCCATGCTTCTTACTGTAAAAATAATAATTCCTGCACTTTCCCTTTATCCTGTGCCACACGCCACAGAGGTTCAGGTATTCTAGCATTGACAGAAGATAAGCCCTCATCTTTGGTGAACTAACCTACATACGTTCTGAGGGCCTATCTAAGTTATTATTCAATAGAACATTAAAATCTCCCCTAACATGACTGGGGCTTCAAATTCTGCCAGCATAGAAAAAAGAGTTTCCAGTGAGGAAATATCATCCACATTGCCGGATCTTAATCTCTGCCACTATCCACCGCCCCCTTCATCTGCCTTATATCTCACCACTTCCATCCCAGCATTCACCTTAACCACAATGGCTATTCCCTTTGTGCAATGTTGCTATCTGTGGCCACTACTTCCTCCACCCACCTTTGCTTTGTGAAGAGGTTCATGCACTTCGACCGCAGTAAATGAGTCTCCTGCAACAAAATACCTTGATTCATACTCTCCCTCAAATATTGAAGCACCAGGCGCTGCCTTCTTCTGACCTGCAGCCCATTCACGTTCCAGCACAAAATTGAAAGGGAATTGTTCCTCGACAGATCACCCCTTCCCCCATAATCCTTTACCAATTTCTCCCCCACAATTGTGACTCTAACTAACCAATACAAGGACTTTTTTTTTGTTTTCTCCCTATGCTCGCCACCTTGTATGCTCCCCCCCCCAGGAAACCCTCCCACTCCTGCCTCCTGGCATTCTATGCCAATTTCGAACTACCACCCACAGGAATCAAGACAGAAAACTTTGGTTCTCACCCTGAAATAGTGCTTATTTAACCACCTCTTACTTGGCCCTGGTCGCATTCTGGGCTATAAAGGTATCCACCTCTTCCAGTGCCAAACAATTATGCATTTCAATGGCCCACATGACCTTCAGGATTGCTAGAAACCTCAACTGCACCACTGCCCCATTCTTCTAATGTCCTCCATGCATTTACCTAGTTCCCACCGCTTATCTTCAATGGTGAGGGAAATGTCAGACCTGATTTTAAATTCAAGATCCTTAACCCACGGGGACTTTTCTTTCAATGCCGCACCCAGGATTTTCTCTTTGGCTACGTATGACTGAAAATTAGCTGGGATCTTCCTGGGCCTTTTATGCCCAGGGTTCAATTGAAAAGGGTTGTGATGTACTCTTTGGATTTCTGCTTCTAAATCTATAGCAGAAGTCACCTGAGGGAGGACTTTGCTCAGAAGACCCACCACGAACAGCTTAACATCAGCCCCTTCCTTAAAATCCAGAAGTCTAATGTTGTTCTACCTTGAGTTGTTCTCAATTCTTTCTAGCTTTTCTTTTAGCTCCTTTTGCCTATGCCTCAACCGAGCTACCTCTTGCGTGTTTCCGCTCACAGTTAAGCTTAGCTTCTGAACCCTGTTTTCCAATGCATCCACCTGCAGAGCAGACTTAGCATCTTCTCTTCCATCAGGCATGTAGCCTGTATTTCTCTCTGATTTACTTCAAAAGTTGAAAAGCGTCCCTTGATCTCTTGTGACAGCTGACTGAACATCTCCTGGACAGCCTCCCAACCAACCAAGCTACTACTCCCAAGGGCTGATGTGTGCTCCAGCAGTGAAGGTGGTGGAGGTATCTCTGGCCCCTCCAATGGTGTAAATCTATTTGTGGTAGGTATGTCTGAGTGTATCTTGGGGGATCCTGCTTCCGCTTGCACTGCTGTCTGACCGTGTGTCCACACCCCCCCCCTTTTATCCTGGCTCTGTGCCTTCCCGCCCCCAGAAGTCCCTGCATTCCTCATCTCGGTTACCTTAAAATAGGACCTCAATGAAGGAGTTACTCTGAAGCTTCTAGTGACCATGTCACTGATTCTGTCTCTTGGCTCAGGTTCCTTTCTCGGTAGGGCTTTATTGGCTTTATTAGTAGGCTTCCTAATGCGTCGTGGACTGAGCCCTGTTGGGTGCTCAACATACAGACTATTCTTCCCTCTACCAGCCGCATCTTGGGGGTCAGACTCGCTCTGTAATAAGGTCTTTGACCTCAATCTATACCTCCTGCCAAGTGTCTCTTCCCCTAAAGCCTGTCTGTCAGTATCTGAGCCCTTTCGTTCTTCTGAGGCTGCTACTGACTCCCCACACTTAGCCTTACCCACCAGCCACAGTTTCTCAGCTTCCATAGGCTCTGTAGCTGCTGGTTCAGGTGGCCATTCTCCCTTCTCTTCAGTCGAGGCGATTCGACGAGTCCAGTTGCACCCTTGCCTACCGAGTTGCGACCTTCCCCCAACCATCTGTTTGCCGTGGCTTGTGCTGGCTCTGCCCAAATTGCTCCTATGCTGCAAAGAGGCACGCTGAGTGGCACGGATGCTGCGGAGCGCACTCGTCGCCCAAGAACACTGCAGCCCCGAATGCCCACACATCATCCCCTGAGGGACCTGTCCTTTAGAAAAGGCACCAGCAATACTCTGACTGGTAAGGCACAATTACTCCCAAAATGGGGAAAACGGGTTGTAGCATGCTTCCCTGCAACGTCCCTAGGCTCCCATGGGTGGAGCTCCCGACCCGCTATGCTAGCTGGCCATCATGTTCCCCGCCCTCAGTGTTGATCCACTTCTGTGAATGATTTGATTAGTTGATGCAGGGGTAGAACCCAGTTTAACAGTTTGCAATGGGTGCAGGTTAAATGCCTGGAGAATGTTGTGAAGTGTATTAGGTACTTTACGGGAGCAATCAGAAACTTGTATAAAGTGAGCATGTTTTTTTATATTGAAATCACCCAGCATGTGCTCCAGGTTTCATGGGTACAGATTATATCTCCAGTTTCTAGAAATTCTAGAATATCATTGTGGTGTAGGATTTGTTTAACCCCGCTACATTCCAGGAAATTACTGTTAGTTGCGTTCTCAGTGATATATTTCTAGAATGAATATGAGAGTCTGTGGGAGGGATGTGAACCAGTCTTTGAGGAAATAACATGAGCCAACCAGCTCCAGTAATGCTCAGGTCCGTCTTTGTCTTTATCATGTCAGATGCAGTTTCTTTCCTTTTTTAAATGTAATTATATTCATAGTTGTGCATTCCCTAATTGCAATGAAATGCCTGAGGAGGTTGCGCTTTTAAGTATGCTATACCCTCCTTTTGTTTTGTCGATTGGCTGCCCTGGACCAGATAATACTGTCAGATAAATCTCTGGCACCATATTATTGATGCTGATCCCCCATTGTTCGAACTTAGGTGCTCCTTGTATAACCTGATTTAGTATTTCCTTTTTTCCCAGGATACTACTTTGGTTTCTGTGTCGGGGCAACTTTTAGAGGGAATAAATCAAATTCTTGCTATATACTCTGATATTATATGAATTAGTGACAGTATATGACTAAAACCTACCACTCCCACTATGTTCTATCATTTATCACAATACTAGTTTAAGAACTTTCTATTATGTTACTCCTAATCCTAACTCTATTCTTAGATATATTTAATTGCGTGACCTAACAATATTCCTTTATTTTTCGAACATTTTTCAAACTATTTATTTTAGCTCACTAAACGTTTTCACGTTATTTGTTTTTCTCAAGCTTTTCTCTTCCTTTTTTTGCTTTTTCAGACATTTGTCTTAAATGCCATGCTTACATAAAACTGATTCCAATACTCTTTTCTTTACGAGGGGAAGTCTTTGACAAAGAGAGCTTATCAAGGTAAGAACGTCACTTATTTTATTTTTTTAGTTGAAACAAGAAAATTTTATTTTGGAAGAGATACAACCAGATATAAACCATTGGATAAATTAACAGGAATGCAAAGTCAATCAACAAATCAATAATACATAGTAAGATAAAAAGATGAAATATAAAACGGAGTGGTTGTATAAGGGGAAATAAATATTGCCATTATAGGAAAGGAGGGAGGAAGGAAAACAGGGGGGGGACGAAAAAGGGGGAAGAAAAAGGGGGATCCAACAGCAGTTATAGTGAAATATACAATATAAAAGTAGGAGGGCCTAATGTCGTAAAAATAGATATTAACATTGGGAACAGAATAACTGTAATGATATAATAAGAGAAAAAGGGAAATGGATTATATATAGAAGTAAACAATAAAATATACATGGGGATTAATAAAAACAATTCAGGGCGGTTTGGGAACTTCTTCTATGGGAGGTTGGTGTTGAGCAGATTTTTGTGCTAAAGCATCTTTGAAATCAGTTACAGGGGACCATATTAGTTGTCGTTTCAGATGTAAAGATAAAGGGGAAACATAAGCACGATCAAGACAGTGGTTATAACAAACACTATACCACCAAGCTTGGAAGGAAAGTTGTATAGTTTGTTTCCAATTTTTTGTTATTTGTTGGAAGGCGATAGCAATCAATAAATCCACAACGTTAGTGTTAGAGGGGAAATCATGCCAGTGGTCAGATAAGGAATCCAGAAAAATATCTACAGGTGAGTAAGGGAAATGTGTATGAAAAATGGTATTGATTTGTGACCAGACCTTCAACCAGAATTGGTGAGTGGAAGGACATACAAATAGCATATGATATAAATCAGCTTGAGGGGTATTACACGACCAACAATTTGAAGAGGAAATAGAGTTAAATTTATGTAAGGACATTGGAGTCTATTATAAATTAAAAAAAGAGTTTGGGTTGTGCTTGCAGATCGAGAGGTTTTACGAAGTTTTGACCATATTTTATCCCAAAAGGTGATAGGCCACGATGACTGGAACTCATGTTCCCATTGGAGTTCTGTCTTATTTTAAGAGAGCAATTATGCCAAATGGAGGACTTAAGAAATTGATCTTTATCGGAAAAATGAGAAATCAGAAAAGATTGATAAAGCCTATGAGCTGTTTTATATGTGGGGAAAGATAAAAAGCGTGTCTTGTGAGTAAATGTAAGAGCTTCTGTGATAGAGAAAGGGGATAGAAAAGAGCATTCCATAGTTGTCCATAAAGGAAGAACAGTGGGAGAGGATTGATTCAAGGATTTAGCAAGCTGCTTAAGAAGGAAAGCATTATGATAATGTTGAACATTTGGAAAATTAACCCCACCTTGTGATTTGGGTCGCTGAAGCATTTTTAAGGACAGGCGTGCTTTCTTTTTGTTCCATAGGAATGCAGATAAAAGAGAGTTAATCTTTTTGAAGAAAGAAACTGGAAAACTGAGAGGAGTAGCAGAAATCATATAGAATATAATGGGAGCCAGCATCATTTTGATTGTATCAAGTCTTCCCCACCAGGAAAGATATAGGGGATGCCATTTAGAGATGGATGTAGATAAGGTGGACAGAATTTGAAACATGTTCAAAGATAATGTTTGTTTAATAGAAGAGGCGAACCAAAGACCTAAATATTTAATCTTCTGGGGATTCCACGAGAAATTAGTAGTAGCAAAATCTTGCTTAAAACATAAAATATTAAGTGGGAGGATTTCGCATTTGTCGTGATTCAATTTATAACCACAAATGGTAGAGAAGTCCTTAACTTCAGTAAGAAAAGCAGGGATAGATTGTTCAGGATTAGAGATATATATTAAAATGTTGTCAGCATAAACGCTCATTTTAACATGGAAATTATCATGTTGAAAGCCATGTATGTTAGGATTTTGCTTAATTTTTGCAAGAAAGGGTTCTAGGGCAAGGATACATAAGAGTGAAGAGAGGGGGCGGCCTTGACGGACACCTCTCTGTAAGGAAAAAGAATCAGAAATTGAGCCATTAGCAAAAATAGAGGCTTTGGGTGAAGAATAAAGTAAAGAAATATAAGAAATAAAATTAGGGCCAAAACCAAACCAAGACAATGTATAAAAAATAAACGACCAGTCCATGCGATCGAAAGCTTTCTCCGCATCTAAAGAGATAGCTGCCAGTGAATGAGGGTATTTATTAGCTTTATGTAATAGATTAAAGAAAACTCTAGTGTTATCCAAGATGTGCCGCCCTTTGATGAAACCAGATTGCTCTTTACAAATAATGGATTGGAGAAGGGGTTCAAGACGAAGAGCAAGAATTTTGGCAAAAATGTTGTAATCGGAGTTGACTAACAAGATTGGTCTGTAATTTTTACATAAGTGAAGATCTTTTCCTTCTTTCAGGATTAAGCAAATAAGAGCATCTTGAAAGGTGCCACTAGAGGCTTTAGAGGAAATAAAGTGTGAGAATAAGGAAAAGAGATAAGGAAGTAGAGATTTGGAGACAAAGGTATAGAATTCCATGGGGAAAGCATCTGGGCCAGGGGCTTTCCCTGGTTTGAGAAGTTTCAATGCATGAGAGATATCCTTAATGGAAATATCTTTTTCTAATGGTGAGAAGTCAGTATCTAGGGGTGATTGTTTTGGTATGGATGTAAGGTAAGATTGAATGTCTGTAGGAGTAGGAATAGATTCGGGGGTATAAAGAGAAGTATAGAATTTCTTGAATTCTTCCAGAATTTCCAAATTTTTAGTTACTGGGCAGGAATGTGAATTTAGCACATAATCAATGTTATTACGATCTTTTTTAATTTTGAGGTATGATGCTAATAATTTTCCTGCTTTATTTTGGCCACCATAATAACGGGCACTACCCTGGAGGAGATAGGCAGATGCGTTTTCCGTAGATAGTTTATTATATTTAAATTTCTCTTTGATAAGATTATTAAGATCAAATTCAGAGTTTGTAACTGTATAACGTGATTCTAGTGATTTAATGGTTTTAAGGAATTCATCTGTTTTCCGAACATTAAGACGTTTTTTGGTGGCAACATAAGAAATAATAAAGTCTCTAGATGAAGCATTAAAAGCATCCCAAACAATTGGAAAAAATGATACAGAAGATAAGTTACGCTTAAAGAAATCTGAAATGAAATCTTCAAAAGAGGAAGTAAAAATGCGATCCGTCAATAAGGATGTATTAAAACGCCATCTTTTACTGGTAGTATTAATTGGGAGTAACTCTAAGTCCAATATGGCAGGGGCGTGATCCGAAATTAATATAGAACCAATATCAGCATGTAGTATAGATTGTGTGAGTGCTTTGGAAACAAATAAATGGTCAATGCGTGATTGTGAGAAATGAGTGGGCAAGAAAAAAGTATATTCACGGAGTTGTGGGTTACAAAATCGCCATGAGTCAACAAGAGATCTATGAGAAAGCAGATTAGTGAATTGATGATGCATTGTGGAGGGAACAAAAGATGTTTTGGAAGTACGGTCAATATATGGATCAACAACTAAATTGCAATCACCTCCAAAAACAACATATGGGGAAGAAATAGACATTAAGAGGGTAGAGATTTGGGGCCAAAAATTGTTATCGGTTTTTGTGGGAGCATATACATTGAACAAAGTAATAGGAATATCATTAATTTTGAGGTGAACAATTAACCAACGTCCTTCATCATCTGAATCTTGAGAAAGAAGAGACACTTTAAGTTTCTTATGACATAGAATCACAACACCATTTCGTTTACTAGAACCAGGGGAGGAAAAACATCACCTACCCATTGACGTTTGAGTTTAAGAACTTCTGAAGTGACTAAATGTGATTCTTGTAAAAATACAACATCTGCTCTAAGGTGAGATAAATGGGAAAGAACTCTTTGTCGTTTGATAGGCGTACCAAAACCTTTAACATTCCATGTAATAATACGTAACGTCATTGATTAACTATATAGAATAATTATAATGGTTGAAAAACATTACAGCAAATAGGGAAATAATAAGAGGTTCGCAATAAACAGAATAACGAAAAATAAGCACTCCAATCATAATAGAGAGAGAGATAAAGTGGAAAATATTAGAATATAGAGGAGAAATGAAAAGATAAGAGAAGATGGAGAGAAAGGGAGAGGAGGAAGGAAAAAGAAATAAGGAGAAGAGACAATAACAAAAAACAAACAAAACAATAAAACATACCAAATACTCAAACATGGATGGAGGGAGTTGGAGCCACATGGAGGGAAACGGAACAGCTAGCCACGACACTCCATGGAACGAGACCACGAGGAAAAATATTGAATAAAACGGACTTTAGGACAATGGATGGGCCATTAGAAGCAATCAATACCTGATAGGGAAAAACACAAGGAGAGCACAACAATTAGTAATACATATCATAAGAACATTGTAAATACAGTTATATTAAACTTCAGCATGGAGAAATATCATTTAAGAAGAAGATGCTCCTGCAAACTCCATGGAATCCTCTCTGCAGCCATCAAGAAATTGCTGAAGTACAGCCGGGTCTTCATAAATCGTTGTCTTGTTTTTGTAGGTCACTTTGAAGAGGCATGGGTGCATTAAACCAAATCTAGCATTAAGATTACGTAAAGCTGGACGCATGCTTAGAAAACTCTTTTTTTTGTCAGCAGTGGCTTTTGCATAGTCTTGGGAAAAGAAAAGTTGAAATCCTTGCTAAGAAATATGACGTTTTGTTTTGGTGGCCTGTAGAACCTTTCATAAATCTGTGTATTCTAAGAAGTATAAAATTACACCTCTTGGATTGCGTTGGTTAGACATGTTTTGCGGAGGTCGACCAAGCCTATGAGCTTGTTGTATGTTAAGTGATGTAGATTCTGGAAGTTGAAGAACTTGAGGTAGGAAAGATTGGAAAAAAGTAATAGAATTGGAACCTTCCAATCCTTCAGGCAGTCCATATATGTGTAGATTATTACGTCTACTTCGATTTTCAAGGTTTTCTATTTGTTTTTGTAGGTAAGATATGTCTGTTTTCATAGAGGGAATTTGTTGAGAGGAAATGTGGAGTTACTTTAGTATCCAGAGCAGTCCATTTATCCTCGTAAACGAGTGTTTGTTTCAGTCATATAAGGTTTAAGGGCTCGAATCTCATCAAGAAGCAGTTCCAAGGAAGCTGGAGGTGGAGATGTGGTTGGTGAAGGAGGATCTTTCTTTATCCTTTTAATCGTTGAGGAGGTAGAAGAAGATGGTATTTTAGAAGCGTTTTTCCCAACTGGCGTAGATGGAAGTGATAAAGACAGAGTATCTGAGCGCTGGGGAGATGTGGCTTGATCAGATTCCTCCATATCCGACTGTAAGGCAGAAAAAGAATTCGGAGAGAATACCGCAGTGGATTTGGGACATGTAGAGAGGATGGACAACGAAGTCGCACCTCTACCAGACTTAATTCTCCCCATAGACATATATATCGTAGTAAAGAAGCGTTGGTTTTTGCAGAAAGTCACTAATATTATAACATATAGAATAAAAATGTCGGTTTTAAAGGAGAAAAAGGCAAAAAGATCCACAAAATGTCCACCAAAGAAGCAGAGAAAGGTGTTATCTGATCTTGGTTGGTAAGAGAGGTTTGTGACAGGAATATTAAGTAGCGTCAGAAAATAATAAACAATGCATTTCAGGATGCAAAACGATGAAGAAACATGCTAATGCACCACACACTGTAGATAAGGATGTTATAATCGTTATAATAGGTGCCACATTTGTAGAGAACTTGTCACATATCAGGCTGTGTGAAGATAGTCCTCAATTAAAGGAAGTTCCATGTGAGGCTACATTGGCGTGACAGGAATCATAATAAATTGCAGGAGAAGGAAGGAAACTTCAATAGCTGCAGAAACAGAAGCAGTTATATTCGCAGCATGATGCCAGTAGATGGGATATGCAGCGGTGCCGATATCGCGCTACATGCGTTTGAATACACAAAATGGCGGCCGCGAATCCAGTCACGGAGACGCGTCGCGCATTTGTGTGAAAAATTGTTGATATCGGGCTTACCGCGACTGCAGAAAGTCCTCACTGGAGTCCAGGCATCTTTAGGAAGGGAGTCGCCGTGAAAAGAAGACTGACGGCGCGGTCCTGCCATCTGCCGCCGTTGAAAGCCTCCAGTCGCGGCAACGAACCAACCTTAGGCAGCCGCCATTTCCTCCGGCACCAAGCCACGCCCCCCAGAACATCACTTATTAAATTGCACTGATAAGGTTTGCTACAAATCCATTACCAAAAATTATTTATTCCAAAATGTTTTTGGTTTGTAAATTGGACAATAAATCTGTCTAATGCAAAATGTGCTGGCATTTGAGAATGTTTTGGACAAAGAGTGAATTTCGGGAACCTATGCAAATCTGTGCTCTGGACTATGATAAATATGTTCCTAAATTTATATACTAGAGTTTCAAAAAGATTTGCCAGCTAAATGCTCACTGCTGGCATGTCTTGTGACTTGCAGGCCAGAAACTCAAATCCAGAAAATAGGGACGCTCAGATTTTCATCATTCTGAGGTCATTAAATAGAATACCATTACATAGGCAATTGCAGCACATTTTATTTACTGCACTTCGAAATGATAAGAACTTCAATAGGAAATACTAATTGAACAATTAGCACAATTATTATACGTGTAGTCTTTGCTTTAGCTGACACCAGTAGACTGAATACCAAGTGTGTTTGAGATGTATACATATATATTTTTATATATGACAAGTTCTACGTGTCCTTCACATGAGTGTGTGACCAAGAATTTCTTTATAGCACTGTTTGTGCTACCCATAGACCTTTCGCTACCTCTTTGTTGGCAAATGATAACATGCAGTTGAAGCCAGCCACGCATTTCTGTGAACTTAAGTTGAGTGATTTGGCTAAGCTTATGCTTGTTTGTTTCATGATTTTACTTTGTATTTCTGTGAAGCACTAGTGAGGCTAGGAATCTGATTCAAAGCACACAAAGTGGAGGAGGAGAGAAAGACCTCTAGAAGATTAGTGTAGTTTCACGTCATAAACAAGATAGAAGATGTGGGTCATCATTGGTTTGCAAAATAGCTGTAGTTTGTCTCAGGACACAAGGACATGGACAGGAAACTTCACAGGGTTTATCCCTAGGAGTGTAGGGACATTCCATCGATTCACTTGCATCTGTTAGGGGAAGCCGTAAGGGATTCTTGGAAGCAGCTCTTAGGCTTATGGTTAGTGAGGGAGAAGTTTACGTCTCCTTTAAGTTTGAGTTTTTAATAATTATTATAACAATACAAATTCACATTATTAAACAAGAGCTGTATACAAAGCTCTTATCAAAATATTATGTCAATACATGTCAAGCATTTCCTATATTAAGAACAGAAGATTAAAGCCATTCATTATTAAAAAAAAACAATCAACAACATCAATATGTTGCATGTCACTTAAATAATGAAATGTTAGTAAAACAATATGCTTAAAATAACCAAACAGCCTAGAATAGTACACTGCAGAGTGATTTGTAAACCCAATTTATGAATGAATCAATCAATCAATCAATAAAAACTTTATTCGATTATAACAAAAAAACATAAAGGCATACAATAAAAGAACAGTCAAAAAGTTATACACAATTAAGATTAGGACCAATTCATACCGCTGTACCAGGATGCAATCCATCGCTCATCAAATTTCTTGATCTAACCATAGCCTTTGAAAAGCTAGCAACATTAAAAACAACGTCCTCAGAAAGCATTGGTAGAAACAAAAGGCCTCCCCACACTTGCTTAAAATCTCGAGCTTTAAAAAGGGGGGACTAAAAAAGCCATTCTCAGGATCTCATAGGGGCGTATTCTCAAGGACTTATCGCTGAGGTAGCGGCACTTCATCGCAGCCAAAGTGGCGATAGATTTATCGCCCTATTCACAAGCTGGTGCTAACAGCCGATATCGCCAGTTTTCCTGTGATAGCAGCCGCAAAAAACATCGCCACGGATGACACCGACAACTAACGCTAATGAGATGAAGAGTAGGCGTTCCCGTGCAAAAACACGCGACAACACCACTTCACAACATTCTCAACGACCAGCCAGATCAGCGATAAGATCACAAAACATGCGATAAGGCGCGTTAGCAGCAGGGAATTAACACCTGCTCTTACCTGGTATTAAGTCGAACGATAACCTGCACCAGAAATGGGAGCCCAGCCCACAGCCACACCAGAAGAACAACAGATGCCATGGAGCTACTGATCATGCAGCCGGACACCCAAGAGGGTCACAACACCCACCGCCACCCCCCAGCACCCCTCCTCCCCGGGGCCCTTCCCCGGACAAAGATATGTTACATCAACTTTACGAAATCATGAACAAAACAATTCACCTGATGTCGCACAAGTACAACAATTAACATTCATGTGTGGTCAGAAAAAGGAGAATCATTCATTCATCTTTGAATTTCCAAACAAATTATTTTATTCAAATTTAACTCAAAACAACTATTCGGAAGAGTCATGGCGGGTCTTCTCTGGACAATCTGCAAGACACAGCCTGCAAGCCAAAATTCAAGATAAGAAGGTGTGTCATGCGCTCATCAAAGGACAGAGAGAGAGAGAGAAAGAGAGAGAGAAAGAAAGGGAGAGAGAGAGAGAGAGAGAGTGAAAGAGAGGGAGAGAGAGAAAGAGAGAGAAAGGGGGAGAGAGGGAGAAGAGAGAGAGAGAGAAACAGAGTAAGAGAGAGAGAGACAGTGAAAGGAAGAGAGGGAGAAGGAGAGAGAGAGTAACAGAGGAAGAGAAAGAGAGAGAGACAGTGAAAGGAAGAGAGGGAGAGGGAGAGAGAGTGCCGACACTGCGGACCCAGGCCTCACTGCTCACCTGCTGCCACCGGTGTGTCTCCAACCACGTGCCGGTATACACTGCAGTCCACCAGGTCCCTTATCTGAAACAGAGTCCAGATTTATGAATGGCAGAGTTCATATCATTGCACACGCCATCATCGATTGGCCGCCCCTGCGCACACAGGCTGCTGCACCCCAGCCCCTCCCGCCGCCCAGCGGTGTTTGCCTGCCCCTGCGCACCCAGGCCTCACTGCTCACCTTCCGCCACCAGCGTGTCTCCAAGAGGGCCCACCACGTGCCGGTGCAAGCTCCAAGCCCGGGGCCCGCGACCTTGGCAGCCTCCACATCATGCAGCCCCGCCCCGCGGGCCACCAGGTCACACACGTGATTATGGGTCTTGATTTCGCAATGGCAGAGATCATATCAGTGCACACGGCATCATCGCAGGCTGCACACCCGCTCAGCTCTATAGGTGCCACTAACTCTGTGAACCGCGAGGCAACGCCACGTGGCAGTAGGCCCGCGCTGCCCGCTGGCTCAGGCCTACACTGCGGTCCAGCAGGGCTCACACAAATCCTTACCAGTCCGGTCCACCAGGACGGCGCATCATCGCAGGCTGCACAACCGCTCAGCACTTAAGGTGCCCCTACCTCAGTGCACCGAAAGTCACCGTCCCGTGGCGGTAGGCCCGTGCTGGCCGCAGTGTATCCGGTGCCACCAACTCTGTGCAACGCAAGTCATGGACCCTTTCTGATTGAGTCTCGTGATATGCCAGGCGGACACAGCCATGTCACCTCCGGCAGTGGGGAAGAACTGGGACACGTAGCGTCGTCCCCCCCCCCTTTATACATAAGCCGAGTGGGCTGGGTCGGCGTACGCCAGCGTAGGGGTGTGAATAATTATCCCTGGGCTCTGGGCGTAGTTCATTTCTGGGCTGGACAGGAAACCAACTGATGCGTGTGTCTCTGTTGCAGTGTCTGCTCCACATGGCCCGCAATCGACAATGTTGCAATGTTGCATGCACCCGGAGGGCGGCCGCGCACGAAGGGATTGTACAAGGAGCGCAAGGCCGCTCGGACTCTTGGCTCATGCATGCCAACTGTTGTGTGTGTATCGCTATTGGTGCACCATAAGCCTAAGGCCTAGCCTCAATTGCAGCGCGAAAGCCACATCACATTTCCAGAATGCAAGCAGTAGTCAGACTAACATTAGGGATGAAAGCTCCTTTGTCTCAATACATAAGGCGGAAGGACATCTGCACCTCCGACCTTGGTCTTGCATGCGGCAGGCACCCCCTGACAGAGATACCATAGCAGATGATGACAACTCCCACACTACGCACAGCGCTAATGAAAGACCAACGTATCCACACCCCCACACAGAAGTTCTTGCTCGAGGTACTCTTGCATGGAATGCCCTTGACACTTACGTACACAACAACCCATACGTCCAAACGTTGCACACACATACGACTCATTGCTCCGAGCTGTGGCATATCATCCACATAACTGCCGCAGGTCAGAAGAGTGCCGGTTCTACGAGAGCCACCAACGCAATGGCAGAACATCCCGGGCGCATGCACAACGCCTGTCACGTGGAACTGTACTGTGACCGAATGCTGCCTGTTAGTGTCTGATGCATTGGTCTGCATGTTGTGGCCCTTGTCTTGCCCGTACTGACATGCACATGCTAATAAAGTCTACGCAACTTCACTAGTGTTCAACTGTGATGAGTGTTGATTAGAATGACAAATCGTGTGCCTCAATGAGCATTGTCTGTACACAGGGAGGGACTGACTGACGCATTTCACTTAGGGGTGAGTCCCTATTGCCAGCTCCACCTCTGTGAGCCAGACATAGTGGTTGGGATAGCTGCTGATAGACCTGTGCTCTCAGGTGTATTCAGCAATGTGAGTATGGTGTCCATATTCTTGCCATGTGGATCAATGTGATCCATCACTGCAGGCTGTGTCCATCCAGTTGAGTGTGAGTAGGTATGCGAAGAGATGTTCTGTTGTCAAATGTGATGGTGGACACTACTTTAGGCCTGCCAACGACTTTGACATTTCATACCCAGCCCTATTTCTAACATTGCGTGGGGCAAAGTTGAGAAATTGCGCGATTGTTGTTTCAGAGCAATGAGGCCACAGCTAGTGCACACATTCCCAATCATCTCACTTCCTATGTGTGTCACGGTCAAACATGCGCATTGCTTTCATTTCCCAGGGTGTACCTTTTTGGGCAATCAATGTCCTTACATTCATCCATACTTTCATACTTGATCGATTATGGACATGACACATCTGTGTGAATTTGAATGATTTATTCACATTCGGTGGAGTGTCGGAGCTGGAGCAGTACATGGCCATGCAAACCCCACATTACATTGTAGCCCAGTGGAGGGCCAGCCAGAGTCATTTAGGGATTGACAAGTACATCGGAAGAGGAAGAGTACAGTCCGCAGTCTGATTGCTGTGTCATTGGTAAGCAAACAAAATATGGCAGTCCATGTCGAGGTCCAAGGTGAGTGTCGCAGAGTGTTTCGGGGGACAGTGGGAGGGGTTGTTACAGGGCATGATGCAGAGGGCAGAACCAAGTTGAAACAGGGCATATGGCGGAGAAGAATGCTACTGGCTCCTTCTTACTACAAAGGTGGAATCACCTGCATCTTCGTCCTCTATGTCATCTGTCTGACATGTGGGTGCTGATGTTTGGTCTGCAGCACTGTGTGCCACTGACACATCAGGGGCCGGAGATGTGTGTGTAGAAGTACCAGCAGCATTCATCAGCGACTGCCTTAGTGGCAGCAATGCGATGATGAGGGTCTGCAGGGCATGGAAGATCCCAACAACTTTTCGCTGGTGTGCATCCGTGGCAGCCATTCTTTCGGCATGCATCCGCTCCATGTTCTCCATTATCCTCAGCATCTGTGCCAACTCTCGGCTGACATCGCTGAGGCCACTCTGACTAGACAGTTGTTCTCCTCTCAGAGTCATGACTCCAGCGATGTCGGGCATGGATTGTTGGACATCATGGAGCGAACTGTGGGTGTCCGTTAGGGAGTGTAAGTGGTCTCTGATGGGACTTAGACACCCACGTATGTCATCTAGTTTGGCTGCCATGAGGTCGAACCCCACCCGCACCTGTTCAGCCACCTCCTTCTGGCAGTCTAACACATGGCCTTGGAATGCGATATGTTCTTCGGTGAGGTGCTGGGAGCCAGCCGTGCTGGTGGGTGCTTCCTGATGTGTGGTCTGTGCAGGGGGTGGGGTCTCCTCGACACAGCTGGGCTGCCCTGCTCCTGGAGGTGGGTTGCCGTAGCTGTCCATGAGCTGTTGTAGGGCGTCGGTGTCGAAGGTGTGGAGGTCCTCTTCATCATCACTGATGAGTTGTCTGGTCTGCTCTGCAGGAGGTGTTGATTGTCCCTCTGCAATGTGAAGGGGAGATGCATTTTAACATTGTGTTGACATGTATGTTGACGCATTGTTCAAGTTTACATATGGACTGCATGACAATGTACATTGTGACTGTTTGGGAGGAGCTGACTATTTGATGCGGGACAGTGGACATTTGTACTACATCACGGATGTGAGGTTGTACATGTACATTATCATCTCACTGTTTCCTGCTATGCCAGATGTGATTGGCCAGTTTCTACGCACAAGCGGAACCAGTTGTGTCCTCTGTTCTGTAGTGAGAGTGTTGCACTTTGTACCACATTGTCATAAATGATGATGTGCTGTTATTGCTATGTGTGTGCTGCATTGTGGGAGAGTCGCCCCGCAGCTGTGATTTTGCTGCCCCTTATCCCTTTGAGGCGGTGTGCCTTTGACTTCTGTGCTTCTACAGTGCTGAGATGTTGCAGACTTGGCTAATTTTGGCTCTGGTTCGGATTTTGGACTCTTGGGCATGGTTTATCCGCAGATGTGTTGTTGACTTCAGGGGTTATTAGTGCACGTGGATGTGTCAGAGTGTGACCTGCTCCTTTACGGATGTGTTCCACACTCAGCCACCTCAGTGTCGTGGCGTGCACCATGTAATGATTATTGGACTGCAGCCATGCTGTTCATCATGCAGTGTCACTTGCATTGTCAGTGTGGCTCACAGACACGCAGCTTTGCTGGTTTTAACACATGTGCATGGGTTGGTTGTGAGATTGGTGCTGTGTGGGGAGGGACCCCTTTGTGCCCATAGTGGACGGGGGCCTACTTGCTGTTTGTATGTGTGCTGCAGTGTGCCAAGGGGATCAGGGACATGATCCAGAGCCATTGTGGATGTGCAGTGTGCTGTACTTAATTGTGCATGTGTGCCATTGTGCCCATCTCCCCCGTCCCCCCAGTCCCTGTTCGGTACTCACCCTGGTGCTGTTGTGTCAGGTCATGTCGAGCAGTGTCCGGGCCCCCAACTCCTGCCACCGTCTCCCCACTGATGACTGTGGACACCATTTCCTCCATCTCATCCAGCTCCTGGTGTTCCGCTGGACTGCCACCTCCAGTCTGCATTGCTGCCTGATGGTTGTCAGCGAGTTTCTTCTTGGTTTTGTGCTTCGCATCATTCCAGCGCCTCTTGACCTCTCCAATTGTCCTCCTCCTCACTCCGACTGTATTCACCTTGTCCAGGATGGACTGCCATATTGCATTTTTATTTGCCAATGACACGTTGGAGGTGACGTACAGTTGTTGGTGGTGTTCTATCACCTCCGTGATGATGATCCTGTTTTCCTGCGGACTGAACCTCGTCTTCCTCGTCTTCTTCTCCTTGCCCTTCCGTGACCCCGAGGTCCCAGGCTGGTCCTCCTGGGGGCTTGTGGGGTTTTGGTCGTCCTCTGTACTTGCTCCGGCTTCCTCCATGGTGTTACGGTGTTTAAATTATTTTGTTTGTGTTTTTCGGTGCTTTTGTAGTGCATTTTCCCGCATTTTGCGTGGGAATTGCAGGCCTGTCGCTGGTTATCGCTGATTTTTTTATCGCAGTTGGCCACATCGCAACTTTTTTCACGTTCGTGTTTCGCGTTTTTTTGACGTCACAGTAATTTTATCGCCGTCATTTGACGCGTTAGCGTGAGACTATCGCATGGTACCGCCGTGTTGAGAATACAACGTTAACACAGCATTATTTTCCCGCGATAGACTGCGATGTGCAAAGTTGCGTGAAGATAATTTTGCGGTAATTATCACACCTTCTTGAGAATATCCCCCATAGTATTTAAAGAACATTACAAATTGCATGGTATCCTGCAGAGACACTTCGTCGCAGCGGCAGGGTGCCAAAGAAGATGGATAATGGCAGCCCTGAGGGAATGCAAGTAATTGGGGTAACAAATTGAGCCTAAATCTAGTCAGCAAATATCGCGCATGGCTGAAAGTAACACTGGTCAGATAGGGTTCCATACCTAGATTAGTTTTCAATAGCAGGTATCCTCACCATGACCTTTTCTGGAGGAGCGCAGACTCCCTCTTGTGTAATTTATGTCTCATGAAGTTGTCACTAACCGACCCTCGATCTGCGCTTACAATCTTATCTGGTCTGATAGACAGATCCCCCCTTCCCAAGTTCTGAAGTGCTATCTTAATGTACTTTAACCACGGGATTTGCTGGGCAAGGTCAACTTAATTTATGAATCATTTCTTATACTATTTAAAAGGTTTAAATTCAACAGCTGAACAGATGGAAGCAAATCTTCATAAATACCAACAACGTCTTTCAATGAGTAACATAGCTTTTTGAGAAAGCAGATAATTTTTAAATCAGCTTTTTTCTTATTTTTGCATTTGGACAATCATGCAGTAAGTGTATCATCAGATCAGTTTCTAACTCTCGCCACAGAATCAAAAAACTCTCAGAGTTACTACGCATATTCACAGTGCACCCAATATACAAATATGCATGCCCCAATAGAAAATCAACAATCCGTTTTGTCATTTGAAATATGAAAATCGCATGAAGATACCTGCACAGTCTGACTTGTCCAGGTTTGACTATCATGCATTCTTATGAACCAGTAGTGCAAAAGTAGAACGTTTTCACCTGATTAAATTACAATAGCGATCACAAACATTATGTGATACAATATTGAAGCACAAATATTCACAATAAAAATATTGCATTTCTACATACCATATGTTAAATACAATAGGATTGACAGCAACATTTTGACCAATAAATTATTGTAAAAACAATAATATTTACTGCAAAAATACAAAATACATAAATATTTTTTTTGCAAACAACAAAATAGAATGAGACAAAATATCAACATCATATGTATCAAGAACAAAAATACAAATAACAAGCACTAAATCAACATAAATAAATGTATAATCCAAAAAATAAGAATTTCGATATTACACTTACAAACCTCACCATTAAAACAAATAGTAATTTAAAAATAATATCTACCTAATCATGCAAGGCAAAAGCAAACAAAATTAATTACAGAACCAACCACATTCCAAACTACAATGATTAACAAATAGAAAACTCAATTAATAATTCAGGGGTATAAATAGAACGGATACAACAATAAATGTGATGCCAAACCTACCTCACTAGATAGGAGAATGTTACTATGCATAACAGAAACAAATACAAGTTAAATTAAATTAAGTGCACATTTATTTTTTAACATTAAAAATAGGTTTAATCTAGCAACTCACAACAAATTTCACCATTTCGTTCTAAATTATATTTATCAATTACAAATTATACTGTATTCCCACTACATATCAAATAAAAAGAAGGTGTTGCTAACAATTTAAAGTTTCATAACCCAAGAACACAAAAGACAATGAATAAACTACACCTTTAACTAACTATAAAAAACAAGTGTGTTTTATAGTTAGTTAAAGGTGTATTAAATTGAACATCTCCAAAAATGTAAACATATATAAATAACTCAATTTTATTTAAATGGAAAACATTTTCAGATCCCACAATGTCAGCTGGACCAACCTATCCAAACTCACAAAGGGGAAACCACTGTTGGCTTACACGGGACACACCCATACCTACATGGTCTGACGGCTACCTGTCTGCAGAAAAAGACACATTTAAACTTGAACTGATGTCAGATAATAGCAAGATCTGTGATGCATCTGTTTCTAATAAAAAGATTAAAAGAAACACACATGAATAGGCCTGGACGAAATTTCAATTACACCAGCTATACTTTCATTAGGCACTTAGAGGTGCTACATCAGACTAGGGGCCACATGTACGACCGGTTTTAGTATCGTAAATGGCGAATTGGGTCGTTTGCAACCCCTAAAGATCCTTTTGCAATGTATTAACCCTATTTTGCAATTCGGAATTCGGAATTAGGAAGGGGAGTTTCAAGGGCATCCCTTCCTAATAGCTAATCACAGGGAATGAATTAATGTTTTGTGACCGGAATGCAGTTGCAAAATATTCATATTTTACCGACTCCTTGAAGGAGGTGGTAACCCATTCGAAAATAGGAAGGGGATCCCTTTGTGAATGCAGGCTCCAACATTTTTTAAGAGCAGGTAGTGGTCCCACGGACCACTGCCCACTCTTAAAAAATGAAAAGGAAACTTTTCATTTTTCTGTTTAAAATAATCCAGTCTTTCTTTAAAGAAAAAAGGGCTGCATATTAAAACAATTGCTTTATTTAAAAAGCAATCACAGACATAGGGGCCGATTATGATGCCGTTCCTATGGCATCGTCATCTCCTGTTTGGATTAATTTCCGACCGACCCATTTTGATGGAGTCGGTTGGAAATTAATTCAAACAGGATTTCCGAATGGCTTACGATGGGCTTGGAAAGGGGCCTGTAATCCCAAGGGCGGCTCTTTCCGCCCGAGCGATTACGATGGCAGATACCTACAGCCTTTCTGTGCCGGCCTTTCCGACATGGAAAGGCTGTGGAAATCTGACTTTGGGGGCCCCCAGCAGGGCCCCCATGGGTGCAAGGCCTCCGGATGGCGGCCCTGTTGATCCCTGCACGGAAAGGCTGTGGGAATCTGACTTTGGGGGCCCCCAGCAGGGCCCCCATGGGTGCAAGGCCTCCGGATGGCCGCCCTGTTGATCCCTGCACCTGGTGGCAGGCACCTTGAGGTGCCTGCCACGGGGTGCATGAATGATCTGCGCCTCAGCTCTTTACAATGAGAGCATGCATTCAGGTCGGAATGCATGCTCCCATTGTAAAGAATAGTATTGCGACCGAACAGTGTTCGGTCGCATCCTTATTGCTGGTTTGGGATGCTGACAGGAGGTTTGTCGGTCCCAGTTCCAGATTGATGTCGGATGGACTCAGGTCCATCCGACATCGTAATCGCCCCATAGTGGTCTGCTAACCCCAGCAGGGCACCATCCCTGTGAATACAGGCCATTCCCAAAGGGTCTCAAATTGAGACCTGCCTCATGAATATTGATGAGGCAGGCCAATTGCGACCCCATTGGGAATCTCAAACAGTGTCTGAGGCACTGTTGGACATTGCATTGTGCGAGTTCCTAATTGCAAGTCACAAAAAGTCAAATTAGGAATTCGCCATACATGTGGCCCCAAATCCCGAGACTATACTCCATACAGTCATGTACAATTATCTCAGGAAATCACTTCAGCAAGAACCTTTGCAGTGGTGAGGCCAACATATGACCTTGTGAGTGTGATACCATGTGATGGCCTGTCACCATTAGGGATGCCAACATATATAGCAAGAACGTGGCACCTTGTGTATCAACCCATCATCATTACCAGACATTGAACTCGGAGTGTGACGGCTCTAAGCTGCTTCTCTTGAAGGTTTGCAATTGGCATGTGCCTCTGAGAGGGGTAAACCTAATGATGGCAGTAGCGGCCCATGGTGGGAGTGCTGCCGGGCGGTGATGTGGGGTGGGGAGGGGCAGGGTGGGGGGTAGTAAAGTACAGAATACGGCCAAATAGAGGTAAGTAAACATATAAATAAATAGAACGAATTTCGTTGTGCGCGCTGCATCGCATTTGGCGATGCAGCGCGCGCAACGAAATTCGTTTTATTTATTTATATGTTTACTTAACTCTATTCGGCCGTATTCCGTACTTTACTACCCCCCACCCTGCCCCTCCCCCGCCCCACGTCACCGCCCGGCAGCACTCCCTCCACGGGCCGTCCCTGAATGATGGCCTGTGACTGCTATGGACACCTGCACTCCTAATGAAAGAACTGCAACTGAGCTCCATCAAAGCTGTACTTTGCAACAAAGACCAGTTAACAAACAAGTAGCATGAATATCCAGAGTCTCGCCCTACTCGAAGGCTGCCTCGTCCTCAGCAAGTGCTTGTATGTACCACTGCTTTATCGAGCTTCCCTCTTAATCTTCCACCACTGACACAGGCAACCGCCATCGCTAAGACACTGAGCTCTCCTGATGGACCCTGCATAGTTGTAAGAGGCTACCAAATAGTAAGATAAACACACAACATGGTCCCTGAGCACAAACAGTGATTGGCATCCTAATTTAAGGTGGATTTCTGTGTGAGCCATCCACCACCTGCTAGACAAGTAAAGGGTGTATCATATAAATTACGTTTGGGCAAAGAATATGTGCCTTAAAACTTCTTTAAGTTACTGAGCATATTTATATAATATTAATAAAAGTTTTAAAAAGATAACACTGTTTGGACTTTATATTTGTTTCTGTGAAATACATGCACTGCCTGAACTAGCTGTTCAGATCCACTTCACATTTGGAGAATAAGCCTTCGCTGTTCACCCTTCGGACCTCTAAAAGTCTCTGCCTATATAAAAAGCACTTAGCAGTTTATTGAACTTGCATTAGTACCTTGTAACTGTGTTTTCAAGGACAGGAACAGCACTTGTAACAAAGAATGCCCAACTGCCCTTGAGTTGCACAAGCTCTAGAAAGGCTGAGTGCAGGGCCGGCTTTAGGACAGTGCGACCAGTGTGGCAGCACTGGGCGCTGACCTCAGGGGGGGCGCTGTGTTTAGCAATATCTTATCATTGGAGAGATGAGGGGTACATTTGCCCAATGATAGTGAGAGAATCCAAGGAGCAGGTCATGGGCGTGGGGCGCACCAAAGATGATTGTTGCACCAGGCGCCACCAGCGCTAAAGCTGGCCCTGGCTGAGTGACTTGTGATCTATGGTTGCTTCAAAAACCTTAGGGGCTTATTTACATGCCCTGTGTGCCACCAGAACATCACTTTTTGTGAAGTTCCGGTGGCACACAGGGCTTAGCAATATCTGCAAGGCCACATAAAGCCACTCTGTGTGGCTTTTCCTGGGCTTGTAGATATAGAGTAAGGCAAAGCAGCGCAAGTCACTGCCTTGCCTTACTCTGTGTCATAGTAGGGCATTCCATGGGTATTACTTTGGGTGTTTCCACACAACACCCTTGGACTTTGATGCTGTCCCAAATTTTCAATATCTTGTCAACCTGGGACAGCGCGAAAACCTTGCGCTTCCCTAGAGCAAGCGTAACAAGGAGAAATGTTTACGTTTCTCCTCATTTTTTCTTCTCTCCACGTGTGCTGCATTCTGCAGCACACATGGAACGAGGAAAACTCCTCTTGTGATTGTTTTTGTGCAGGAATGAGTCCCTTCCTGCACAAAAACAATCCTGCCAACAACACAGACAGCCTTGCACAATGGTCCAAGGGTGCCTGCATTGGTGCTTGGCTTCAAATTGTGCGCCAGCGCAGGCAGAAATGACAGGAATGCACCGTATCTGGTAAACATGATGCATTCCTGCCCTTTCGAACTGGTGTAGGAAAGCGCAGCAAAATGACTTGCGTTGCTATTCTACGCCAATTCTTTGTAAATATGCCCTTCAGTGTATTAATGAGGCCTTTGAGCACTTTTTGCAGCTGGGAAAGGCCCTTTATTATGAAGTCTTAACAACAAAATGCCTTAAACACGAAGTCTTAACAATGGTTAAGTCTTTACAACGAAGGCTATTACCACGAATAAGCCTTTACTATGAATGGCATTACAACACATGCCATTACAACAAAATTTACCACGATTAAGGGGGATATTCACAAGAATGTGCGCTAAACATCTCCAAAAAATGTTCACGCAACTTTACACATCGCAGTCTATCGTGGGAAAATAACCCAGTGTTAACGTGGAATTCACAACATGGCGGTACCATGCGATAGTCTGCCGAAAACGCGGCCAATGTCCGCGATACAACCACCGCGACGGTGATAAAAACCCAAAGCCCAACGCAAAAAAACATGCGATGGGCCAAACCGCGATGAGTAAATCAGCGATAAGCAGCGCCAGGCCTGCAATACACACAAGGCAGGCAGGAAAATCACTACAAAAGTAGAAAAAACACACAAAATAACCAAAACCGAAGCACCACGGAGGCAGCCGGAGCAGGCGCAGGGGACGAGCGGAACCCCACAAGCACCCCGGACGACCAGCCTGGGACCTCGGGGACGGGGACAGGGAAGGGCAAGGACAAGAAGAAGAGGAAGACGCGGTTCGGTCCGCAGGAGAATAGGATCCTGGTCACGGAGGTGATGGAACACCATCAAGAACTGTTCGTCACCTCCAACGTGTCATTGGGCACCAAAAATGGAATATGGCGGTCCATCGTGGACAAGGTGAATGCCGTCGGAGAGCACAAGAGGTCAATGGACGAGGTCAAGAGGCGATGGATTGACTTCAAGCGCAAAACCAAGGAGAAACTCGCAGGCAACCAGAAGGCAGCAATGCAGACTGGAGGTGGGAGCCCAGCGCCACAGCTGGAGCTGGATGACATGGAGGAGCTGGTGTCGACAGTCATCAGTGTGGAGACCGTGGCAGGAGTTTGGGGAGCGGACACTGCTCGACACGACACAACACAACAGCAACAGGGTGAGTAACCACCAGGTACTGGGGGGACGGGGGGAGATGGCCACAATGGCACACATGCACAATAAAGCAGAGCACAGTGCACACCCACAATAACCCTGGATCATGGCCCTGATCTACAGACTGACACAATGTACATTGCCATGGTGTCTGAATGTGAACATGTACCATGTAGCTACATACATGTGGACACATTGTAATACAGCATCTCCCCTTCACATTGCAGGGGCACCGTCAACACCTCCTGCAGAGCAGTCCCAGCCACTCTTCACTGATGACGAGGAGGACACCACCAGCATCGACACCCAAGCCCTCCAAGACATCATTGACATCATCCGCAACTCACCTCCAGGATCAGGGCAGCCCAGCTGCATCAAGGAGACCCCACCCACTCCACAAACCACCCAGCAGGAGGCACCCACAACCCCGACTGTCTCCCAAGATCCCCCCGAACAACACATGGCCTTCTAACGCCGTGTGTTGGAGGGCCAGAGGGAGATGGCTGAGCAGGTGCGGGTGGGGTTCGACCTCATGGCTACCAAATTTGACGCCATCCATGGGTGTCTAAGTCCCATCAGGGACCACCTTCAGTCCCTAACGGACACCCACAGGCCGCTCCATGGTCTCCAACGAGCCCTGGCTGACATCGCTGGAGTCATGACTTGGAGACAAGAACACCTGTCCGCTCAGAGTGGCTCCAGCGATCTCAGCCGTGAGCTGGCACACATGTGGAGGCTCATGGAGGACATGGTGTGGATGGAGGCGGAAAGGATGGCAGCCACCGCTGCACATCAGCAAAATGTAGCTGGGATCTACCATGCCCTGCATATCCTCATCATGGCATTGCTGCCACAAGGCGTGGCACAGATGAATGTTGCTGCTCCTACACCATCCACATCTCCGCCCCCTGGTGTGTCAGTGCCTCACAGTGCAGCAGGCATTTCCACTCCGGCACCTGATGTGTCAGTGGCACACAGTGCCGCAGCTGGAACTGCACCACCCACAGGTGGGGCAGAGCACACATCCGAGGACGAGGACATGGATGGGATTGAGATCAGAAGGAGGCACTAGCATTCATGTCCGCCACCTGGCCTGTTGCTGCTTGGTGCCGCACATGGCCCCATGACCTTCCACTGACCCCCGATACACTCTGCTGCACTCACCTTGGACCGCGACATGGGCTGCCATATCCTGTTTGGTGACCAATGACATGGCGACCAGACTGCGGACTGAACACTTCCTCTTCCGCTGTACTTGTCATTCCCCGATGGACTCTGGCTGGCCCTCCACGGGCCCATATTGTGAAGTGGGGTTGGCATGGCCCTGTACTGCTCCAGCTGCAAAACTCCACTGGATGTGCATTAAACATTCAGAAACGCACTGCAGTGTCATGTCTTTCATCATTCATGTATGAATGTGTGGATGAATGTAGGGTCAGTGATTCCCCCTAACGTCAATGATGCTCATCTAGTGGGATTCCAGTCACAGTGTGCTACATTGCCGATTGCATTCCGGGTGCCGTAGACACTACAACAGGGACACACGCAGGAGTCACTACCTTGTCCGGACTTGGACTGAACCTCGCCCAGAGCCCCGAGTCATTGTTGCAAGCCCTGCGCTGGTCCGGCGTACGCCAGGCCAGACCACTCCGCTTACGCTCCGAGGGGGGGCCACATAGCTACATGTCGCAGGTTTACACGCTAGTGGTCTGCTGGTCACTGGTCTAGTTGTCAGCATGTCACGGCCACTCCCTGAGGGCAGGTTTGCACACACACCACACCCATCCAGCACAGGCGTCACAGGCCATGTGACCCCGCCAATATAAGGGTCGACAACGTCACATTCCCCACTGCCGGTGGTGACTGGATGATGGACGTTCCATGATTCTCAATCATAAAGGGCCCATGAGTTGTTGCACACAGGGTTAGTGGCACCCGAAGCCTTGCGGCCATCACGGGCCTACCACCACGTGGCGCTGACTGGGGTTGCACAGGGTTAGTGGCACCCGAAGCCATGTGGCCATCACGGGCCTACCACCACGTGGCGCTGACTGGGGTTGCACAGGGTTAGTGGCACCAAAATTGCTGAGCGGGTGTGCAGCCTGCGATGATGACGTGGGCACTGATGTGGTCTCTGCCATTGATGCCTCAGGACTCAGCGTCATGTGTGGGACCTGCTGGGCTGCAGTGTGGGTCCGCATGATATGGAGCATGCCATGGTGGTGGAACCGGGGCCTGGAGCTTGCACGGGCATGTGGTGTGCCCACTGGTGGACACACTGTTGGCGGCAGGTGAGCAGTGGGGCCTGGGTGCGCAAGTGCGGACAGCCAGCGCTGGCCGGCGGGAGGGGGTAGGGTGCGGCTGCATGTGTGCGCAGGGAGGGACAGGCGTTGTTGCTGTGTGCAGTGTGATGGACTTTGCCATGATTGACTCTGGCCTCGATTACAGATTGCAGACCTGGTGGCTTGCAGTGTATACCGGCACGTGGTTGGAGACCCACCAGTGGCAGCAGGTGAGCAGTGGTGCCTGGGTGCGCGGGGGCGGCAGTGTCCCTCCCTCTCTCTCTCTCTCTCTCCCTTCCTTTCCTTCTCTCTCTCTGCCTTTCTTTCCTTCTCTGTTTCTCTGGGTCTCGCTCCTTTGATGTGCGCATGACACACGTTCTGATTTGGTGCTTTTTTCCCAGGCTGTGACATCAAGGTTGTCCCGGACGGACCCGACAGGAGTCTTCCGCATTGGTGTTTTATGTTGTATTTGAACAAAGTTTTTGGTTGTTACTTTAATGATGAGTGACTGTTTCTCGTTCTTCTGACCACACGTGTGTTTCTTTTTGTCATTGTGCGACATCATGTGCTTTTTGTGGCTCTTGTGTCGTGCACGGTATGTGTTTGTCCATGGGTGGGGGCTGGGGGGGGGGCCTGGAAGTGGTGGCGGTGAGTGTTGTGGCCCTCATGGGTCTCCGAGCTGCATGATCTTTGTCTCCATGGCATCTGTGAGTCTTCAGATGTGGATCTTGGCTGGGCTCCCTTTCATGCTGCAGGTAGTCGTCCTCCTTAACACCAGAAAAAGGCAGGTGTTAATTCCCTGCTGCTACCGCGGCTTATCGCCTGTTTTTGGTTTTCATCGCAGATCTGGCAGTTCGTTGTGAAAGTGATGTAGTGGTGTTTTCGTGTGTTTTTGCACTGGATGTGCATTAAACATTCAGAAACGCACTGCTGTGTCATGTCTTTCATCATTCATGTATGAATGTGTGGATGAATGTAGGGTCAGTGATTCCCCCTAACGTCAATGATGCTCATCTAGTGGGATTCCAGTCACAGTGTGCTAAATTGCCGATTGCGTTCCGGGTGCCGTAGACACTACAACAGGGACACACGCATTAGTCACTTCCTTGTCCGGACATGGACTGAACCACGCCTAGAGCCCCTGAGTCATTGTTGCAAGCCCTGCGCTGGTCCGGCGTACGCCAGGCCAGACCACTCCGCTTACGCTCCGAGGGGGGGGCCACATAGCTACATGTCGCAGGTTTACATGCTAGTGGTCTGCTGGTCACTGGTCTAGTTGTCAGCATGTCACGGCCACTCCCTGAGGGCAGGTTTGCACACACACCACACCCATCCGGCACAAGCGTCACAGGCCATGTGACCCCGCCAATATAAGGGGCCGACAACGTCACATTCCCCACTGCCGGTGGTGACTGGATGACGGATGTTCCACGATTCTCAATCATAAAGGGCCCATGAGTTATTGCGCACAGGGTTAGTGGCACCCGAAGCCTTGTGGCCGTCACGGGCCTACCACCACGTGGCGCTGACTGGGGTTGCACAGGGTTAGTGGCACCCGAAGCCATGTGGCCGTCACGGGCCCACCACCACGTGGCGCTGACTGGGGTTGCACAGGGTTAGTGGCACCCGAAGCCATGTGGCCGTCACGGGCCCACCACCACGTGGCGCTGACTGGGGTTGCACAGGGTTAGTGGTACCGAAATTGCTGAGCGGGTTGTGCAGCCTGCGATGATGACGTGTGCACTGATGTGGTCTCTGCCATTGATGCCTCAGGACTCAGCATCATGTGTGGGACCTGCAGGGCTGCAGTGCGGGTCTGCATGATGTGGAGTATGCCATGGTGGCGGGACCGGGGCCTGGAGCTTGCACGGGCACGTGGTGTGCCCACTGGTGGACACACCGTTGGCGGCAGGTGAGCAGTGGGGCCTGGGTGTGCAAGTGCGGACAGCCAGCGCTGGCAGGCTGGAGGGGGTAGGGTGCGGCTGCATGTGTGCGCAGGGAGGGACAGGCGTTGTAGCCGTGTGCAGTGTGATGGACTCTGCCATGATTGACTCTGGCCTCGATTACAGATTGCAGACCTGGTGGCTTGCAGTGTATACCGGCACGTGGTTGGAGACACACCGGTGGCAGCAGGTGAGCAGTGGTGCCTGGGTGCGCGGGGGCGGCAGTGTCCCTCCCTCTCTCTCTCTCTCCCTTCCTTTCCTTCTCTCTCTTTCTCTCTCTGCCTTTCTTTCCTTCTCTGTTTCTCTGGGTCTCGCTCCTTTGATGTGGGCATTACACACGTTCTGATTTGGTGCTTTTTTTTTCAGGCTGTGACATCAATGTTGTCCCGGACGGTCCTGACAGGAGTCGTCCGCATTGGTGTTTTGTGTTGTATTTGAATAAAGTTTTTGGTTGTTACTTCAATGATGAGTGACTGTTTCTCGTTCTTCTGACCACACGTGTGTTTCTTTTTGTCATTGTGCGACATCGTGTGCTTTTTGTGGCTCTTGTGTCGTGCACGGTATGTGTTTGTCCAGGGGGGTCTGGGGGGGGGCCTGGGAGTGGTGGCGTTGGGTGTTGTGGCCCTCATGGGTCTCCGAGCTGCATGATCATTGTCTCCATGGCATCTGTGGGTCTTCAGATGTGGCTCTTGGCTGGGCTCCCTTTCATGCTGCAGGTAGTCGTCCTGCTTAACACCAGCAAAAGGCAGGTGTTAATTCCCTGCTGCTACCGCAGCTTATCGCCTGTTTTTGGTTTGCATCGCAGATCTGGCAGTTCGTTGTGAAAGTGGTGTAGTGGTGTTTTCGTGTGTTTTTGCACGGGAACGCCTACTCTGCATCTCATTAGGGTTAGTTGGTGGTGTCACCCGTGGGGGTAAAATTTGCGGCAGTTATCGCGGGAATACTGGCGATGTCTGCAGTTTGCACCCGCTTGTGAATGGGGCGTTAAATCTATCTCCACTTTTGATGCGTTAAGGTGGCGATAACTCGGCGATAAGTCCTTGTGAATATGCCCCCAAGTCTTTACTACGAGTGCCATTACAATGCATGCCATTACAACAAAATTCTATGTGTAAGTAAATAAGTAAGTATAAAAGTAAGTATATAACGTTGCTATCTGTACACTAATAAGTAATGAATATTATTAGGAATATTGTTTCAATTTAAGAATTAATTTAAATATTTAACACTAACTTCTAGGGACGAAATGTATGATTAATGAATATAGATTATATGCTAATTAATATGAATATTAATTATTTAAAACATATATAAAAACTGTAACACTAACCTTTAGGGATGGGATGCAAGGGATAAAGGGGTAGTGAGTGAGGATGGTGTCCATTACTTTCAACATGCAGTTATCTCTCTCAAAACTAAGCCACATGGCTAATTGGAGGTGGATGCAAGCATTTTAATGTGTTGTACATTTACTCTCACTTCAATCTCCATTGCAGAGGCAGAGTGGTTATGCTCTACTGTATTAACTACAGTCTCTTCCAGAGTAACCCTCTGCATGTGCAATGGGATGAAACATACTGCACACATCTCCAATAATTCCTGGGCTCAGTTATCTTCTCCTTGCAATCTATTGCCACATCTTGACTTCACATACATAGGTTGACTCGCAGATGTCATAATTGTTTGATCTGTAAAAACAAAAGACATAGGAAAATGTATATTAAAAAATGTTTGTGTGTAGTGATTCATTTATGTTATTTGCTGTTTTAACCTGCTAAAAGAAAAACAAAATATGTTATTTTTTGCACTCTGGGGAGAAAGAGAAAAAGTATTGATGCCCTATTTAAAGCAAAGTTTTATTGTTTGTTAACTATTTTTGCCTCTAAAGAAATTCTTGTTAATTTTGTTTGGAGAAATTAAATATTTATTTTTTTGTTTACCTCGGAACTGCCTTCTTGTGCTTGTTTTGAAGATTGGACTGGCAGAACAAATGTGGATCTTTAGGTGGGTGTTCTTGGACTGGTAATACTTTTCTGATATGTTGTTTTCTGGTGAAGGGGAAAAAACAAAATTTCACTGTTGCTATATTTAAGTTGTATTTTTTGGCCATTTAATGCTTTACAAAATAAGCTTTACTGTACTTACAATGAAAATAAGTTTTTTAGTACAAGATGGTGTGCAATTTTTCTAACTTTCAAGGTTGATGTTGGTAGATTTAGCTGTTGAAATAAGAAACATTTTTGTAGATTTTGTTTATTGATTTTGGCTGTTTGAAATACCTATCACCTGCCCTATGTCCGGCACTTGCCCTTAGGGACGCCTCCAGCAGAGTCAGATTAATAATTTAGCCTCCCAGTCACTATACAGCACCTGCCATGAGTAATCGCAAGTTAGCCCCCCAGCCATTGTCTAGTACCTGCCTTGAGTGATGCCCTCTGCGGTGTTAAAATAGTAATTTAGCCCCTCAGTCACTGTCTAGCTCTTGCCCTGAGGGATCCCCTCTGCAGAGTTAGAATATTAATTTAACACCCCAGTCACTGTCCAGCACCTGCCCTGAGGGATGCCCTCGGTCTAGTTACATTACTATTTTAGCCTCTAAAGTCTCTGTCAAGCCCTTCCAACGCTGAAACTATACCATCACGAAGTATGTCCCTGGATGCCTTAATTCTCTCTATATGCCTCTCTTGCCAGCTACATTGAGACAATAGTCCCTGGTGTACACATTGTGACAAACACCACAGATGACATTGGGGAACATTGTGGCAGTAGCAATTCTACCTCTACCAAATGTCGTTCAAGTACGTCAGACAGACAGACAGACAGAATTACTTTATTCGATTAATACAAAATTACTCATAAAAGTTCAAGTATACATTACAGATAAAAACTTTAAAAGAGAACAGTTCATTCATATCCTGGTTTTCATAGACACATAAAAAGGAAGCAACACTATAACAGGTTAAAAGGTTAGGCAGCATATGAAGAAAAAATAGGGCCGGGCGACATTGTCTAAAATTATGCTTACACAAAAGGGGAGTTAAAAACCTTTTCCGATGATTACAATCAAATTTACAGAAGAAGAAGATGTGCAAATCCGTTTGGCTTGAGAGGTCATCACATGGACAACAAGGGAGGTCATTAGTAGAGTAAATACCAGCAGGATGACCCAACATGCAGGAGATGTAATTAAGACGAAACCTTAGAAGAATAAATCTATGCCGAGGGATTGTTACGAACTCCAAATAGGATGGTATCCCCTCAACCTGCAGTGGGCCTTCAATATATTCCTTAACAGTCGGTTTACTACAGTTTACATTTGTTCTCGCATCATTAGCAATGGTTAAAAATGGGTCTTTAAAACTTTTTTCGCCACAGTTGCACATTTTCCTGGGAATTCAAAAAGGCTACCTAGATCTAGGGTATGTAGAGTGTTTTTCACATACTTTAGCCATTGAATATCATCTTTATGTTCTAGAGATAAACAATCCAATATTATCTGTTGGGTAAGGGACACAGTATCTCTAAGCCATATTGAGTGCTATAGGAGAATGGGTGCTACGTTTATCAAATCAGTTATGTAGGGGATACTTAACTCTTGATGTAATTTGAAGTTAGAACAACTACTAGGGAGGCTCATCATTGATTTCCAAAAACAATCCTCTATTGTTTGTATTCCCTTTACATTAACATGGCCCCACACTCCCGCACCATATGCAGCTACTGCACTGGATTTGGCCCCATAAACCTTCCTTAAAATATCTGGGTTTCTTGTTCCCAACTTTTTTGAAAATGAACAAATGGAATTTATACTCTTTTCAAGCATGGTCCCACGATTCTCTACCATACTCATCCAGGATGCCTTATAATCAAAGGTTACCCCTAGGTACGAGAACAACTCTGCCTGCACCACTTTGCGATTCGAAATAAAAATGTACGGGGATTTTTCAACTTTTGACCTGTAATTAAAACAAATGATTTAGATTTATTTGTAAGTAGATCCAGGCTTTTCATAAAATCTACATAGATATTTAGCAATTTCTGGAGCGACCTTCTCGTTCGCGTAATTAAAACTGCATCATCTGCATATAATAAAATCGGGATGGACATCTGGGAACGTCTATGGCTGATTCTAGCAGTTTGGACTCCACCCCATTTGTATATAGCGAAAACAGAAAGGGTGCAAGGACTCACCCTTGGTGAACTCCTCTGGTAACTGAAAACCATCTGGTGCACTCACCCTGTAGACCATACCTTACACATGCTTCAGCTTTCGAGTACAACAGTCTTATAAAGGTAATTATTTCCTGGTATACCCCCATTTCCCTCATGATCCTCCATAGATGGGAATGGGAGATGCAGTAAAAGGCTGCGCTAAGATCCATGAAGGCGAGAAACAAATTACCCTTCTTAGCATGGGTGTACTTAGCTATAAGGAGACTCAGGTTCAAACATTGATTTTGAGTACCTCTACCTTTTCTGAAGCCATATTGCGCCGGGATCAGGATGTTATTTATCCATGCCCATTCCTCCAATCTATTTAATAGTACTCTGCCCATACGTTTTGCCATGCTGTCGAGGAAGGAAATTGGTCTATAATTTCTGGGGTCTTGTTTATCTCCTTTTTTGTAAATAGGTACTAAAACTGCTTTATGCCAAGAAGCAGGCAGACCCTCTTTTGCTATGGCATTAAATGTGTTAGTAAGTAAGCGTCCCCAGAGGTCGGGGGAATCTGTGAAAAAATCTATTGGGGCACCATCTATACCAGATGCCTTATTACTGGTACATTGTGCCAAAGCTTCACCTATCTCCGCATAATTAAAAGTAAGGGAGGTGCTGGAGACTAGAGCAGATTCTTCATCCGTTGCCCTGGCAACCTCACGTGAAACTTTAAAAATGTTACTAAAATGCTCCACCCATGACTTCTCATCCACGTGTTTATTCAAATTGGGATCAGAGTCCAATTTAAAAAATGGGGAATTAATCGTTGACCAGAAATCCCTTGTATTATTTGTATAAGCAATTTTTCCCAGGCTTCTTCTTTCAATATCTGTAGTCTATTCTTCCTGGCCACAAAATAATTTACACTGGCCTTTTTCACAAGTAGGGGATTTTTTGGTACAACTTTGAGAGTTCAGTGTAGGTGGGAAAGTGCTTTAGTGCAGTAATGATCGAACCATTTCGGACCCTTGGGTTTATGTGACCCACCACTCTTTGAAAGATTCTTTTTTACCTCAAGCAAGATGGCTTGGAAGGCCTCAATTGTAGACTGTGGATCCTGATTTGGATCTAAACATATTGCGATTTCATTCTTTCTGCGTGTAACTACCTGGGGAATGAGAACAGTCTTATCAATACCTTCCCACTTAAGAGTTATCCCATTCTTTCTTGCTATAGTGGGTTTTATATGTGAGAAATTAGGGCCATGTATACCTGACCGGTTCATAAGCCAGGTCACAGCTGCATGATCGCTGAGACCCAAAAAGTCAGCTTTTCTATTGTTAAAAGTTCCTCCTAATCTAGCTGAAGCTTTTATAAAATCAATTGAGGAGCTGTGTAGGGAGGAACGAAAGGTTTCTAGTGGGAGGCCAGTACCGATTGGGGGTTCATAGTATCCAAATCTTTTATAAAAATGAGTTTATTTAGGGTGTTCCCATAGTGGTCGTGGACGAAGTGAATATTACATCCTCCGTCCTCATCTGTAAAGCCACAGATTGGAGTTAGTGCGAGGGGGCAGGGGTGTACATTAAAATCGCCTATCCACAGCACTATCGGATCTTCCCTACATAAACCATATATCCTGTTCATATTTTCCTCCACTATGGCAACAACTTTGTGCATTTCAACCCCAAATAGATTATTATAAAAGTTCATCAATAATATAGTGTTACCTTCTGGACCTTTAAGATGTAACATATTAAAATATTGACATTCATTATAAAATGATAAAACTTCAAATCTCATGGTATTCTTTAAAAATGTCACAATCCCGTCCTTCGCCCTTCCAGCGGGTGAGGCAATTGCGGGGGTGTAATATGACCTGTATCCATCTATGCTAACAGGACCCACTGCCCAGGTCTCTTGCAAGCATAATAAATCAGAGGTGCAAATGTACTTTAACCAATCCTGATCCAACAATTTCTACCCCAGCCCTGCAATGTTCCATGTAATGGCTGTAAACGTATCCTTGTCCTTTGGAGGGGTAACTTCATCAGTCAAGCTTTCCCGAAATACATGCCCCATTACATTCTGGGATTCCTCCCTAGTACTCAGTCAGTCACAGGCTTCCATGTCCGTCAGTGCCATAAATCGATTTGACGTGGGTAGTAAAGGGTGGTATTTTCTCTAGGTTGTAGATGTGATTGAAACCCCACTCTACTAACGGCGAAGTTGTGTGCCCTATTTCTGATTGTACCTTGGTGATACATTGACGTTTATAAAAGAAACAGAGGGGAAAGCAAATATTTGTGTCGATTCTGAGGGGTTATTAGGTAATAGTTGTAATAGCTTTTTTGCCACGACCGGGGATTTCAAGGTTAGAACTACACAGTCCGATGTAATAGATTTAGTTTGCTTCCCAAGCCAAGAAACTCTGCGCGCCATTAAAATGTTGCAATGACCCTCAACCTGTCCATTCCCAGTTTTATAAATCCAGTGGCGTGATTTATGAATTAACTGGATAGTGGTTTCTATTTGGTCTTTTTTTTAAATTGGGGTATTTGCCAAAATAACTACATAGGGACAAGCAGCTGGGGGAGGTCTAACCTCGCCCCTTCAACCAAATTTTGTGGGAGGTTAGGGGCCCCCCCCCTTATAGCTAAAGTATCCTGATCTGTGCTTTTTTGACCCATATGGGAATGAGGCACTGTCTCTGGTCCTCGACTTTGAGTCACAGATGATACCGGGAGAGGACAAGCAACATTACACCATAGCGGAGCCCGAGTTACTGGGGTCACACCAGGGGTTTGATGGATCACTTCGCTGCTGACTCCTTCTGTGGGATTTTGCAAGTGCCCTGGGTGATTTTCCTTAGCCACATCCTCCCCAGATGGTGTGTATCTTGAGGATGCGGTTTCCCTTATTGCCTTTTCAATTATTTCTAGGCGTAGAGTTATAGGTGCTAAAAGTTCCTTAAATTTATCCAGGAAAACTTCCATGTCCATATTCAGGGTCTTGGGTGGGGCAATTATCAGCTGCTGTAGGGGTTTCTCCATACTACCACCTGGTACACTTTCTGATATATTTTTGCTTTTCCGTGGTCTCTTTGAAATATTTGTAGTGGAGTTTTTTGAGGGACCCCTTTTCCTCTTTTGCACTGGTGCTACATCCGCTGGTATTAGTGCCTCTATAAAAGGAGTGGAAGTGCTCAACACAGGAGTAGGAGTAGGAGTGGTGGATGGGCTTATCACACCTATGTTTGTTTCCAACAGGTTTAGTGTCTGTCCCTCATGGGAAAACCCAGAATGAATATCCTTATTTGTTGCATTATCTACACCCAGCGATAATCTCCTCTCTGCTCAGTCAATCTCTAGGGCTAACGCAGATGAGGCTTTTGCTAAAAAACTATCCAAGCAAGTAAAGATTACCTCCTCTGTCTCCGTGTGGGCTGCTTTCTTCCTCCTCGCACATACGCTATTCTTTTTTACCATCTTGGAAACTTCACCTATGCCAGACGTCAGAGGGGGGGCCCAGCTACGCCTCCTCCGGGCTCCGACGGGCCCGCCCTTCGCCCGGGCATGCCTGCGCGCGTCCCACGCTGCGGGAGCCCTCTGTGATCTTTATAGCGCCTCCAGGCATGGTGAAGTGACGTCGGTCATCAGCACGCCGCTGGGGGTCCTGGGGCTCGTAGTCCAGAGCCTTGGGCCGGTCCCCCACCAGGCAGCAAACAGCAAAGTGCAGAACGGGCTCCCCACACCGCAGGAGCCCTCTGTGATCTTTATAGCACCTCCAGGCGCAGTGAAGTGGTGTCAGTCGTCAGCACGCCGCAGGAGGTGCTGGGGCTTGTAGTCCAGAGCCTTGGGCCGGTCCCCCACCAGGCAGCAAACAGCAAAGTGCAGAACGGGCTCCTCGCACTGCGGGAGCCCTCTGTGATCTTTATAGCACCTCCAGGCACGGTGAAGTGGCGTCGGTCGTCAGCACGCCGCAGGGGGTGCTGGGGCTCGTAGTCCAGAGCCTTGGGCCGGTCCCCCACCAGGCAGCAAACAGCAAAGTGCAGAATGGTGAAGTGAGTCTCTGATCATCTGACATCAACTACTGTAAGCCATCATTTATACTTTCTCTAACTGGAGCTGCCTGAATCCCCCCCAGCACCTTGAGACCCTCACGGGTGAGTAGTGCGCTCTATAAATCCCTGATTGATTGATTGATTGATTGAAAAGATCCACCAGGGTAAGGACGGGGGGAGTCAATTTTCTCAGAGCCTGTGCAGATTATTAAAGTTTCCAGAGACTCAGTTTTACTGAATTTAAACGGGTGGTGGAGCAAAAGGGCTCTCATGAAAATTACCCCTAAACAAGCTGGTAGAATTCTCACACACAAAGGTGTGGAAGGATGTCAAGACTCTGATGGCTGGTCTGTTTTGAAAGATACCAATTTTCACTCAAGTGGGGGCCGGTCTTCTATCCCTCCTGTGTCTAACACGTCTGAATTACGCACAGATTCGGTTCTCACTGAGTAGAGTTCAATAGGTAATTCAGCTGAATGTGTTGGCCTTAGTCTTTTCTCAACGTACCAATGCAGCAGAACCTGACAGGAGTGTTAGATCTTCTTCTCCCAATGTATCTATCAATCAATCAATCATGTCACTTATAAAGCGCACTACATACCCGCGAGGGTCTCAAGGCGCTGGGGGAAGAGGGGGGTGGTGCTGCTACTGATCGAAGAGCCAGGTCTTGAGGAGTCTTCTGAAGGCCAGTAGGTCTTGGGTCTGTCGGAGGTTGGTGGGGAGGGTGTTCCAGGTCTTGGCGGCGAGGTGGGAGAAGGATCTGCCGCCGGCGGTCGTTTTCCGGATGCGGGGGACTGTGGCGAGGGCGAGGCTGGTCGAGCGGAGCTGGCGGGTGGGGGTGTAGAAGCTGAGTCGTCTGTTGAGGTAGGCTGGTCCGGAGTTGTGGAGTGCTTTGTGTGCGTGGGTGAGGAGCTTGAAGGTTATCCTCTTGTTGACAGGGAGCCAGTGCAGGTCTCTCAGGTGGGGTGTGATGTGGCTGCGCCGGGGGATGTCGAGGATAAGACGTGCAGAGGCGTTCTGGATGCGTTGCAGCCGCCTCTCAGGAGCTTAGCCGTCGTTCCTGCGTAGAGGGCGTTTCCGTAGTCCAGCCTGCTGGTGACGAGGGCCTGGGTGACTGTTTTTCTTGTTTCGGTGGGGATCCACTTGAAGATCCTGCGGAGCATTCGGAGGATGTTGAAGCAGGATGAGGAAACGGCGTTGACCTGCTTAGTCATGGAGAGGGTGGGGTCGAGGATGACCCCTAGGTTGCGTACGTGGTCGGTGGGTGGCGGGGCTGTTCCCAGTGATGTTGGCCACCAGGAGTCGTCCCAGGCTGAAGGGTTGGAACCAAGGATGAGGACCTCCGTCTTGTCCGAGTTCAGCTTCAGGCGGCTGGTCCTCATCCATTCGGCGACGGCCTTCATTCCTTCGTGGAGGTGGGCTTTGGCGGTGTGAGGATCTATGCTTGCAAAGTACAAAGATTTGTATGTGTTCTGAATTATTTTTACTTTTTCAATTGTTTTGTTTTATAAGGGGGAGGATGATGTAGTAATAGACATGGACATTATTCCTTTGTTTATGTCCTTGCACTTAACTGCATTCTGCATTCATTTCGTTCTTTGCCTTGCTCTGTGTTTATGATTGTAAGTGTTTACTTTTGATAGCTCTCATGCTCAGCATTCCTTCTCCATTACATCCAACTGCAACCCTAGAAGGTGTAGCCTGGACTCTGTGGAGACAGGATATGCAGGATGTGGGCTCCTTTGCTTGAATATTAAACTCATCTTGAAAACGACATCAAAGCCTCCTTCATTACCTTTTCTTAATCCTCACAACAGCGACATATGTTCCAGCTTACAAATCTTAAACAGAAAGCATTGTGTTTTTTGCAGAATTTGCCTGACAGAATTTGCCTGACATACTCTAAGGCATTGGAGACAGTGTATATTTAGCATTGGACCATTATTTCTTCAGCCAAATACATTGTTTCAGAATTGAAGGTATCCAAGGCATTGTTATAAGACATTTATATGTGCAACATAATTGCTTAGCAGGACCAGTAGGACTCCATGGGAGAGCTTACATCATTCATTGGTTATCACATCTGTCTCGTAGAACGTGAGCACCAGAAATGGATAAACAAGGTTGATGTGTGATAAATTTACTAGAAGTGGGTTGAGTCATTGATCAATTTCCATCAGCAATTCATTTCCCAAGAGTGTATTTTGGCATATCAACAGCTGGCAACAAGAGTGTATATTCAAAAACAAGCATTGGCAAAACCAATAGGTCTCGCCTCATGGACCTTTTGGCTTTGACAGACACGATTGCCCAGCGGCTGCGTCATTTTGTAGGTGTTCACATGTGTGATGATGTATGCTGCCCTCATTCATTACCACAGATGTGCAAACCTATGAAATGATGAGGGTGCTATTTTTTTTTATTTATCGATCCAAGCTCAGTCGATAAATACAAAATAAATAAATGAAGTAGCTTGACGGTATGGAGGCCCTCAGTAATTTGCTGCCTATTGAGTGCAGAAAAAAGAAAAAAGCCTGCAAGAGTAGGGCAGGGCAATGGAAGAGTGCACAGTGGGAGCACAGGCAATAAAAATAGAGCATAGAGCAGGGGAATAGCAGTGCATGAGGGAGAGAGCAAAACAAAGGGCAAGGAAGAAGCACACAAGGGAGAGAGCAACATAGGGGGCGTGGGGAGAATGTCATGAGGGGAGAGCAACACGGAGTGTGGGCGGCTGAGAAGTACACAAGAAAAAGAGCAACATGGAGTGTGCGGAGGGGAAGGGAAGCATACGAGGGAGAGACCTGGAACACATCTACTTTCTTGGAGAACTTTAACAAAAAGAAATAAGTAGTTCCCTAAAAGTGAACAGTGGAAGGATACAAGTCAGCCAATCAAAAGGTTTGTAAAGAGGTCATGCTCGAGTGGAGGGATAAACGCCAGAGGAAGGCAAGCCATTGAATACAAAACAAGTAAATGAGAGTTACTATAAAGTCGACCAGTGGTAAGCAATGAGTGGGCACTTAGCTCACTGTAAGACCAAAATAGGTCTTTTGCAATCATAGAGGTTACGATGTCTGGTAGGCGAGACCAAACTATTCAAAACCATTTTCACAGTGTCATCCTCAGTGATCTATGTTTTTGTTTTCTCCACAGGTAAAAAAGGCACTCCTGATCTTGATTGTTGTTTTATTGTATTCTTTTAATTTATTGTTTTGCCCTGACCCCCTTCCCTTGCGGTCACAGAGCGTCACACTATTCATATATCTTAAACGTCAGTTGAGTGACCAGAAGGAATTATTAGGCATATGCTGCCAGTACTGAATTTGAGCCGGTGGCTGCAACTGGGGGCCAATGGCACTCATTTTCGAGGCTTCCTCATCGGACAATTCCTGAGATCAAGAGAGGGAGAAAGACACAAAGGGAAAAGAAGAAGAAAGAGAAAGAAGGAAAAACCTTCACTAAGGGAGAAAGCAGCAACCTGCAAGTAAGAAAAAGCAGCAGGGAGTGCCTGGTACTCGATTAAAGAGACGTGAGGTGGATTCCAGGCTATGCATTCTGGTATTCAGCGTGCCAACCTCTAATAGTGCTGGCCATAGGTTTTTGCACAGAGCTTCAGGCATCGGCACTCATTCTTTTACAAATTAAGCACTGCACTGCCGCTTTGACTAGCATTGAGAATAACTGCATTTAACCCGAATTCGGATTGTATAATGAAGGGATCTAGAAATTATGAATGGAAAAGGGCCCAGGGTTTGGAAAAACTGCAGTAAACAGTCTAGTGATTCAAGGACCCAAATATTATTTCCAATTATAGTCACAAAATTACAACGGTCAGTAAATGAGGTGGCTGATAATTCTGTCTTGGCTCAAAGACAAACTTTGTCAAACACAGAGGAGAGATTCTTGCATCCAGAATTTTGTTTGCAAACAAGGCCTCATTGGAAAATTTTAACAATTTCTGTACTTGCAGCATGGATGTGAACAGCACAGTTTTCTCCAGAGCTGATATTAAGAAAATCCTCCAGAGTGGTAAAAAAAGTGGGCAAATAATTTTGGAAAGATCCAGGGTTCTTCGATCAGTTTATTAATAAATGTTATACATAATTTGGCAATTTTGATTTTACATGGCAGTCCTTCTGAGTCATAATTAAGGGGTCCTGATCATGCTCCAGGAGGCGTATTATATAGCGCAACATGTTTTTGCATACAGTTCTAACTGAACTCATGAATGCATACAACAAAGGGCTATTACTTAAAAAAAATATGTAAAAAAAAAGAAATGTTTCAGTTGCTCTTTTCACGATTTCTGAAAATTATACTAGATTGCTATTTCAAGAATAGGTTCCTCAATTTCTGACTGGCCATTCTGATTAGCTATGGAACAAATGTTTGCAGAGCCATATTTGCAGCAAGTAAGTTCTCGAAAATCAGTTGGAAATATATCTCTCTAGCAAAGTATATTGGGCTCTTTGATCTTAAAATACTTTCATGGTGTATGGCCCTTCACGAGAAGGTTCAGCAATGTGTGAGAGGACCACACCGAGTTCTAGGTATGTGACTGTTCTTTCAACACTGCATATAGGAGAGCACAATTGGGATTAGTCGGTGGCCTTTCATGGCACTAAAACTGCATTAAAATGTGTAGCCCACTTTCTGTTTGAAAATAAAACTTTTGGAAAATATGAGGATCAAAAAGGGAGATGAATGGCCCATCCACCCAAATCAATTTTGAGTGGATGTATGAACAGTGAAACAACCCGGTGAAAGGCTAGTTAGGCCAGAGAGCATCAGCAAGCACCAATGGTTCTCTTGACCAGAGGTAAGGTCAGTAGCGGCTCGTGGAGGGAGTGCCGCGGGGCGGTAGGGCGGAGCGGGGGAGGAGCAGGGTGGGGGTAGTAAACTACAGCATACGGCTGAACAGAGGTAAGTAAACAAATAAATAAATAAAACGAATTTGGTTGCGCGCGCTGCATCGCATTTGGCAATGCAGCGCGCGCAACGAAATTCGTTTTATTTATTTATTTGTTTACTTACCTCTGTTCGGCGGTATGCCGTAGTTTACTACCCCCCACCCGGCTCCTCCCCCACCCCGCCCTACCGCCCCGCGGCACTCCCTCCACGAGCCGCTACTGGGTAAGGTTACTATCTCAAGACCTCAGAAGTGAATTCTGAGGAGGGCAGAATGAAAGAAATAACCATCACTGCTGGGTGTAGAGAATGGCCCCGCCATGGTAAAATTTTCACAGCGTGCTGTAACTAATGATTAGATATTGGAGTCCAAATTCCCTATTGAGACTGCACATACCCCTTGCTTGTGTCTCCACTTCATGGAAACCCCCACCCCACAAAAATCTTGGAGACCAGAAACATGAATGTGGCATCCCATCCTTTGAGATGTTGGTTTGGCACCTGTCTTCTTATAATGAATAGTTGCGCAACCACTCCTGCAAATATGTCAGGGGCAGATACTAATGAGCCGTAGAAGAGCAAAAACTTTGTGCCAGGGGCTTATGGGGCTCTCTATTTCTGCTCTTTACTGGTTGATGAAAAAACAACTTTACCTGCCTGTCTGTCACACTTCAGAGATGCAAAGCAATATCACTGGAATCACCTCTGTGACAAGGGGACCTGGAAACATTGTGAAACCTGTTCTTTACCATAAGTGCCCATGAGCCTAGGATAATGGTTCTGTTACATATTTTTTTGCCTTGCTGAATTTGGTGATTCTTTGCTCATTAAGATTATGAATATGCCAAGCACAGGTTTCTATTTGACATGTATTAGGTCATGCCCTTAGTTACAAAGGCTGCGCTTCTTGTGTAGGTTTCTTAGATACGCTTTGAAGGCCACACCAATTTTACAACACCCCTACCTTTTTCATCGCACTTAAAGCACTGTGCCCAACTAATAACATCTACAAATGCATGCCTTGTCTGCACAAAGTGTTGTATAAAGAACATGTCGAGAATTTAAATGATACTCTCCTTCTTCCACCTGAATTCTGAAAACATTCTGATGTTCAACGGGGACGAATACAGGATGCTCCTGAAACAGCGACTGGATTACCAGTAGTATCATAACCAACCATCCCCCAGCTCTTCTCTCACTAGCATGTTAGTGTTGCACTTAAATGCTGCCTTTACCTCCTACGGTTTTGTGTTTTTTCTCTGTGGGAGACCTGTATGGCAAAGTCACAAAAGCATACCTTGACTATGCCCAAAGTTAAAGGTGCCTTTAGAGAGAAGGCCACCAGAACACTTGCATGTCAAAACAGCATGTAAAAATATGGTGCTACTGCAATATCATAGCTAAATAATCAACTATACTTTGAAAGTAACTATATATATATATATATAGGGGAATTTGCTAAAGTAAAACTGAATGAAGCACAGCAATCAAAGTTGCTGCAGCGTAATGGAGGAATAAAGTTCTTATCTCCTGAAATCTCCCCGTGTCGGTGTCCAGTCTTTGTGTGGAGAATCGGATGTGGCGTTCATATATATATATATATATATATATCATGTGCAAACTCTCCACGTTTGTTAGGAGCCCCCGTCCCTGCAGGGCGGCTTTCTTTTAGACAGGCATGGAGCCTCCTGTCTTTCAAATCACCAAAAGAAGAAATGTTGAAGCCCAGATCTGTGAAGCACCAGCTTTATTGAAATTCAAAGTGGCAGCATTTCCTTCACTCTTTCCCTGAAATGTTTCGGCTGCATTCAGCCTTGTTCACAGGTGAGCCAGATCATAGTGCATGATTTTGAAGGCCTTTTATCCAATTGCCCACGTGACTTTAAGTAACAGCATACTGTGGAAGTGTGCCCTCTGTGAGGCACACTGGTGCAGGGTCACCCCTTTTCCACGGGTCCAAGCCAGTAAGGAGAATCGACACTGGAGTGAAGTTCTAATCAAACAATTTATTCACACTCATGAGCGGGGGCTCCGTCCAACGAGCACCAAGAGATACTCAAGGAGGAAGCGCGCCGAGCAATGATTACATGGGTTTTTATAGGAAGAGATCACAAACAGGGGACGCCCAATGGTGTAAATAGAGCTTGAGAAAGACACACACAATGAGGTAATACAAACACCAACAGCCTTGGTGTTTAAGCAACTTTGAGTCTTGGAGCTGCATAACAAGATACGCTATCTACATACACTCTATTCATGTTTTAACCATTGACAGGAAACTCCGAGCAGACGCCAGCTGTTCTTTTGTGCTGCTTCTGCGTGCACACATATTTTGCAATGCCCCAATCTGGTTTCTTTACGCATGAATGTGCAGGGGGAGTGCCAAGGACAGATCAGGGGTTGGCAAGGAGGACAGAGAAAATGGATGACGCATAGGTCAACACAACAACAAGAATAAGTCGGGTTTTTGACATTTTAACAGTCCCTCCTTTTTAGCCTATGCTAATCCATTTTCAACCAGTACATTGGAACAGTGGTCCCAGTGAACAATTGCATATACATAAAGAGAGACAACATTTACAACAAAGGATGAATGAGACGTATTATACTTAGTGTACAGTGTTATTTAATCACACTGGACTCAAGATGATTCATACCATTTGTTAACACTGTGTTAACAAATGGTATGAATCATCTTGAGTCCAGTGTGATTAAATAACACTCTACACTAAGTATAATACGTCTCATTCATCCTTTGTTGTAAATGTTGTCTCTCTTTATGTATATGCAATTGTTCACTGGGACCACTGTTCCAATGTACTGTTTGATACCCAGGTCCCAGTGACTTTATTTGGGTCTACCCTTCTAGGTAACAATCCATTTTCAAGGCACATATATTAGTCCTGGATATCAACCATCATAAGTTCATCAATTTCCTGTTGTACCATCATTTGTTTATTCAATGCATGGACGTTAACTGGGGAGGTTTGATATTGTTACAGGCGGACATGCAAACTGTACATATCATAGGGGCACACTGAATGCAACAACAGCAAGTAAGAAAGATGGCTCCTATTATCACTATTACAATCAATATTTTCCAGCCCCAAGTAGAAAACATACCCCAAAACCATTCTGACCAAGTCCATGTTCCTTTTTCCTGATGCATTTCTGCAGCTATTTTATGTAGTTTGGAAATAGCATCATACACCGAAGGGGCATTATCAGGAACATACACACAGCAGCTACTTCCTATGATGCGACATGCCCCACCCCGATCAGCTAGTATCACATCTAAAACCATCCGGTTTTGTTAAGCCACAATCCTGGTAATTTGGAGCTCCTCTGTGATATTTCCATGGGCTGCTGCTGTCTGATTGGTCACTGCCTCTACCACTCGAGTCAGGCGTCGTATTTTCCTGCTGTTTACTACTGGACCAATAAAGAAAAAGAATCCCAAATTGAAGTCAACATACTGCTGTAATGAAGTGTCAGTTTGATCCACCTCATCATCCTCTATAGTTCTTTTAGATCGATTTAGGGAAGAGCCATTGAACAATCGTCGATCCTTGTGATAGGATGCAGGGGCCACGAACACAGGAGGAAGCAGAAAGGACACATAGCATATTCCAGACCATCCACTTGGCAGGTGAAAATTGCCTTTATTTCCACAAATAAAATAAGTGTTATGAGATGCTAGAAAACTGCTATTGTTTGTTCCTGTTAGGTTTAGTACTGTAATGCAATCACTTTTCCCCACAGGGGTACCGCCGACACTGCTTACACAGAGGCGGGCTCGCGCTCTCGTAACAGCGATGACGGGAGGCACATTCCCCTTGGCTGTTCGGGTGTTGGGAAAGACGTACCCCGTGGTGGAATTTCCTTTGCTGTATTCCTCCATTTCCCATATGGTCCCATTAGCTTGTGGGCTGCCGTCATCATCGGGGTAACATACTTTATTCAATTGTGCATTAAGTCCCCCCAAATCAGCTGTGGTAACATTGTTAACCTCAGAGGCCCACAAAACTTCAAACCAGGCCCTACAGGAACCATTATGGGAAAATGGTAAGGGAATGAGGGGCGTTCCTCCCTTCCTCTGGTGGGCTGGCAACATTCCACATACCCAGCAGTTAGTAGTATTTGTAGCATTATGAGTATGATGTAACATCCGTATGAAAGTGTTATTTTTATACGACAATCGATGCTTCCTCTCATGATAAGGAAGGGTGAAGTCATAATGTTCCAAGGGGACAGGAGTGGTTGTAGCAGACAGTAAGTTTCGAGCTGGAATTACCCCCTCCACTGTCCATAATGCTACTGTCAATATCACTAACAGAATGATCAGGGCCATCATGCACATAGTCTTGTCCTTCGCTGTCCACTTGGATACCAATTTATGCATTCTCCTTAACGGTACTAGTACAACCACAGGTTGGAGAGAGACCCAGGTATCACTGAGCACATATCACAACCCTCACTGAACCTAGTTCAGCCGATTCTGCGATCCCACCGTGCCACAGCCGAACCGTCCCACTAATTGGGAGCAGGTCCTCCGGTATCTCTATCTGCTCCTTCCCTTCCTTGGTCATAGATTGTACCTTGTTACCGCAGGCGTAGTCTGATCAGAGAACAGAATTTCTTCATTCGTAGGGGCGATGTTCTTCTGGGTTTGCAGTATCTCCTTAGAATCGCCTCTGCCTTCTGGTTGGAGAGCAGTTGCTGGTATCCTCTTGCAATGGGAGGCGTGGATCCAGTTCTTCCTATTGGTGACGCGGACGGCGGTCCGAGTTGCAAGCAGGACTTGTTCGGGGCTCTTCCAGCGGGGTTCCAGATTCTTGGAGCGTTGAAAATTCTTCGTTAACACGAAATCGCCAGGCTGCAGATGGTGGGCTAGACCTTCTGAATTGTCAGGTATGGCTTCATGTACCTGTTGGTGAATTAGAGACAATTTTTCAGTTACGTTTTTTAAATAATCACTGAGGACGGGGTACTGTATTTCTTTTATTATATTTGGTCTCGGGGGTCCCCACACATTCATAGGCCTTCCGAACACTACCTCATAAGGGGAGAGACCAATCTTACTGTGTGGGATGGAACGAACCGATAACAGGGCTAGGGGCAAAGCATCTGGCCATTTAAGGCCCGTTGTTGCCTGTATTTTAGCAAGTTTAAGCTTCAGTGTGGCATTGGATCGTTCCACAAGTCCCGCTGCCTGAGGGTAACTGGCAGCATGAAACTTCTGTTTTACCCCTAGACCTTTCATTAGGTACTCTATTATCTGACCAGTGAAGTGAGGGCCATTGTCACTCCATAGGAACCTACAAATTCCGAATCGAGGGAAGAACTCTTTCAACAAACTTTTGGCCGTTGTCAAAGCAGTATTATCTTTGGTTGGATAGGCCTCTATCCACTTGCTAAATGAACAAACCACCACTAAAGCGTACTTCAAGTTGTTACAACGTTCCAACTGGATATAATCCATTTGAAGTGCTTCAAAAGGTACCTGGGGTGGAGGAAATCTACCTGTGGGAGTTGATACTCCCTTCCCGGGATTGTGTTGTAAACATATCATACAATGCCTTACTAAATGTTCAGCTGTTTTACGAATGTCCGGATTGTCCCAAACCTGCTCTAGTTGGGAGATGGTGTTTTTAGCACTAACATGAGCAGGCCCATGAGCCATAGTCAAAAAGGGCAGTAAGTAGGCATGGAGCAATTTCCATTTTGGCATGTCTTTGGACCTCCAACATCCCTCATCATCTAACTCCCCTTTCTTTTCCCATTCTGCCTTTTCTTGTTCAGTAGCTGACTGTTGTATCTCCTGAACCTCTGTGTACATGTTTTCCCATCTTTCAGCTTGGGACCGTAGTACATACATTGTGCTTGTTTGAGTGCTTGCAGTATCCCGTGCTACCTCATCTGCGAAAGCATTTCCTTGTACCACCTTATCTGTAACTTTCTTGTGGGCACTAAATTTGATAATGGCCACGCTCTTTGGCAATGTCAGGGCGGTGAGGAGGCCATTTACCAGTTCACCGTGTTGAATCTTGGCACCATGTGTAGTTAGGAACCCCCGTTCCTTCCAAAGCTTACCAAAATTATGTGCCACACCAAATGCATACTGGCTGTCAGTATAAATATTTACTGACAATCCCTGACTGAGTTCACAGGCCCTAAAGAGAACGATGAGTTCAGCAGCTTGTGCTGATCTTTGTGGAATACGAGCTGTTTCTACTACTGTCTGTAATGTTGTTATGGCATAGGCTGCAGAAGTGGTGCCATCAGGTAGTTTTAAACAAGAGCCATCCACCCATAGTTCTCCTTCAGGATCTAACAAGGCTGTGTCTCTGAGATCTACTCTTCCCTTGGTTTGTTCCTTCGTCAGAAAAATACAATCATGCAAATCATGGGGTTGTTCAGCTGGTAAGGGCAACAATGTGGCAGGATTCAATGTCAAACATCTCTTGAGTGTAATATGAGGTGCCAGAAGCGTAAGTTCATATCCTGTGAGCCTAGCACTAGTCAGATGCTGTGTCTTGGTTTGGTTAAGCAGCGCATCTACAGAATGTGGTACCATAACCATAAGTTTGCTGCTCAGTACTATCCCTTCAGATTGCCGTATGGAGATGGCCGTAGCAGCCACCGCCCTAAGACAACCAGGGAGTCCTCTGGCCACTGGGTCCAATACAGCTGAAAAGTAAGCTCATGGGCGATGTTTGCTGCCATGTGGCTGTGTCAAGACTGATAATGCACACCCTTCTCTCTCGTGCACATATGGTGTAAAGGGTTTGGTGTAATCAGGGGTACCCAACACAGGAGCAGAACAAAGGGATGCACGAAGCTGTTGATATGCATTTTGACATTCCGATGACCATGGTAGAGGAAAGGGGGTGTCTTTGGTAACAAGGGACAAAAGGGGTTTGATGATGAGTGAAACATTTGGGATCCATTGTCTACAGTAAGAGGTGATACCAATAAGTGCTCGGACTTCTTTTTGTGTACGGGGAATGGGAGTGTGTATGATAGTTTGAATCCTATCCTTGGTGAGAGTGCGTCCCTCCTTTGACAAGAGGTGACCTAGATAGGTGACCTCTGGTCGACAATTTTGCAATTTATTCTTAGAGACCTTATGTCCCTTAGCAGCAAGATGGTGCAATAAGGAGAGGGTGGCTTCTTTGCAATGTTCAGTTGTGTCAGCCGAAAGCAGGATGTCATCGGCATATTGGACGAGTGCGACTCCAGTTGGTAAGGGAAGTTCATCCAACTGTCGTTTGAGTGCCTGGCTGTAGATGCTAGGGCTTTCTGTATAGCCTTGGGGGGCTCTACAGAATCTAAATGAACGACCTCTAAGCGAAAATTCAAAAAGATATCTACTATCCCGATGCATAGGGATGGAGAAAAAGGCATTCTTAAGGTCAATAACAGAGAACACAATGGCTGTGGGCGGGACCAATGTCAACAAGGTGGTAATATCAGAAACAACTGGATATTGAGGAACTACTATCTTGTTATTTTCTCTCAGATCAATCACAAATCTGTAAACTTTGTCCTGTATGCCATCCCCTCTTTTAAGAACAGGAAGAATAGGGCTATTACACACATTAGAGGAGACTTCCTCAATGACCCCCGTAAGTATCATGTCATCAATAATGTGCATTAGCGCATCTTCACCTTCTTTTGATATTTTGTATTGCGGGACACGTGGCAAGAAAGCACCTTCCCAAACCCGTATGTGTACTGGGGGAATGTCCATTTTCCCAACATCTGTGTCTTCAGTAGCCCAGACACATGGGGGAACGGAATCGAGGTCCGAGCATGGAGAAAGATTACAATGTTTGGGCAACGTCTTCCTCCCAAAAATGACACGCACTCCAGATGGGGAGCAATGTATGGAAGCATGAAAATATTTCAAAAGGTCAAGTCCCAGCAAATTATCAGGGGCATGTGGGGGAAGCAAAAAGGGTGCAGAAGTAATACAATTGTTAACCTGTAAAGGTATTTTTCGGGACACAGGGCTAGGGGTTGGTGTTCCATCGAACCCCACTGATGTTATTATCCGGCCAGACAAGGGTGTCCCAGGGACCAGTTGTTGAGATATCGCGCTACGTGTTGCCCCTGTATCTACTAGGAATTTCTGATCCTGCCCAAGAATGGTAGCTGTTATATAGGGTCCTGACTGATCTACAGGCATCTCAATTGGTCCTCCTTGTCCTACGCTGTCCTAGGCAAAGTGCATTCCTATGGCATCATCTGGTTCGTAATCATCCAAAGAATATTGATTATTCCTTTGATCGAAATAATTATCTGCCATATTTCTGCCTGAATTTTGTTGTGGCTGTCGGGGGGCTTGAGCTCCCTGGCTACCACTTGCTTTCCCCCTTCCTCTTCCGCCAGATGCTAAAATGGGGCATTCAGAATGCCAGTGTCCTTTTTCTTTGCAATAAGCACACTGATCCAGTCCTAGCAGTATCTGTCTACGCGATGGGCTTAGTGGAGGTGTTTGCCTATAATTTTGACCACGGCCTCGACCCTGGGGTCCATAAGCCTGAACCATCATTACCTTAGTCTTTAATTCCTTTATTTTGCCTTTTATTCTGTCATGCTCAGTTGTCACCTGATTCTGGTAATACTGAGCCATATCCAATATGGCCTTAGGGGATACTGAGGCCCATGTACTTTCAGACCCCTTTAAACGAACAGATATTTCGGGAAGTAAGTTTCCAACAAATCGGTCTACTAATAAATGGGAGCCCGTGGGTGTAGATGTGTCTTGGCCACTAAAGTCGTGGAAAAATTCCTCGAAGCGAGTAAAGAAATCAGGGACGGACTCGCCCTGTCTTTGTTTACAAGCAGTAAGGAGCGTCCAATCTATTTTCCGTGCTGGAATCATCGTCTTTATATAAGTGAGTATGTTGCCTGGGAGGTCCAGTATGAGCTGATTGTTTTTTTTTTACCAGGCTTCTTATCAGCTTCAGCTGCTATTATTGCAGTCCAATCTCCTCCTAACTCAACAACACGATCCTGTTTCCGGGTGAGTCGCCACATATCCGGCGGTAAGATCATGCCGAAAAACATATCAATGTCAGCTAGCGTCATACCACAAAAGTCAATGGCTGCCTGTACTTCATCATAAAAACCTCTAGGGTTCTTTCAAATATCAGGTAAAGAGGCTTTAAGAGTGAGAACATCCGTCCTTTTCCAGGGCGTATATATCCAATTATACATGAAATGGGCTCTAGCATCGGGGCTGTTAGGATCATCATTGTTTGCGTTCCCTCTCCCAGGGATAAACTGGGGCGCGGCTTCCCTCATAGGTCTTATCCGGGGAGAGGCAAAAACTTCATCACGGTGCCGCATTATTGTTGCTATGGTGTTATTAACCCTACCTACAAGGAAGGCCCCTACCTGGCATTGCCGATTAATGGCTCTAACATCGTCTGGACCATTTTCCCCTGTAATCATCTCCCATTGGGCTAAAAACTGGTAAGAAAGTTTGTTTATGAGACAAAGGAGCTCGCCTTCAGAGAAATCTTGTATCTGGTCTATCATTTCTCCTGCCTCCATTTCTGGATCATTTAACCAACTCAATACTATCTGTTTTATTAAATCTTGGCGTAGCTGAGGTATGGCAGAGCGGAGAATTCGGGGGGCTGGGATAGGTACAGGACCATCTGCCAATTCATGCGCGTTGGCTTGGGATTGGGGGGATAAGGGATGGACCTGAACAGGTTGAAAAGTAGGGGGTTGGACAATCATCGGTGGAGGAGGTGGGGCCGGCGGCGCAGGAAGTACAGGATTTGGTGGTTCAGGGGGAGGGGGTGCCAAAGGTGCGTATGGGTGTCGTTCAATCAATAATCCGTCGGTTTCTGAGTCGACATCATCATGGTGGGCCTGGGCCGTCGCCGTTGGCCTTACGACATATTCTTTAGATGTCGTCAATCTATGTTCTCGATCTAAACATTCTATATTTTCCTGAATTTCTTTATCCTTTAATTCCTTAAATTTTTGATAAACTGTCTTCCTTTCCTGTTACCTTCTCACTTTCTCTGCCTTGAGCTGCCGCTCCTTCACTTCCTTCCTCCACATACGCAAACTGTCAAACATAGCTGGTCTAACTTTCCTAGCAAACAATTCTTTTTCTAAGTACTCAAGTTTATGAGGGTCCATCGTCCCCTCTAATGGCCACTGAAATTGGGGATCCCCTTTTGTATATTTGTTCCACAATGCACTATACATGATGCGACAAATACCATATTTAACATACATTTCAAAATTCGGCGTACCTTCTGGGGGCGCCGGCTGGCTTTCTTCTAAAATGCGCTGCTTATCGCAGCAGCAACAACAAAACTTCCATAGTTTACTAAAAACAGGCATGTTGTATAACGTATAAACAATAGCTTACAAACAGAGAAAATGTTCTCACATTACCTGTATAATCTTAACATTTGCAAATGTTAATCAAACAAATACCAAACAAATAAAAACCGGTTCAATACAATCCTACCTATTCGTAGTCTTCAACTCCCACCTGTCGATCCTCCGTGATCAAATGATCAATTCCAAATAGCCATCCGGAAGCCCCAGTCAAGGTCAGCAGCCGCCGGGAAGATCAGAGTCGGGAAGCTGGAAAAAAATCACCTTGGCCACGAGAACTAGTCTCCTCAGGTGGTGCGCTCCTTAGTGAAGTTCTTCTCACCGACACGATCTCCTTCCCCGGTCCAACTGCAGGCCTTTGATGGGGCCCCACGTTTGGGCGCCAATTTGTGGAAGTGTGCCCTCTGTAAGTCACACTGGTGCAGGGTCACCCCTTGTCCACGGGTCCAAGCCAGTAAGGAGAATCAACACTGGAGTGAAGTTCTAATCAAACAATTTTTTCACACTCATGAGCGGGGGCTCCATCCAACGAGCACCAAGAGATACTCAAGGAGGAAGCGCGCCGAGCAATGATTACATGGGTTTTTATAGGAAGAGATCGCAAACAGGGGACGCCCAATGGTGTAAATAGAGCTTGAGAAAGACACACAGAATGAGGTAATACAAACACCAACAGCCTTGGTGTTTAAGCAACTTTGGGGTATATTCACAAGAACATGTGATAACTACCGGAAGAGTAGCGTAACGCAACTTTCAATAACGCAGCTTATCACGGGAAAATAACCCCCTGTCAACATGGAATTCACAACAAGGCGGTACCATGCGATAGTCACCAGATAATGCGTCAAATGCCAGCGTGGAAATCAACACCACGCCCAAAAAATGCGAAACGCGAGAAATCATGCGATGAGGCCAATCACGGTACAAAAAGCTGCGAAAAGCAGCCTCAGGCCTGCAACTCCCAAGCGTCTGGCGGGCAATTGCACCATAAAAACCACAGGCACAACACACCAGAAACAAGCCAAAGCAAAGCAAGCCAAAGCACGTAGCAACATCCATGCACCCTGACCCAGCGCAGAGGGCAATGCGAACCCCACAACCCCCACAGACCACCAGCAAGGAACAACGAGGTCGGGGAAGGCCAAGGAGAAAATGGAGAGGAAGACGGGGTGCAGACCGCAGGAAAACAAGACCAAGGCCACGGAGGCGACAGAACACTACCAGCAAATGACCCACAAGCAGACCGCCTGGAATGCAGTCGCAGAGCCCAGGAGGCCAATCCAGGAGGCCAAGAGGCTCCGCCAGGACGTGACAACCTAAACCAGGCACAAATCCACTGCCAACAGGAAGGCAGCAACGGCGACAGGAGGTGGCAGTCCAGCGACACAGGAGGAGCAGGAGGAAAGCCAGGCCACAGTCATCAGTGTGGAGAGGGTGCAAGGAGTAGGAAGTACGGACACAGCTCGACAAGACCTGACACAACAACAACAGGGTGAGGATCCAACAGGGACTGGGGGGACGGGGGTGATGGGCACAATGCCACACATGCACAATGACGTGTAGCACACTGCACATCCACAATTACCAAGGGACATGTCCCCCATCCCCGTAGCACACTGCAGCACACACACATAGCAATCACAGCACATACCATGACAATGTGGCACAAAGTGCAACACCCACACTGCAGAACAGGGGACACAACTGGGTCTACCCATGCGCAGAAACAGAACAATCACATTGGACAGAGCAGGGAACTGTGAGATGCACATCTACCCCTACAACCCCACATCAGCCATGTAGGCCAAATGTACACTGTCCCAACTCAAATAGCCACCACCGCCCAAACAGTCACAATGTACATTGTCACACAGTCTGCATGTCGACAAGAACAAGGTGCCAACACAATGCCAACATGCACCTCCCCTTCACAATGCAGAGGGTCAAACAACACCTCCAGCAGGTCTGAACAGACAACCCATCAGTGATGCCCGAGACGAAAACCACCCCCCGACCCCGACGCCCTACAACAGCCCATGGACATCCCACACAACCCACCACCAGGACCAGGGCAGACAAGCTACTCAGAGGAGAACCCAGACTCTGCAACAGACCACACAGCATGAAGCACCCGCAATCACGGCTGCCTCACAACACGTCACCCACCCACACATGGCATCTCAATGCCAGGTGGCAGAACGCCAAAAGGAGGTGGCCCAACAGGTGAGGGTGTTGCCGAAACCATGGAATGCAAACTAGAACACATACGTGGGTGTTCACAACCCTTCAGGGACCACCTACACCCCACAAAGGAGACCCACACCCCCACAGAGACACATGCACATATCATGTTGAACTGGCTACGGGCACATGAGCCCGGCCCCTTTATTGGCAGGGCCACATGTACAGTGACGCCTGTGCTGGATGTGTGTGGAGTGAGTATAAGCCAGCCCGCACGGAGTGCTTGGTGCTGGCAGCAACCTGAACAGTGGACACCAGTGTAATGGAAACAGAAAACACCAGCATAACAGAGTCAAATGCAGAGCAACATGGAGGGATCCGGAGTAAGGACAGAGGATACCCAATATTCAGTCAGGAGGTTCCGTGAGTTGCAGTGCACTGAGGTAGGGGCACTAGAGAAGAGCGCGCTCATGTGCAGAAATTGCTAGGATTGTGTCCCTTTGGGTTAGTCCTGATGCAGATGCAGTGGGGTGTGTTACACCTGCATCAACTTCCTCATCAACCTCCCAGGTCTCCCACACTGCCTGAGGTGACATTGCTGCGCAACCTCACAACAGCACAAAACTCAATCAGTAACAGACAATGGCTTGCGGTGCACTGAGTCACTGGCACCTGGAGTGCTGAGCAGGGTATCAGGCCGATGATAGCATCCACGACAAGTCTGAGCAACACCGTAGGTCTGTCAGGACCAACGTTTCGATTCTGGCAGATGGCGGTTGGAGGTGGTCCTTGCGGTGGTGGCGTGTGCCTCCTGCGGTGATGCGATGTCCGGGCCGGTCAAGACTCGATGCTTTGCATGGGCCCTGGTGGCCCACAGTTGAGGCCGGAGGATGCGGACAGCGCAGGGCCACAGACACATGGCGTTGATGACCCCAAGACCATCGCTACAGAGGCCATTCAATGTCCCAGAAGGAGGGGTCCCAGGCCTGAGCAGCACAGAGTTAGTGGCCCCGGATGCACTGCGGCCGGCACAGGCACCCAGCCACAGGACAGTGACTTGCGTTGCAGTCAGATGGGCCATGCGACCTGAGCGGGTCCCCATCAATGTCCGAGGTGTATGTTGCGGAGGGTTTCGGGGGACAGTGGAAGGTGTCCTCCAGGGCATGATGCGGAAGGTCTGATGTTATCTGGAAGCAGCAAATGGAGGAGTGGAAAGCGCAACCCTCGTTTCCACCAACAACTCGGTATCAGCTACATGAGGGTGAAAACTAGCCCCTAGTCCATAGACTCAAACGCCACCAATGTACGACCAGTCAGTGTCCATGAATGTCGGGGAACAAACTTAGTGGCACAGGTGCTGAGAGGGGATGCAGTCTGCGATGATGCCGGTACACAGATGTGAACTCCAACATTGCCAAATCAAGACTCTGTGACCTACTGGACCGCAGTGTAGGCCGGAGGCAGCGGTCAGCATGGGCCCACAGACACGTGTCATGTGCTTGTGATGCATTCGTTTGCTTCACTGATAGCAGGGAGTTTAGTGATATCACCCCTGCAGTAGACATCTGGTCACTGCCATGGTGTAATCAAGACTCAGTTCCAAATGTGTGACCTACCTGACCGTGGTGTAGGCCTGAGGCAGCGGTCAGCACGGCCCATTCACCGAGTCTCGCCGGCATAGGTTGGATGGCCCCACCGGCCTGCGTAGTTCAGGTTCAGTGGCATCACGTGTAGCCGGCTGGTGTTGAACAGGGTTAGTGGCACCACGTGTTGCTGGCTGGCGTTGAACAGGGTTAGTGGCACCACATGTTGCCGGCTGGCGTTGAGCAGGGTTAGTGGCACCACGTGTAGCCGGCTGGCGTTGAACAGGGTTAGTGGCACCACATGTTGCTGGCTGGCGTTAAACAGGGTTAGTGGCACCACGTGTCGCAAGATGCGCATATGGAACTATGCCTCACTGATCGGGGGGGTCTGGTGCTGTGGCCGCTGGCCCGGATTTGGGGTCACTGCCATTCATGACTCAAGACACAGTTCCACATGTGGGACCTACTGGCCCGAAGAGTAGGCCGGGGGCGGCAGTAGAGTGCGTCAACGGAAAAGGAATAACGCGGGCCGGTGTTGTGGCAGCCGTGATGGTCTGAGGTGGCTGCCAAGGTCTCGGGCCTCGGGCTTGTGGCTTGCACCGGCACGTGGTGGGCCCTCCTTGACACACGCCGGTGTCGGAATGTGATCAGTGTGGTCTGGCTACGCAGGGCTGGCCTGACAGGTTCGTGGACCAGCGTGCCGGGGTCCGGCAGGTGCACGGCATCTCAGGCAACTCCACTCACGGGGATGGCGTCGGACTCGTGGCGAGGTGGGAGGCGCCGCCCTGGCAGAGATGTGGGTCTTTCCAGAAGTGGACCACGCCCAGGCCTACGTGGTTTTTATTCACACCCCTACGCTGGCGTGGCGTACCCCGGGCCATCCCACTCCGCTGACGCTTGGGGGGGGGCGTAACAGGCAACATTTCCGCGAGGGCCCCCACTGGCTGTGGTGACAAGGTGACGTCCACTGTCCACTACACTCCATACGCAAGCGGTGTATGTCGCCATGGATATGGGTGTGTTCTGCATACTGCGAGGTGTCCAGCACATCTCCGGCACTCTTGGCATTGTGTACTTTCCCAATCATGGTTCTCCTGCATCCTTTACACATGCCTGGTTGCCACCTCTCCCCACATTCGGCTAGTATGTGGCTGGGGTGCCATGCCGTTGCTGGCTCATTTTCAGGGCTTGCCCATGTGGACATTGTAAGTTGTTCTGTCGTGTCTGGTGTGTGGGCATATTGTTGTGCCTGTTGTATGTGATTTTGTGACGGGTGCATTGCCCGAGTTGTGAGTTGCATTGTTGTGGTGTTGAGGTGTGTGGGGTGTTCATTTGTATATTGCCAAGGGGCTGTATATTTCCCTTGTTGCCATCCTGGGAACGCTGGTTGATGATGGACTGTCGGAGGATGAAGGTATCATGCACACTGGCTGTGTATTTGAAGGCGACATTGTTGGGTGTTCCACGGTGTTCTATTGTTGCCTGCACATTGGTGTGAGACGTGTGCTTTCTGTTGCGGTGATTGTGTGCTGTGTCACCAGGGGGCACAGGTAGTACATGTGTGCTGTGTGTTGCCCCCAACACGTGCGTGCATCCTGCTATGGCGTCTGGTCCTTGCTTGGTCTACAGCGGATCGTGCGCATTGTGTTGTATGTATGGGGACTGGGGTACCAGGGTGATGGTAACGTCCAGGACAAGTGTGGGGGACTTGGATGTGGCTGGCTGTGGGACTCCTCCGACTCTGGCAGGTGTTGGATGGGGGGTCTCAGGGGCCAACAGGTGCAGCCACGCCATCAGCTTTGTGTGGGGTGGGATGTTGGTTGGCCGCTGTGTTGTTGCCGTAGGCCTGTTAGGCGATGATGGTCAGGATGCGTAGGTTGGTTGTCCCTTTCAGCCTGTAGTGGAAGGTGACATTGTCAGATGTTGGGTCTGTGCGGCTGGTATGTTTCCTGGGGTTCCACTGTCTTTGTCTGCGCTGCGTCTGTGTTGGTCCGGGGGGGGGGGGGTGTTATGGGTGTTGGATGGGGTCCGGGGGTGGGGGGGGTGGGTGTTGTGGCCCTCTTGGGTGTCCGGGCCGCATGATGTGTGGCTCCATGGCATCTGTTGCCCTTCGGATGTGGCCCTGGGCTGTGCTCCCTTTGTGGTGCTGGCTGCCGTCCGAGTTTACACCAGGTCAGAGCAGGTGTAGATTTCCTGGTGCTAACGCGCCTTATCGCCTGTTTTGTGTTTTTATCGCAGATGTGGCTGGTCGTTGTGAATGTTGAGGTGTGCTGTTGTCTCTGCTTTTGTCACGGGAACGCCTACTCTGCATCTCATTAGCGATATTTGCGAGGGTCCTCTGTGGCGATGTTTTTTGCGGCTGCTATCGCGGGTAAACTGGTGCTGTGGGCTGTTAACACCGGCTTTTGATTGGGGGGGTAAATTTATCACGACTTTGGCTGCGATAAAGTGCCGTTAATTAGGCGATAGCTCCTTGTGAATATGTCCCTTTGAGTCTTGGAGCTGCATAACAAGATACGCTATCTACGTACACTCTATTCATGGTTTAACCATTGACAGGAAACTCCGAGCAGACGCCAGCTGTTCTTTTGTGCTGCTTCTGCGTGTACACATATTTCGCAATACCCCAATCTGGTTTCTTTACACACGATTGTGCAGGGGGAGTGCCAAGGACAGAGCAGGGGTTGGCAAGGAGGACAGAGAAAATGGATGACGCATAGGTCAACACAACAACGAGAAGAAGTCGGGTTTTTTACATTTTAACAATACATTGTCCATAATGCACTTGCAGGGTGAATACGTTATATGCACTGGCAATGTCAATACATATCAAGCTTGAGAGCGTAAACAATCATTGCAATGCAGTTAATGTTATCCAAGTGCACTCAATTTCATTATCATGGACAGTCACGTATTGCACTGGAGGCATCTTTCAATAATTGCAGTCTTGCTCAATCTGCTGCCAAAAACAATGTTTAAAAGCTCGGGTATCACCGAAATGACATGAGGAGAAGCTTCCCCTCCTGTCCCCCTTCCTCACCTCCATGCTGTTTATTCCAGGAAAATTCCATATTGTTGCAACAAAGGTAAGCGGAACATGCTCCCCAAATTTAAATCATGCGCAAACTCTCCACGTTTGTTAGGAGCCCCCGTCCCTGCAGGGCGGCTTCGTTTGAGACAGGCATGGAGACTCCTGTCTTTCAAATGACCAACAGAAGAAATGTCGAAGCCCAGATCCGTGAAGCACCAGCTTTATTGAAATTCAAAGTGGCAGCATTTCCTTCCCTCTTTCCCTGACATGTTTCAGCTGCATTCAGCCTTGTTCACAGGTGAGCCAGATCAAAGTGCATGATTTTGAAGGCCTTTTATCCAATTGCCCACGTGACTTTAAGTAACAGCATACATTGTCCATAATGCACTTGCAGTGTGAATACGTTATATGCACTGGCAATGTCAATACATATCAAGCTTAATAGCGTAAACAATCATTGCAATGCAGTTAATGTTATCCAAGTGCACTCGATTTCATTATCACGGACAGTCACAGAAATGTCGAAATGTCGAAGCCCAGATCCGTGAAGCACCAGCTTTATTGAAATTCAAAGTGGCAGCATTTTCTTCTCTCTTTCCCTGACATGTTTCGGCTGCATTCAACCTTTTTCACATATATATGCATGTATGTATTTACTATTATTAACTCCATATCTATGTTACTTTTAGATATAATATCTTTAAAATACACGTCGATAATCACAGGGAATATATACTTTCCAGCAGGGGCATACCGCAAACCCTGCCGCGCATGCCACCCCCCCAATCCTTCAGGGGTGCCCTTTGCAGCCCAAGGCTACTTAATATCTGTGAGATATGGAAGACTGGGGGTTGGGGGCTCATGACATCCTGCAGTGGGCCCCATCATGTTTGGTACAATATTTGTGTAGTACAATATCAATTTCTTTGCAAAAACTCTCCACCAGTACTTTTGTGGTTGCGCCACTGTGCGGTCCTCCACTGCTCCATTCAGACACCTCATCACATGCAATGGTGTATAAATGAGCACAATTGAGAGTAAAATAAACAGTTCTAAATCTAGCCTTTTTAAATCTATCTTGGAATTCATTAATGATGTGATGCAGTTAAGCCATCATGTGTCATTTGAGGGCGCGTCAACATGTTCAGCTATGACCCACTTAAATCAGTCGAAAGTGCGGCCATTTTGTTAAAATATTTTTGCTAGGTTGACTAGAAGCATGTAATGCTTTCCGCCCAATGAGAAATTAGTGTCAAAACCACACCCTTATTACAAACGAAATACTTTCATCTCACATGAGAGAATATTTTCTGAGATCATCAGCACACTCTTGATTATTGTCCTCCGAATTAAGAAAAGCTATAAGCTGAAAAGGTTGACTTAAAAAAAACACACATCTTGATTAATGTCCTTGGCTGGAACAAAAAGCAGATAAAAAAACAGTCTGTTTTGTTTGAAAATGGAGGAATGTGGAAGGATGTGTGCAAAGGACCTTAATTATGTTTTCTTTGACGAAATGTGAATAACCAGATGTCTAGGATACCAGTGGTTAGTCTGTGGTGAAAAAAGCTGAACAAAAGTCTATGAGTAATGAGATCGCTTTATATTCCGTGTCTTACTAATGTATTTAAAAGATGTTTGAGATTTAAAAGTAGCCCCTCGAAAGTCAAGACTAACATGATGTGGAACTTGTGTTTTGGTCCTTGTTTCTTCATTTCTGGGGCAATGCACCCAGGGAGCTACCTGGGTGTAGATGCAAATTGTGCAAATTGCTACAGGAAAGTTGACAAGGAAACATTGTGAAAGCTGTTGTTTTTCACTACGTGCACTTTGTAGGGATTTTTGTGTATCCTGTAAATGACATAGAATCACTAAACATGTGCTAGAGTGATGACGTAATTTACACACCCATAAGTGTGGACATGCATATCACAGAGGACACAAAATGTACTACATGCAAACCCTGAGCAGTGGAGGCTGTTGAAATTTGAAAGTGATGGGGCGTAAACATGTGCCCCACATTATACTAAGAAAGTAAGAATATCGATCAGGCCCAAATATTGCAAGGTGCATTCAGAGGGAGGTTCTTCCAGAGAGAAAAACCAGAATAGGAGGCAAATTGAGAAATTAGATATAGGTTGGAAAGACAGTTTTGAAATACCACCATGAACAAATCGTCCTGACACACTTAACATTAGGAATTACAATTCTTACCGAACCGCAATTCGGAAATCGCAATTCCTAATGTACTAAAGAATTATTTTTAAAATAGCGATTCCTAGTAGGGTCGCAAATTGACCTGCCTCATGAGATTAATGAGTTAAGTTGCAATTTGTGATCTATTGGGAATCTTAGGGACCCCTTCCCATTTGCGAATATATTGCCACGTTTTTTGAGGTGTTGGAAAAATGTTAACATTTTGTGACTGGAATTCGTTTGCAAGACATTAATACATATCAATGCAAATCGGTATTTGTAAGGGACACCCTAAACACGTCCCTTCCAAATACTGACCCGCAAACTCAACTTGCGATTCGGTAACAAGTTATTGACTTGCAATTTGGCTTTGTACATCAAGAAGAACATTTTTGAGGTCGCAAACGGCCCGATTCTGTGAATCGGACTTCCTGCAACCTCAAAAAAGATTCATACATGTGGCCCCAAGTGTTTCCAAACTTAGGGGGTCATTACGATGTCGGGCGGTTCGCCCCCGCCGGGCCGGCGGTAGCCACCGCGGGCCCGGTGGGGGCGAACCGCCCGACACCACACCAGAAAGACCCCCCGCCATATTAGGATGGCCGCGGTGGACGGAAAGACTGTCCACCGCATTTCCGCCGGTCGACACGTCGACCGGGCGGAAAACACCATTAATATGGTGGCGGTGTCTGCAAGACACCGCCATCCATATTACGATACATGCGGTGTTTGCTTTCGGGGGCCCGTTGCGGGCCCCCAGGGTGTTGAGGGGGTGGGGGGTGCACATGGGGGGTACCTATGGTACCCCCCTGCATTTGCATGCACAAGGTGGCAGGCACCGCACGGTGCCTGTCACCTTGTGCATGCAAATGCACAACGTGCATTTCCAGCATTGTGGCGGGCGGTGCTGTGAGCACCGCCCGCCACAATGCTGGGAATGGGGGATGCCACAGTGGTGGTGGCATCCTAATAGCAGGTGCGGGACCGCCGCACCCCTGGCGGACAGTCCCGCATTCCGTTACGGTGGCGGGCGCCCGTCATCGTAATGTGCCCCTTAATGTAGGACAGCCAGATTTCCAGGTGAAAAACTGATAATGCTGGCAATATTTTCAGATTTGGGCAGATCCCATACATCAGATCCTTCCTCTGTGACTGAGCAGTCTAAAATATTGTAAAAACCTTTCAACAATTGTGAGGCAAATTCACAAAGACAGAGAGAGAAGTGAGTACTGTCGTCATTTCTACAGTTTTCTGCCACAACCAAGTAGCACAGCTGAAATGCACTGCTAACACTAAGGCACCCATAATACTACATAGAAACAAACTCACTTGTATGGTGAACTCACAAGTGGATACTTGGGCTGTAAGGATAGGGTGTGCTGCCATTGTTTTTAAGTGCTCCCCATATTCCTACACAGAAACTTGTACTACTGAGAAAGACAGTTGAATTCACACTCCTTACTTTGCAAAAATGATGATGATGGAGTGTGATTTTCTTTTCCAAAGATGTAAACACATTCATTAACATAGTACGATTTACTAAGTTAAATAACATGTGCCTATATAAATTATCAATTGTCGTAAGTAGCCTTAAGTAACAATTATAGGCAATGCTTAAATTAACATGTTCTAATGAATTGGGTTAGCTTAATATTAATACCAATTTGAATGTGAGCTCTATATGTTTAAGACTAAGAGACCTACTCACATATTCTTGCTGTTGTTTTGCACAATGTTTTCTTTTTCATCTACCCACTGCAGATGCTGACATTTTCCAGAAGCCTTTTGCTAGCTAGTGAATAGATATTTTTTGTGTACTAGATGACTAGTAGTGAGGTTCCCACCAGGAGGAGGGGAAGATGTCAGGAAGCGCGACTTGCGGGAAGAGCAATTTGAACCAGAGATTCTGCCCAGTGTCGCAACTCAAGGACATAGCCATGTATGAGCAATTGTGTAAACATGGGAACTAAGGGAGTTGACGTATTCCCAGCTTTTGGAGGAGAATGATTGGTTCCTGAAGAGTGAGAACAAGCTGAAATGTTGCAGCTAGAGTTTTGTGGAATTATATTAGCATGTGTTCCTTAGATAAGAGGCGGACTTCCATGCCTACTATCTCTCACACACTTCGTGCATTAGAGAGAGGCTCGCTGATTTCAAACGGAGAAAATCTTTCTCACCTCTACGAATATCCAAACTTTTAGTGTAAAGGCTTTGTGGCTGAACAGTCTTATTCCCTCATCTGAAACCTTTTTTTGGTTTTCTGAAGCTGATACCTTATCTATTTACCTAACCAAATGTGTTTTTCATATCCTTCCTTAATATAGATTATGGATTTTCCTATATGGATCACACTTTCTGGATATTCTGTATTCTTTATGTAATTTTGGTACCTGTAATGTTTTTCCTTATTCTAAAGTATATGCTTTTAGACAATTTAAATTTGTAACGTTAATACTTGAGATTCAGAATCCTTATTAACAAAATACATTAGCCCACTAAATTGTTAATAAATTCCTTTAAACTCTTTTTCCAACTCTCTTAGGGGCATATTATCAAGGGCTGGCGATAACATTATCGACGCTTTAGCGTCCGTTTTCGGGCGAAAATCGGCGATAATTTTATCGCTTTATTAACAAGGACACGCTAGCGCATGTTTCCCTGCCTTAGCGCCCGGTTTCCTATCGCCTCGCCTCGCATCGCTAATGAGATGCAAGGTAGGCGTGCCCCTTACAACTACATTATAAAATATCGCTAACGGTGCTTCGCTGTATTTACAACAAAGCCCCATTCGGTTTAGCGCTGATTTTTTTCGCACTAACTGGGCCTTAACGCTGGAATTTAACGTCTGTTAAATTCCAGACTAAGGCATACCTAATATGGGAGGTGGATTGTGTGGCTAAGACCACAGGCCCTATCATCAAGGATATCGCCGTTTTCCATGGAACATCGCTGGAAAACCAGCGTTGTTCCGTGGAAAACGGCGATATCCCCGCTATCGCTGGAATATTTATCGCCTCGGTGATACGCGTTGTTGATAACGCGCTAACCGGGCGATAAATTCCAGCGATAGACGGCGATAAATAAAAAAGCGCTAAGCGCGCTTTGCGATATTTATCGCCGTCTATTGTTAATATGCCCCTAAGTCATTTCCTGTGGAGCCAATGGTTTCACTGTTTATGATAATTCATGTAAATGCTAGCTCCTAGTCATCGCTTCATGTCAACGAACAAAGGTCCATACAACCAGTGACGGGGTTTTTATGACAATTATACCCACAGATTAAGATTCAACAATCGCTGCTCCGTCAATGACTACAATTTTCCTTAGGCTTCACTAAGAGACACCAACATGCAACTAATATGGGGCTTATCCAGAGACAATCTGTACAATTAGAAAAACACCGGGACTTTAGCATCTTTGACATAAGACACTGTTATTGTAGGGCCAGCAGGGTATGGGTAGTCAGCCACATGCAATATATGCATCTAACTTGAAAATGATACATACTGGCCCAGACTTACTGGTGTTTCAGCGATACATGTCTGGAATGCAATGGATTGTGCCTCCTGGCTTTTCATCACATTCAAAGCCTAGTTACTGTGAAACAATTGAGAGGCAGATCTCAAAGAAGCATGGCCTGCCACATTATGCAAAAGCGGGACATGTAAGTCATATAACAAAGAGGTGTTCTCAGCGAGACCCTGGCAAACATTAATGTGTTTCTATGAAATCCACTCACAGACCAATGAAAACAGGGCAGAGAACAACCAGAATTTCCAGCAGCAAACAGGAAGAAGAAACCAGCGAGCCAAGAGCATTATTAACTAGGGTGATGGATCTGAGAGGTCTATCAGAACATGGGCTCAACCACCTCAGAAAATCTGCCCAATTTCTTGCTCCAGTTACACTACCTTCATATCCTTCCTTCCCTTGCCTTCTTTGGTGTTTAGGAGTTTATGTCTAATGTTAAGAGAGAGCTTGCCGACTTTAAGTTAACTTTTTTTCTATCCCATCTTGTCCTACCCAATGTCTGAGTCCACATTAACACTCACCTCCCAAACCTTTTTGTCCACTATGCCCATATGGGGCTTGGCACTAACCTCCATCCTTCCCCATCTATGACACTCCCCCTCATCCCATGCCTGATTACTGTGCCTTTTAGTTCTCCTTGAGGAAGGGCACAAATCGGTTAGAAGTGAAGTTGTCACATATTTGGTTAAAATATTGAAGGCAGCTTTGTGGTGCACCACTCACGTCAGTGATGCTGTTGCAGCGGAAGCGTGGTAAAATGTTATTATTATGCGCTTCTCTCCTGTCTTGACATAAAATCTGCAGCATCTCCATTTACCACAGAGACATTGATCCTCTGATGAATCTTTCTCCGATGTTTGGAGGGGTGGAAATTAGGGTGGCCAAACACCATGTTGGCTGTCCAATGAGGACAATTAATTGACAGTCAACTCACAGATTTGGGATCAGATTTAGGTACACAGCTCTAGAAATAAAGATTAGCAACAGGAAGACCAACCTCCTGAAGAAGTTAAGTCGAGTTAGGATTATGCAGACCATAACAGCAACAGCAACAGCAACGCAAAACAAAGAAAATGAACACTTGAAATTCTCACAAAGCTCGCTGATTCCCCCTATCACGCTTTTAAATAATTTGTAAAATAGCACTGAATAAATGAATGAACCAACAGGACTCAATAAAAGTCTCAGTCAGATATTAGATTAATTCGGTTATTGTATTGAAGATTCAAAGTTCATTGCCACAAGCAATCGCTTGAGAATTTCAGTTAAGAATATCCAGCTTGTATAACAGCGACAAACATTTAAGTAGGCTTTCTCGGACGGTTATTATAAATCAATTTACAGTGTCACAGAGTCCCACCGCCATTAAAGCAGAAGGATAGTTCGTTGTCTAACAGCTCAAATCATACGAAGAAGGGAAAAGGGTTCAGATTTAAAGTCCATTTAAGGGTGGGTCCATTCTCATATTATTAGGAAATAAAGGAAATGAAAAATGTAAATGGTTCAGCAAAGAACGTTTCAGTCCATCAGCTACCGACTGTAGCATCAGCAAACCAGTCCAAGGTAGGGGTAAAGTTCATAAAAAATCGATCAGTTTAGCATCCTCTCACAAGGGGAAAGAAAAAGTATGACGATGCCCCTTCTTTGGGGTTTCTTCTTTTATAAAGTCTCTAGCAATTTCCAGTGATGCATCACCACACCACCATCGGGAGACTGTTGTATGCTCAAATTCACATGATATCACCTAGGACACTTGCAACAGTGAGATGTTTTCCCATGCTGGTCATGAGAAACGAAAGATTGAGAGTCCACATATGCCTAATATCGGTAAAAAGAGATACAAAGTAATCATCTATAGCAATAGCTGAAATCCTGGTCCCACAGAAATATTCCATTGTGAACGTTGAAGAAACATCAGGAACGTTCGGGTGTATACATGTACAGGACAAATAAAGCAACATCTCACTCTTCATAAATGATCCATTGTATTAAGTTGGGAAAGGTCAGCATTAGCGAAAAAGCATTTTTGAAAAAACCTTTAATTTAGCATCACACATTTTAAATGAAATGAGCTCTAAACCAACATCAAATATATTTTCGTTAAATCAATTCAAAATAGAGAATATATAGAAGTTTCACCAAAGATTATTACATGAAAATAGCTAACGTTAGAAATACCCTACAACCACAATTTTTATCAACATTCATGTAAGTGGATCATTTTCTAAATTCACATCACAAAACGTGTTTTTCATTTTTCATAAACTGTAGTATCTCTAGTATTACTATGCAAAATTTAAAGATCATAGGGCATATGTATCAAACAATGGTTTTGCGATTCTCAAATACCGATTTTTTGAGAATCGCTATTTGAGAATCGCAAAACGAGATGTAATTAAAAATTCGCAAATATTTTGCGATTCCCTGACATTCCTTAATTGCGACTCGCAAATCGCAATTTCTAGGGTGCAAGGGTTCCTAAAGGACACCCTGTTGCACCCCTGAAATGTGCATGTGTGCACATGTGGTGCACATACATGCCCTAAGGGCATGTATGTGCGCCACATGGCACTTTCAAAAATGCAAAAAAAGTGAATTTTTCAAAGAAATCCCAAATTACCACCAACCTGAAGTTGGTGGTAATTTGCGATTCCTTAAGCCAAAATCGCACAACTTGGGTGCTTCCTGGATTGCAGTTAAGGAATTGCAATTTGCGATTCCTTAAATGCATTTGCAAAATAGGGAATCGCAAATTTTCCGATTCCCTATTTTGCGAGGGCCTTTTGGGATGATACATCCCAAAAGGTTTTTCCCGTTCGCAAACGGGAAAACGCTTGATACATCTGGCCCCATATCTAGTTTCTACACGTTTTTGCACCAACTTTTCTAAATGGTGCATTCAAACAGATATCATTAGAAACACTAGGCCACTTTATTTCATCAGTAAACGTTAATAAACAATATGTTCATAAGAAACTCTCATTAATGCAACTCATTTATATGTATTAGTATTGCTATATATGCATGTTTTCTTTAACTTGCATTTTAAAGCGTGCTTTACGGTGCTTCTACTACACTTGTCTCTTTTTCATGTGTCACTGTGTCTAACATGGTCAAAGTGTACTTTCAGGTTTTCGTGTCTTATTGTGAATTTTTAAATCATGCTACATCAATGCTCTTATGGTTTTGATCCCTCCTCCACTCATTGTGCAACAGATGTTGCTATTGCAGATCTTTTGTTTTCTGCGATGCCTGTCATGACTCCTTGTACCAGTGCTCCGGGCGGAATCTACAATGATGTTGTGCCTGGAGTTGGATTGTCAGTGGACGTGAGTTGTGTTATTTACCAATCAAAAGAACCCAAAGCTCATTGAGTCTGCCCATTGAGCTGGGTTTGATAGAACATGGACAACACATTTATTTTTTAACTGTAAAATGGCTACCCCAAACTCTGAAAGGCCTTCAGAATTCACAAGATTTTCTGTATTAGCTACTGAGTACTGACCAAGAGAAGTGGGTGGCGGAAAGGTACTATGGTGTCGAATAGTAGGATATCTTATGCCCTGGTTTTGCAATTTATGCGATAAAGATTAACCGTCTCCAAAACACTAATATTATGTCTAATGTTTTGACATGCACATCTCTTTGTGAGTGCACTCTCTATTCTAGTGCTGATTTCTGCTAACAGTCTGTTGATAATCTTGACCTGATGGTAATAGGCACGACATATGGATGATTTCCATTAATTGGTTTCCTCTAGAAGATTGTTTTGGTGATATGCTTAGAGTAGTGCCAACCCATAAAAGAACACTTCGGGCCTCATTTACTACAAAATTATGCAGCACGACCCCACAAGCCATTTTGCTGCACTGAGCTGCATCACTTTAAAAGCACAGTGATGAGTTGTATTAACAACAATTTGCTGCCATGCACCAGTGCAGGCCCCCTTGCGTCATGTTGCAATGGTGTCTGCATTGCGGGGATGATTGTTTTTGTGCAGGAAGGGACACCTTCCTGCACAAAAACATCAATTGATGGCATTTCTCTCTTTCTATGCATGCTGCAGAATGCAGCACACATAGAAGAGGAAGAAATGAGGAGAAATAAAAGTAATTCTCCTCGCTGTGACACTCCTACGCCTCCCCAGGGGAGGCATAGGATTCTGACGTATTCCCAGCTTTACAAAACGTTGTAAATCTGGGAATGTGACAGGTTCCGTGGATGTTGCACGGGAACACCCACAGCAACACCCATGGAACGCCCCTTTCACGCAGAGTAATGCGTGAAAGGGGCCCATATTTATAAGGCCATGAAAAGTCACACAGGGTGACTTACGTGGCATTGCATATTTGGGCAAGCCCATTGTGCCACTGGTGCATCAATAAAAGTGACGCATCGGCAGCGCAACAGGCTTGTAAATTAGGCCCTTGGTCTCCATATGTAATAAAGCAGAAAATTTTGCATCTGCCATTTGAACTCATGCTGTCAGATATTTATTAGAGCTGAATATGGCTTTTAAAATATACTCCTTAGTTTGTCTTTGATATTGATATCTACACAAAAAGAAGGAGCTTGATGAAATCGATCAAGGCTCCAATGTTTGAGATTGAAGTGACCATCATGTTTCCTCTCCTTCACTGCCCACGCACCGTCTATTTGCGCTTTGGATTGCACCACTAGGCAGAAACTATTGCAGTGCTTATGTGCTCTACTCTGTACTGCTCTCTCATGTTTTGACCCTGCACTGTTTCCATCTCCCCTTTGATCTTGTGCCTTTCTCCGTGGATCCTGAGCTGCTCCGCCCGAGCTCAATACTGCTCTATGTAACCCTGCACTGCTCCCCTCTGGATACCAAAATGAGTTCCCGAGACCTTGTGCTATTCCCTTAGACTCTGAGTTGCACTCCACTGAACCCAACGCTGTTTATCACTCCTTGACCCAGATCTGCTCCTTCCACTCCTCCCTATCCCCTTATCACTGCACTTCTCCCTGCCCCTTGGCCCACTAATATCCTCCACCCCTTAGGATCTTTGCTGCTACCCCTTAAACCTATTGCCCCCTTTTGTCCCTAAACTGAACTCTTGCCAATGCACTGACTGTTCTGACCGCCAGCCACTCCTTAAATGGCACATCTCTCGTGCACCACTTCCACCTTCATTAGAGCCAATAATTCTGGGGTTTTTTAATAGTGAAAAAGTGTTCACCAACTTCACTAACATACACCACTGTTACAGTGTGACTAGAGGCAGTGCATGCTTCACCAAATGTGAAATCAGCATCTAACACTTGCTTGTATGACTCTTGGCATCAACCATATGCAGAAGCCATAATGATTGACATAGCCAATACTTGCTTTCTTTACTTTTGACCTTGCGAGGAGAAGTTGTTCTGTGTCGAGCATGATTACCTCTCTCTTCCAAATTCGTTTTATAATAGTAAAGTGCGCCTTAGTGATGTCCTTTTTAGGTCGAGCCTCGAGTAGCGCGCAAGCGCTGCTCTGGCGAGACTTTAAGTAAGGGGTTTCGAAAGCTGACCACACGCTCGTGCGTCGTGGCCTTTTTCGGGTGGTTACGCGCGCAGGGCCGACATCTGTTTCCAATTATCGTAATTGGAAACAGATGTCTGCCCTGCGCGTAATCGCAGGCAAAAGACCATGACGCACGAGCGTGTGGTCAGCTTTCGAGGCTGCCGCGCTCGCTCGCCCCCGCTCCTCTCTTGTTTGTGATGTAATTTGCTTGATAGTGTTCCCATATGTTGTGCACTTGGTGCTAAATATCGTAAAACTCCTGGAGCGCAATTTCCAAATGTGTGTATTTGCTTTTCAGTTCGTACAGTAAATAAATGGTGGGTGCCGGAGCAGAGTCCTCCTTTGCTGCCTACCGGGCACTTTCCATATGGCAGGCAGGAATTACCGTCAGAGCTCCTTAGTTCTCATTGCTGCGTGACGTCAACTGTTGTATGATTTATTTTAAAAAGTGCGCATTTTAGGGAAGTTTTGCTCCGTCAAATACAAGCTCGAAGCGCATAATTTATCTTCCAATCTATATCTTAGTTTTAAGTTTCGTGTTACTGTTTACTCATCTTATTCAATTACAATTCATAAAGCATGAAGAAGTCATAAATGAATGTATCCTTATGTAATGAAACAAGTGCTCAAGTAAAGCGCTCCAATATCGTCGGGTCAAGTTCGCGCAATATAAAACTGCAACAAAAAAAAAATAGTGCTTAAATATTTTGTACAATTTTCAGTCTACGCTTAGAAATAAATCTAAATGTATGTTTAGTGTTAAGCTGTAACTGAATCAGGCACCGCTCCCAGTTCACTACGAGATTGCCGCCCGCTATGATTGAGACGTTGACATTCTAAGATGGCCGCCGTGGGCTCGATACCATATCACCCGGCCCGCGTCCTTCTTCTGTGTTAGCGGCGCCTCGCCAGTGACGGCCGTGTCGCTGCTATCCGGGCCGTGCGTGCCGCCGCGTGCGGTTGCCAGGGGAGCCAGCTTCCCGCACAGGAACCGGAAAAAGATCCGCACCGGGAGCGGCGGTACCGGGAAGAGTTGGCAGCCCGGCCCCGGTGAGTGCGGGTCATTGGCGGGAGAAGTGGTCCTGTTCTCTAGAGAAGCCACTCTCTGCTTGTTTTCACATCACCCCCGTGTCCTGCCCCACCATCCGCTGGTCCCACCCCAGGCTCGTTATAGCTTTGGTTCTAGTCAGCGCTGCTTTCTTGTGAGGTGGATAAGTCACACCTTTTAACAGCAATATTATATGGAAAGATGCTATGTCTAGTTTAGTTTTCATTGCTAGTTTTTCTTCAAGGCTTACGTTTTTAGGCTTTGTGTGAAGGTGGGGGAGCATTTGTGTTCAGTTTGTGAGGGTATGAGATAATGACCCTCCCTCCCAACATTGATGCCAGCTTGTTGCTGGTGGTCATCGTTATCAATAGTGTATGTCGGTGGCTCAACTCAAAATAGCTAACTATTGGTAGGGGGTGCAACTTTCCAAACACTAAATAATAATTTGCAGTAAAAGCTACTCTTTCGTTCAGTGTTTTTCTTGTCAGCTGAAAATGTAGTGATGTTTCAGGGTTTTTGATTTTTGTAGTATCAAAAAACATTTTGGTTCTGCGCTATCTGATTCCGTTCAAGGTACCGAAGCAATATAAATAGGCAAATAGTGCTAATGTGCTCAGATGAGTGCTATTCTCAGAAGTCTGATTATCCGAAAAAGACGTCAGAGTAAAATGGGCTAATCAGTTGTATGCATTAGATATCTGGCAGTGAACAGTGGCCTTTTTGTGTGAAAGTTCTGACTGCTTTTGTTTTGCTTACTGAATCTACCTGTGCTGCGACTCGAGATTTATTCTTTCCTTTGCCTTTGTATATTTGAGCAATGGTGATAGCAGTGCATTGCAAAGTTAGTTGTATTTGAATGACCTTTCCTAATGTATGATTCAGATGGTTTGATAATGCTGAATGTAGTGAGAGAATGTTCTCACAAGTGACCCGAATCCCACTTAGGTACAAACACAATAAGATGATGATGTCCAAAACCTAGAGTTTGGATGATCTCTTCGTGGCTGGGAATGTTCTAAAATCCAGCAGACTTGTTGATGGAGGAGACTGAGTTTGCGAAGGTTAATTTGAGGAAGGACCGTAGAATGACTGCACTGCATGATTTCTATGAAATTGTGAATGCTGGATTTGGATATTCTGGACAGGGAAAGACATTAAAAATGTCAACACTTTTGGGGTGAATATTTGAAGGATTCTATTTTTGCCTTGTTCAGGAGAGTGTATGGACCCCTACAATTTAGGGGAAGCTCGGGTTCTGCTAGCCCCTGAAGTCTTAAAGTGCATAACGAAGGCACTGACTCGCTTGCAGAGTAGAATGATTTCCCGATCTGCTGCTCAAGAACACCCTATGCAGGGATTGCTCGGTGCTGTGAGTGGTGGGGCGCTCCTCCAATGGTTAGCAGAAGAGCAGTGAGCACATGGAGATGGATTCATTTAGAATCTTCTCAATCCCCTTAGTCACGTGCGAGCAGAGTGACACCGGCGAGTGTGTAAACCAGTTTGCTATTATGCTCCGTTCTCTGTACACAGTGCACGTGGGCGGCACAGTGGTCTTCGTAATAGCCGTGTCTATTGTTCCAGTAAAAGACCACCCTATATGGAAGGCACGCTGCTCATCAAACCCCTCCTCTTTCGCCACGTCCAAATTAATTTCCACCTTAAGCCACAAGCATGTCTCATACAGTGATTCATAATTTCGGGGATGCAAGCGCTGAATGTTGCAGAAAGCATGTCCTGCATGCAGTAGAAAACAAGCATTGGCATAGCCAATAGGTCTCGCCTTTGGGACCTGCTGCATAACTAAATACTTATAAGGTCCCAAAGGCGAGACCTATTGGCTATGCCAATGCTTGTTAGTAGTGGCAGCACCTACTTTCAGCATTAGTTATTTTATATGCATCTTGATTTAGAACCATACTCTTTAAGATCGCTTGTCTAAGATTACTTCTGCTGTACTGTCTCTGTAAGATATTTCAACAGAACTGACGTCTTGCCAATAGGTGCATTACTGGAGTCTGCCTTTAAAGTACCTGCGCGCCAGAGAAGAACATTTCCACTACTGGAATGTTTCGCTTTTTTGACACAAATGCTGTTTTCCGGCTGCAATGATTCGCTATCAGGACATCTTTTCCTTCCTATTTATGCACTGATTCAAATTAGGGGGAAAATGTATTAACACATTGCACTTGGTTTGCGTCACAAAAGTAACAATGGCGCAAACACCCTACACTTATTCAGCTTTGCTTGTGTGCTTCTATGTACGGCATACGTACAAAGTGGGAAAATGATTAAACTACGTAAAAGCATAGTTTTTGCACTGGAAGCATACACTTCCAGAAAAAAACACTATACATGATAGAATGCACACACGCTTATACTATGGTGCAAGAGTGTGAACGTTGATGCATGACAGCATACAGTGCAGCAGCGCTGGTGGAGAGGAAAATAACACCATTTCTAAAGAGATATAGGGGGATATTCTCAAGAACATGCGATAAACATCGCCAAAATAGGCTAACGCAATTTGTCATATCGCCGTCTATCGCAGGAAAATAACTCCGAGTCAGTTCGGGCTGGACTGTTCCCACAAGGAACAGGGTCAAGACTGATTTGCATATGGCTGGGTCCAAACTGGGGTGGTGTGGTGAGCAAAAGAATGATGGATTTAACCCAGATCCTTGTGACTGGGGGTGCATGTTTGCATTGTCCAGCATTCCGTCCATCAATGGTTTCTTTTGCATTTGTCGCCCTAAGTGGGAAGGGTATGCCCAGACGTGGGTCCCGTGCTCACTACACCACTGGATTCAAGGTAGCCTGGCTGATGAAGGGTGATGCCCTGAAACCGGTCCCAGGATGCTTGTTTCCGGTCCAAGGAGGACCTGGCTTGGCAGTTCGTGCTGGACTGTTCCCACAAGGAACAGGGTCAAGACTGATTTGCATATGGCTGGGTCCAAACTGGGGTGGTGTGGTGAGCAAAAGAATGATGGATTTAACCCAGATCCTTGTGACTGGGGGTGAATGTTTGCAATGTCCAGCATTCCGTCCATCAATTGTTTCTTTTGCATTTGTCGCCCTAAGTGGGAAGGGTATGCCCAGACGTGGGTCCCGTGCTCACTACACCACTGGATTCAAGCTAGCCTGGCTGATGAAGGGTGATGCCCTGAAACCGGTCCCAGGATGCTTGTTTCCGGTCCAGGGAGGACCTGGCTTGGCAGTTCGGGCTGGACTGTTCCCACAAGGAACAGGGTCAAGACTGATTTGCATATGGCTGGGTCCAAACTGGGGTGGTGTGGTGAGCAAAAGAATGATGGATTTAACCCAGATTCTTGTGACTGGGGGTGAATGTTTGCATTGTCCAGCATTCCGTCCATAAATGGTTTCTTTTGCATTTGTCGCCCTAAGTGGGAAGGGTATGCCCAGACGTGGGTCCCGTGCTCACTACACCACTGGATTCAAGCTAGCCTGGCTGATGAAGGGTGATGCCCTGAAACCGGTCCCAGGATGCTTGTTTCCGGTCCAGGGAGGACCTGGCTTGGCAGTTCGGGCTGGACTGTTCCCACAAGGAACAGGGTCAAGACTGATTTGCATATGGCTGGGTCCAAACTGGGGTGGTGTGGTGAGCAAAAGAATGATAGATTTAACCCAGATTCTTGTGACTGGGGGTGAATGTTTGCATTGTCCAGCATTCCGTCCATAAATGGTTTCTTTTGCATTTGTCGCCCTAAGTGGGAAGGGTATGCCCAGACGTGGGTCCCGTGCTCACTACACCACTGGATTCAAGCTAGCCTGGCTGATGAAGGGTGATGCCCTGAAACCGGTCCCAGGATGCTTGTTTCCGGTCCAAGGAGGACCTGGCTTGGCAGTTCGGGCTGGACTGTTCCCACAAGGAACAGGATCAAGACTGATTTGCATATGGCTGGGTTCAAACTGGGGTGGTGTGGTGAGCAAAAGAATGATGGATTTAACCCAGATCTTTGTGACTGGGGGTGAATGTTTGCATTGTCCAGCATTCTGTCCATCAATTGTTTCTTTTGCATTTGTCGCCCTAAGTGGGAAGGGTATGCCCAGACGTGGGTCCCGTGCTCACTACACCACTGGATTCAAGCTAGCCTGGCTGATGAAGGGTGATGCCCTGAAACCGGTCCCAGGATGCTTGTTTCTGGTCCAGGGAGGACCTGGCTTGGCAGTTTGGGCTGGACTGTTCCCACAAGGAACAGGGTCAAGACTGATTTGCATATGGCTGGGTCCAAACTGGGGTGGTGTGGTGAGCAAAAGAATGATGGATTTAACCCAGATCCTTGTGACTGGGGGTGAATGTTTGCATTGTCCAACATTCCGTCCATCAATTGTTTCTTTTGCATTTGTCGCCCTAAGTGGGAAGGGTATGCCCAGACGTGGGTCCCGTGCTCACTACACCACTGGATTCAAGCTAGCCTGGCTGATGAAGGGTGATGCCCTGAAACCGGTCCCAGGATGCTTGTTTCCGGTTCAGGAAGGACCTGGCTTTGCAGTTCGGGCGGGACTGTTCCCACAAGGAACAGGGTCAATACTGATTTGCATATGGCTGGGTCCAAACTGGGGTGGTGTGGTGAGCAAAACAATGATGGATTTAACCCAGATCCTTGTGACTGGGGGTGAATGTTTGCATTGTCCAGCATTCCATCCATCAATTGTTTCTTTTGCATTTGTCGCCCTAAGTGGGAAGGGTATGCCCAGACGTGGGTCCCGTGCTCACTACACCACTGGATTCAAGCTAGCCTGGCTGATGAAGGGTGATGCCCTGAAACCGGTCCCAGGATGCTTGTTTCCGGTCCAGGGAGGACCTAGCTTGGCAGTTCGGGCTGGACTGTTCCCACAAGGAACAGGGTCAAGACTGATTTGCATATGGCTGTGTCCAAACTGGGGTGGTGTGGTGAGCAAAAGAATGATGGATTTAACCCAGATCCTTGTGACTGGGGGTGAATGTTTGCATTGTCCAGCATTCCGCCCATCAATTGTTTCTTTTGCAAACGTCGTATTCTCAACACTGCGGTAACATGTGATAGTTTCCCGATAACGCCTCAAATGTCCGCGATACAACTACCGCGACGGCGATAAAAAAGGAAACCCGAACATGAAAAAAGTTGCTATGGGCCCAACTGCGATAAAAATCCAGCGAAAAGCAGCGCCAGGCCTGCAAGTCCCACACGTAAGGCGGGAAAAATCACTATAAAAGCGGCAAAAATGAAATTACAAATAAAACACAAACAACTGCGAAGCACCATGGAGGTAGCCGGAGCAAGCACAGAGGACAACCCGAACCCCACAAGCCCCACGGAGGACCAGCCTGGGACCTCGGGTCAGGGAAGGGCAAGGAGAAGAAGAAGAGGAAGACGCGGTTCAGTCCGCAGGAAAACAGGATCCTGATTACGGAGGTGACAGAACACCATCAACAACTCCTTCGTCACCTCCACTCTGTCATTGGCAACAAAAAATGGAATATGGCAGTCCATCGTGGACAAGGTGAATGCAGACGGAGTGCTGAGGAGGACAATGGAAGAGGTCAAGAGGCGCTGGAATGATGTGAAGCGCAAAACCAAGCTGAAACTCGCCAACAACCGCAAAGCAGCAATGCAGACTGGGGGTGGGAGTCCTGCGCCACAGGAGGAGCTGGATGAGATGGAGGAAATGGTGTCCACAGTCATCAGTGTGGAGACGGTGGCAGGAGTCGGAGGACCGGACACTGCTCAACATGACCTGACACAACAGCAACAGGGTGAGTAACCACCAGGGACTGGGGGGACGGGGGAGATGGGCACAATGGCACACATGCACAAGTAAGTACAGCACATCTGCGGACAAACCATGCCCAAGAGTCACAACTCCGACCAAGAGCCCAATTTACCCAAGTCTGCAACAGCTCAGCACTGTATAAGCACAGAAGTGAAAGGCACACCGCCTGAAAGGGATAAGGGCCAGCCAAATCAGAGCTGAAGGGGCAAATCACCCACAATGCAGCACACACACATAACACTCAGAGCACCTCAACATTTACAACAAAGTGGACCAAACTGCAACACTTTCACAACAGAACAGAGGACACAACTGCTGCCGCTTGTGTGTAGAAAATGGCCATTCGCATTTGGCATAGCAGGAAACTGTGAGATGATAATGGACAAATACAACCTCACATCCGTGATGGTGGCGAAATGTCAACTGTCCAGCATTAAATAGGCATCTCCACACAAACAGTCACAATGTACATTGACATGCAGTCTGTTTGTAAACTTGGCCAATGCGTCAACATACATGTGAACACAATGTCAAACTGCATCTCCCCTTCACATTGCAGAGGGAGAATCATCACCTCCTGCAGAGCAGACCGTACTCCTCATCACCGATGATGAAGAGGACCTACACACCATCGACCCCGACGCCCTCCAACAGCTCATGGACACCCTCAGCACCCCACCCCCAGGAGCAGGGCAGCCCAGCTGCATCGAGGAGAACCCACCCCCTGCACAGACCACACAGCAGGAAGCACCCACCACCACGGCCGTCTCCCAGGATCCCCACGAGCAACACATGGCATTCCAACGCCGTGTGTCGCAGGGCCAGAAGGGGATGGCAGAGCAGGTGCGGGTGGGGTTCGACCTCATGGCAGCCAAACTAGATGCCATACGTGGGTGTCCAAGTCCCATCAGGGACCACCTACAGGCCCTAACGGACACCCACAGTCCGCTCCATGGTCTCCAACAATCCATGGCTGACATCGCCGGAGTCATGACTCGTAGACAAGAACAACTGTCTAGTCAGAGTGGCTCCAGCGATCTCAGCCGTGAGTTGGCCAACATGGGGAGGAACATGGAGAACATGGAGCGGATGCAGGCGGGAAGAATGGCTGCCACGGCTGCACACCAGCGAGATGTAGCAGGGATCTACCATGCCCTGCAGATCCTCATCATGGCAGTGCGGCCACAAGGCCTGGCGCAGATGAATGCTGCTGCCACTACTCCCTCCACATCACCGCCCCCTGATGTGTCAGTGCCTCACAGTGCGGCTGACAATCCACCTCCGGCCCCTGATGTGTCACTGCCACACAGTGCCGCAGACAAAACACCACCACCCACATGTGAGGCACATCACACATAGGAGGACGATGATGAGGATGAATCTGCCGTTGGGCTAAGTAGGAAGCAGTAGCATTCATCTCCGCCATATGGCCTCTTTCTGCTTGGTTCTGCCCTCTGCATCATGCCCAGGAATAACACCCTCCACTGTCCCCCTTAACACTCTGCGACACTCACCTTGGCCCCTGACATTGACTGCCACATTTGTTTAGGCAACCAATGACACAGAAATCAGACTGCGGACTGAACTCCCTCTCCTACGATGTACTTTTCCCTCCCCAAAGGACCCTGGCTGGCCCTCCACGGGGCAACATTGTAAAGTAGCGTGTGCATGGCCAGGTACTGGTCCACCTTCACCACTCCACCGAATGTGATTAAGACATTCAAATTCACACAGATGAGTCATGTCCATGATCAAGCAAGTATGAAAGTATGGATGTATGTAGGGGCAGTGATTCCAAACAACGGTGCTCCCTGGGAACTGATTTCAATGCGCATGTATGTCCGTGACCCAGATAGGCAGTGAGATGACTGGGAATGTGTGAACTAGCTGTGGCCTCATTGCTCCAAAACAACAATCTCGCTATTTCCAAACTTAGCCCCACGTCAATGTATGAAATAGGGCTGTGTGTCACAAAGGCAAAGTCAAAGTTATGTGGAAGCCACAGCTCGGAGCAATGATTGGTTTGAGTGTGGAGCGCTTGGACTCCTGGGATGGTCGGTGCGTAAGTGTGAAGGTCATACCATGCAAGTGAACTACGAGCAAGGACTCCTGTGTGTGGGGTGTGTATACGTTGGTCTCTGGTTAGCGCTGTGCGTAGTGTGGGAGCCGTCAGCAGCTGCTATGGTATCGCTCAGGGGGTGCCGGGCGCATGCATTCCCAAGGTCGGAGGTGCAGATGTGCTACCGCCTTCTAGTTCAGACAGAGGGGCTGTCATCCACAATGTTAGTTTGTCATCTGCTTGCATTCTGGAAATGTGATGGGGATTGGGTGGGGGGATGTCACTGCTTCGCCTTCCGGCATGGTTGAACCCTTACCAGCCATGTACGTGCCCTCACGGTCAGTATTGCATGCTCTGATGTAGCAGTGTTGTTTTGCTGCAGTCTGACAGTGATGGGTGCAGGTAGCTGTGAGGAGGCGGTTGACCACTCACCTTGCACCTATTAGCTGGCACTGATCACTACTCTTGATGGATGACGTCCGTGTACACATGTGACCTGTACATGGCACATTTGACCAGGGGACACCTTGGTGTGTTCCACGCAAGGTGGACCTGCTGGCTTCTAGGCTGGTGTGCATCTCCCAATGTTGCTGAGGTGTCCACTGTGCCCACATCCCCCTTACGGCCATGTTGTTCATGTTGTGGGACTCGACACACAGGGTGTATATTTGCATCAGGCAGGTACATCTCTGACCACAAATGGCACCCTGTTGTCTTTTCCTGAACACCAATGACGGCCTTCATGTCATGTTCATGTACACGTGGGACGCTGATGAGTGGCATGACGTACTACATGTGACACCCTGATATGGCATATCGAATACGTGACGCCCTAAACAGCCTCTCGGTACAGAGGTGACATACACACCATCTCTTCTTGCAACATATGCGAATGTTAGCACTCAATGTTGCACTTACACCCGTCAGAGTAATGTGCTAATGCAGAGGACTGACATGCACACGGGGAATGTGTGTTGCTAAGATTTTATTTGCACATGCTGGTCATGTGGTCATCTTGTACTGTGCCATGATTGCTGTGGACAGTCACAATGTGACGTGCTCATGCGAAGAAATTGTTGATGATTGTGTTCCTTCGGGCTATTCCTGCTGCGGCTGCAGTGGGGTGTGGTCCACCTGCATCATCTTCCTCATCATCGTCCGGTGCTTCTGGGACTTGGATCCATGGGGCATTGGTGCGTACACATATGTTGTGCAATACACAACATGCAGTGATCATCTTGCACACTATTTCTGGGCTGTACAAGAGTCTTCCACCGGTGATGTCCAGGCACCTGAAACGTGATTTCAACACGCCAAATGTGCGTTCAACAATGCCCCTGGTGCGTTTGTGGGCCACATTGTACTGCCTCTGGGCCGGGGTGTTCGGGTCTCGGAGGGGTGTCATCATCCACGGGCAGAGTGCATATCCTTGATCACCTGTGAGAGGTAAGTGAGATTAGTGTTAACTGGTGGTTCTGCATGCTGTGTTGGCAGACATACAAGTTTCGTGGTGTGTGATTTGTGCGACCTTGGGATTCATGTTAGCCATGTATTGCTGCTGGCAAATGTGGTAGGACAATGTGTATTACGTAGCCTCACAGCTGCTCCTCCCTCCCACCGAGCCTATTTACTTGTGTGTGCTGCGCGGTTGCATCACTTGCACTCCTACGGCACACCATTGTCATGCCTGTCTGCGCATGTCCGCAGGACTGACAGCAAGACTGTAATGTTGGCCGTTGAAGGTGGGCGGCCACGTGTGTGTAGGCCTATGGTAAGGATAGGGCGGACACAGATGTGGAGTTCTGGCCTGGCTGAACTCGCGCTGATATTGAGGCTAGGCCTTCGGTTCAGGCTGCGGCAATGTAGATACACACACAACAGTTGGCATGTATGAGCCGAGACCCCGAGCGGTCTCGCGCTCCTTTATTAATCCATTCGGGCGAGGCCGCTCTCCTGGTGCATGCTGCATTGCAACATTGTCGATTACAGGCCGGGTGGGGCAGACACTACTACGGAGACACACGCCATAGTCACTTTTGTGGCCAGGCCGGAACTGAACCACCCCCAGAGCCCAGAACTGAACCACGCCCAGAGCCCCGGGCCATTTCTCCGCACTCCTCACACGCGTGCGCCGCCACCGCGGCGCTGGGATGTCGTGCGCTTCGGAGTACGTCTCCAGACGATCTACCCAGGCTTACCGGCGGCCTGCCTGGGACGGGGGTGGCCCCGTGACTGTGAAGGGCTCCAGTGGCATTACCGAGGACATGCTGTTGGCTACTGGAGGCGGACTTGTGGGGTAGCCCCTCGGGACAATGACTTGCGGCGCACTGAGTTCGGCCCACCGGAAGAGCTGAGCGGGTGTGCAGCCTGCGATGATGCAGCAGGCTTGGTGGCTGGACGGTGACTTGTGGTGCACTGAGTTAGTGGCACCTGAGGCCCTGTGTCCGGCACGGGCCAACCGCCACGTGGCGATGACTTGCGGTGCACTGAGGTAGGCCCACCGAAGAGCTCAGCGGGTGTGCATCATGCTATAATGCTGGAGGCTGGACGGTGACTTGTGGTGCACTGAGTTCGGCCCACCGGAAGAGCTGAGCGGGTGTGCAGCCTGCGATGATGCAGCAGGCCTGGAGGGGCGGACTGGAAAGGATGTGTCTGTTACTTGCTGTACCGCAGTGTGGTCAGAAGGCAGCAGTAGCCAACTTGCAACTCCGCGGTGCGGTGCCGCTGGGTGCGCTGGGGGCCTGTTGCGCAGAATCCAGCGATCGACTGTGGAGGCTGCCAAACTCGCGGAGCCCGGCCTTGGAGATTGCACCGGCACGTGGTGGGCCCTCTTGGAGAGACGCCGGTGGCGGCAGGTGAGCAGTGAGGCCTGGGTGCGCAGGGGCGGGCATTCACCGCTGGGCGCAGGTCGGGTCTGGGGATCAGCGGGCTGGGGTGCGGCAGGCGCACAGGATCGCGCAGGCACCACCGGTCACGACGGCGGCCTCGTGGCAGGGTGAGGGACGCCGCCCTGGCAGACACGCCACTGCAGGCGATGACGAGATGTGCGCCGGGTGGCGTGGGACGTAGCCACCTCGTCGCCGGTGTGATTTTGCCCATTGTAGGTGGTCGGCCACGTGTGTGTAGGCCTATGGTCAGGATATGGCGGACACAAAGCCACACGCAGTAGTTACTTCGGTGGCCGTCCCGGAAGTGAACCACTCCTTGAGCCCCGGCCTATTTAGTCACTCCCCTACGCTGGACTGGCGTGCGCCGGGCCTGCCCACTACGCTTACGCTTACAGGGGGCCGACATGGCTACTTGTCCAAGGTGTTCCCCACTGCCTGTGATGACATGGTTGCGTCCACTGTCCACGACACTACAGACTCCAGCAGTATGTGTCCACATGGACATGTCTGTGCTCTGAATACTCAAGACTGTCCAGCACATCACCTCCACACTTGGCATTGTGTGCATTGTTATTCATAGGTCCATTGCCTCCTTCGCACAATCGTGGTTCCCACCTCTCCCCACATTCTGCAAATGTGTGGCAGAGGGGCTATGCCTTAGTGTATGGTTTGTCCACATTTCTGGCCCCTCTTACCACGGTTACTTGTGTTGTCGTGTCTGGCAGGTGTGCATGTTGGTTGGCATGTTGAATGTGATTTTGTTACGTGTCCATTCCCACAGTTGTGCGTTGTGTGATTGTGGAATTGAGGTGTGTGGTGTGTTCCGTTGGTACTTACCAACGAGCAGTCCATTTCCATAGGTGCCATCCTGAAAGCGCTGGTTGATGATGGACTGTCGGAAGATGTATGAATCATGCACACTGCCTGGGAAGTTGGCGACGACATTGGTGAACAGTCCCCGGTGGTCCACTATTGCCTGCACATTGATGGAATGCGTGTGCTTCCTGTTGCGGTAATTGTGTGCAGTGTCGGCAGGGGGCACAAGTAGGACATGTGTGCAGTCGATTGCCCCCAACACGTGCGGGAATCCAGCTATGGCGTAGAAGCCTTGCTTGGTCTCCAGCTGTTCCTGCGCAGTGTGGGGGAAGTGAAGGTGCTGGGGTATGAAACTGATGATGGCATCCAGGACAGGTGTGATGGCCTTTGATAGGGCTGGCTGTGAGACTCCTCCGACTCTGGCAGTTGTTGGTTGGAAGGTACCAGAGGCCAACAGGTGCAGCACAGCCAGCAGCTTTGTCTGCGGAGGGATGTTGGTTGTCCGCTGTGTTGGTACCGTCAGCCTGTGGGCAATGTGGGTCATGATGCGGAGGATGGTTGTCCTTTTGAGCCTGTAGTGGGCAATGACATCCTCTGGCGTTAAGTCTGTGAGGCTGATGCGTTTTCGGAAGGTCCGCTGTCTTGTTCTGCGCTGCCTCGGTGGTGGTCCGGAGGTGGTGGTGGTCCTGGGGGTGGGGGTGGTCCTGGGGGTGGTGGCGGTGGGTGTTGTGGCCCTCTTGGGTCTCCAAGCTGCATGATTAGTAGCTCCATGGCATCTGTTTGTCTTCAGATGTGGCTCTGGCCTGGGCTCCCTTTGTACTGCAGGTTTTCGTCCTACTTAAGACCAGTAAAAAGCAGGTGTTAAGTCCCTGCTGCTAACGCGCCTTATCACCTGTTTTTGTCCGGCATCGCAGATCTGGCTGGTCGTTGAGAATATCGCGAAGTGGTGTTTTCGTGTGTTTTTGCACGGGAACGCCTACTCTGCATATCATTAGCGTTAATTGTCGCTCTCATCCGTGGCGATGTGTTTTGCGGCAGCTATCGCAGGAAAACTGGCGAGGTCGGCAGTTTGCACCAGCTTGTGAATAAAGCGATAAGTCTATCGCCACTTTTGCGGCGCTAAAGTGCCGATAAATCGGCGATGACTCCTTGAGAATATGCCCCTCGGTGCTGTTTGTTTTTCTCCCTTCGACAACGCAGCCCAGCATCTTTCTCTGCTGCATTGTGTTGCGACAAAGTTAGTAAATTTGGCCCTAGGAGTATAAGAAGGCAGAGTCCTGCATAAACTGTTTACGTTGCTTTCATGGTCTGTTCCTGACACAAGCTCTGACAATATTTTAGAAAACAATGCAAGATAGATTGGAACTCTCCCCCAGATCTGATTTCAGGGGATGGGTGAGCCAGAGTAGCAGTGATGATCACTGGTTGTCCTGGGCCAGCTCCAGGAGCCCTCCATTCCCATCACCAGGTAAAGGTAGCAATGGAGAGTACCAGTTTGGCAGTATTGGCATCCTTCAACCTAGTCTCAGTAGAAGTGTTGGAGACCTTGGTAGGGTAGGAAAGTAACTTAGTGCATGATGTGGAGAGAACTAGATTTGAGTCTTCTCTCAAAACACTATGTACTGCCAATTACTCTTCTTAAGTGTGTAGATGTCTATGCAGGCAGGTGAGCACAGCTGGAAGAAGCTTTTATTTTCCTGATGAGGAATATAACTAATGAAAGGCTTTATTTGTGCACCCCATGAGGAACATCCCCGAAGTGGTTTCTTTGACTCCAGCCAAGATTGAGCTACATCAAAGCAGTAGAACACCTGGATGTAATAACAATTCTTGGTTGCTCTTGATTTGTCAAGATTTTTTCAAGCAACTTAGATGTACCATATTTTTTTATAGTTCCAGTGACTGTTGTCACAAGACCATGGGGCATATTATCAAGAACAGCGTTAAAATTATCGCCGCTTTAGCGGCAGGAAACTGCCGCTAAAGCGGCGATAACGGGCTTGATAATATGCCCTTGAGAATTCCAATAGAAGCCCAGGTTCACACCAGAACATAGGCTTCTATTGGAATTCTCAAGGGCATATTATCAAGCCCATTATCACCGCTTTAGCGGCAGTTTCCTGCCGCTAAAGCAGCGATAATTTTAACGCCGTTCTTGATAATATGCCCCCATGTTTCTTGGGAAATGCCCTGATCTCTGGAAATTGATTCACTTGTCCAAACCCCCTTAGCTGGATCATAGAGCTTCTATATTAAAAAAACACCAAGACTTCCTCAGATAAGCAGTGCAACCATTGAAAACTATTGAACTTTACAGGTTCGCATGACATGGTTATATTACATTGCTTATCCATTTTATGTTCCACTCATTCCCTGGTGCTTTTTAAATGGGAGGACAGCAGTGGCTTGTTATAGGTGGGAGAAAGATAAAGGTGTAATTCTCTATAGCTGAGCTCCCATAGAACCTAATCAAAGCTATTCACGGGCAGCGCTGAAAAAAGTACCCAGGGGCTTATTTACAAGCCCCTTGCGCCACTTTTGCGTCACTTTTCCCATGTTAAAAGTGACGCAAAAGTGGCGCAAGGGCCTTGTAAATCTGCCCCCCAGAGTCTGCCACAAGCTTATCATTTGGTTGCTCGGATTAGCCCAAGTTAAAAACCTCCTGGGTGTAATGTTGGAGAAATAATCAGAAAACTAAAATATTGGAGAATGCGAACATAACTTCTAAACCAACTGACAAATAATGTGTGCCTGTATAAAACAATATGGACATACTAGGATTAATTCATTATCAAATGAAAACTGTGCTACTTTCTTAAAATAATGTATCTTAAGGATCCATTACGTTTGGATTGGTAGACCAATGTATTGAAAAGTAGTATGTTACAAAGGGAAATGTGTATGTTAATACATTTTCCCCCTAATTTGAATCAGTGCATAAATAGGAAGGAAAAGATGTCCTGATAGCGGATCATTGCAGCCGGAAAACAGCTTTTTGTGTCATAAAAGCAAAACATTCCATTAGTGGAGGGAGTAGGTTTCATGAGAGGGAAGAAGGAAAGCAGGGACCTGTGTGAGGAAGTAGGGTCTGACAAAAAATGAGAAAAGGTAGACTGTTAGATAAAATCCAGGACAAACCAGATAGAAACAGGTACCCAGGACCACAAACAGAAGGTGATACACATAGATACCATATAGTTCAAATTTCATAAAGATTTCAATGGTACTGCTTGCAAACATTTTTTTATTTCCAGTCACGTTTAGATTGAGCCATTTACATATGCATCATTCCACATAGAGCAGACCTGAACATGCCAAAAGGGCCTTGCATTGGTGCATTTGCAAGTTTTCTTTCTTCTCAGTGAAAATGTTTTGGTGCATGGGTAAATCCATTTCCACACCTGGATATGTTCCCGGCGCATTCTGACCATGGAAGCAAATTTACTCCTGCCAATGATAAAAGTACATCTCATTTTCATGTTGGGAGTGGATCATGAATGCACACAAAGTTTACAGAACATCCTTCTCTGGAATGCCCACCCAGCACACATTTGAACAGATTTACTTAAGACTTATTACACTATATGCTGAACAGTGTATAGCGATGGAGCAGGGTTTCGCAAAAATGAAACCTGCTCGGAATTGATACCCCCATAATACGTACTAACAGTAAGTAGTTGTTAAAAAAAAAAACTAATGTACACCCAACACGAACATAAGGGAAATTGCTTTGCGCATGTCTGAACTAACACGTAAACAAAATGATATTGTAATAACATTTGTGATTTGAGAAAAACGAGAAGCGTTGGATAAATAGGCTGCATATGCTTCAGTAATCTGCATGTTGCATTCTGTTTTGAACTAATAAATAATACTAATTTGGCACAAAAGCTTACGCTAGGTAACATTAATGGGGAACAATGCAAGGTGGGTGGTAAACAGTGAAGGTTTCATTATCATATAATTAATAAATGTTCATTTTCATTTATTTTAGTGTGCTAGATGAAGCAGTCATCTTTCTAAACTTGGCTAAAATGGGAAGGGGAAGGCACGAGGAGTGAGTTCGCTCTATCAGAAGCAAGACAGACGCGCAGTGCACCGCAGATGACATGAGAAGGGTGAAGGCCGAGTGTCGAATGACTGCCAAAACCAGTGCCCAAGCGTGGGACCGGAGAGACAGACTGCGGGTGATGTTAAAGAAATGAATGAAATTGTTAAATTTTGTATTATATGTAATAAAGTGAGAACAAGCTGAGAACCATACCCTGGGAATGAATATGAACAAAGGAGTAGTTGAAAGAAAGGTGAAGTCACAGTGGTGTGACAACGCCACCTCCCAAACCCACCAATCCCTTTGCGAGATTTAGAAATGTTTGCAACAATTGTGGGATGGACATGTTAGTTTAAGGGTATAATTGGGGTGCCTTTAGGGGTGTGGTTAGAAGCTTAGGCTGGCAGGAGAGAAAGAGGGGAGATGCGTCGCTGTCCGTCGGTTTGCAGAGAGGCCTAGCTGTTCCTGACCTGTCCCGATCCTGTTCTTCTTATCCTTTGCTTCCTGATCCTATGTCGGGGAACCCCCATCATCCCCTAGGCCGAGGGGCTGGTTTTCTTACAGACCAATAGGTTTGTATTTAGTCTAACTTGTTCTCAGAATTTATCTTATTGATGTATTTTGTCCCTGAATCTTTTGTCTCTCCACCTAGCCACTCCGTCAATTATATGTATTATTAGATGATACAATTGTCTCTTCATCTATCCCCTCCGTTAGGTATATGATGTTTTGCATATATATTTTTTGCTGAAACTTTTGTCTCTTACTCTATCCACTCCTTCATTGCATAAGTCATTGCTATGTTTGGATGAGTTCGTGTTTTCCATTTGTACTGCATATGTAAAATTTCTCCTCACGTGAGATTCAGTGTTTGTATTGTGTAACCAAATGCAGTTGAGCATAATCTTTAATTTCTTGAGATAAAATTCATTATTAACTTCACCGAGAGTCTGTGATAATTTTAGATTTATTAAATGGTTGGTAAGTTAGAAGTTAATCATTGCCATCAACTATTCAACTAATTGGTCCATCGACCAAGTAGAAGGAAAGTTGATGATAAAAGTTAGCTGTGATGTTATAATTTAACTCATGAAAGGAAAATAATTGATCGTACATATAAATTGACCCCAGCGCATCAGGGATTCTGGGTGAATGTGTATGGGCGATTGTATTATGATGTATTGAGTATTGATCCCTGATAATTATTGGATTAGCCCTGGATCAGTTTCCTGGTAGGACGGTTTCATTATTGATTAGTTTCGTAATGATTATTGATTATTGATTGTATGTTCTTAACACGCAGAGTTAGCGTCATGTTCTATGTTGTCTAGAAGTACAGGTACGGAGTTACTTGAGGAATCCCGGGAATGGAATTTAGCCTGAAGTAGGCAGAAGAAGAGTGTGGTAAAGAAGCCACACTGCAGAAGTACTTTGTCTGTTGTAATAATACCTAAAAGCTACGGAGGGCTGTAGGTGTTATATTAGGGAAATTTCGTGTGTAAGTGGAGTGACTGAAATAGTGAAGTGTCCGCTTCCGAAACTCTGGCTTTATCCCCAGGAGAGTAACAAGACCCTTTTTCATGCCAAAAAGTCCTCTTGTGAAATCCTGGCCTTATCCTTAGAGGAGTAATAGGTCCACCCGGAACTTGTTTGAAGAGTAAAATAGCGCTGGTCGTTATTAGGACTCGTAGTGAGGAAACCTCTTGAAAAAGCGAAAAACTATCTCTTTATTTAGTGGAACAGACAAAGTAGCATTGTTTTATGTTGTTACTAATAACATTTTTGATTAAGAGTGCTTAGAAAATATTGCCGTATTATTTTGTAAAGGGAGGATCAGTAGAAGGAGTAATACTGATGTCAGAAACAGCTGCGCTGGCATTGGTCAAGCAGCAGGCGTGTACTGAGCTGTGATTGGTTGGTTGGTGTGAGCCGCGCTAGTATTGGTTGAGATTTTGCGGACGTAACAGTATTGTGATTGGTTGGTTGGTGTGAGTCGCGCTAGTATTGGACGAAAGTTAACCAATCGAAAAAGAAAAAATTACGGAAAGGTTGTTGTTATTTTTATATGATAAGATCCATTAGCGGAAAGAGTCAGAAAATGAAGTTGATAGAGAAAATAAAGAATTTCTTTAAAAAGGACAAACCAATTGTGACTAGAGAGGGAATTCCAATTCCACCTCCAAAGACGCCTGCTTCCTTTATGATTTTGGAGCGAGGATATCATACGTGTATGTGGTTGGAAAATTGGGTGGTGTATACAAAGGATGATGGTGTTCTAGCTTTCCCTCAGTATGGTACATTTAATGTAAGGATATTGCAGAATTTGAGAAATCGAATGGATTCATTAGAACCGAATCCTAGGTTGACACAGTACGAAGCCTTGGAGGAATGGGAAGTTGAGGCATTTGAGAGAGAAAAATATAGAATGGGTAACAGAGGTCATAGGAATATGATGTTCAGATATCCTTTTGAGAATAGGGAAGAGAAGCTGAAACAATGGAGGAGAGCTGTGGTAACGGAAGGGTTATACCCAGTTTTAACAGTTGATGAGCAAACATGAAGTAAATTTAAAGAGAAAAAGAAGAATATAGAAACTTCAAGTGCAAGAGATGGTGTAAATGATTCTGATGATGAGTTACTAGAGGATATTATGATCAAAAGACCTCCGCCATATCGAGGAAATTCAGTTGAAGTGACTCCGAATGCACCCTTTGTGGGAAATACATTGATCCCACAGATTGTAGACATGGCTAGGATAATGAGAGAAAAAGAGTTTGAAATGCTAAACAAGGCAAATGTAGAGCAGATTCAGAAAATAAACCAGTTAAGTTTAAATGCAGAGGCGTTGGCGGTACCGGTTACAATAGGTCCTGTAGTTCCTTTGTTTGGAGAAAACCCAAATACACCTAAAGTACATACATTAGCAGTTCCAATGGGTAATGTCAGGAGCGGATTGGAGACGATAATCAATGAGAAGAGACAGGCTGACACCAATGTTACACTATTGGATCTTCCAGTTTGCGAGATGATAACAGAAACCCCTAGAAGAGACATACAAATGAGTCCAAGAAGAATAGAGACAAATGTCACTCCAATGACAGGGAGTTCAGCAGGTCTTTCATCAGAAGAATTGAATGATTGGATAAAGGAAAGGGAAAAGAAAGAAAAACAAACACAGAGTATAAATGCGAGCCAATTGAAGGTAGATTTGGAAGAAATGATTATTGGTACGATCAGTCCAGACAGGTTAGGGACTTATCGAGATGATGAATTGTTGTTCTTGTGTAAAAGCATTACTTGGAGAGCGAAGAATCTTCATGAGAAAATATCTGAAGCTGCTAGTGAGTATGGAATAGACATAGAAAAGTCAAAGGTATTGCAGAAATCATACAGATTGGCATTTACTGAAAAAGATTTGGAGAGTTTGAATGCGTCTGGAAAAAGGTTACAGATAAAAGAGTTGATGAACATTTTGAAGAAATGCAGAGATGTAGATCGATGGAGAAATAGATGGGTAAGAAAGAAGGAAGAAGCAGCTAGTAAAGGAGTGTCTATGTTCCCGTTAAAAGAAACAGAACAGGTTGAAAGGGCGTGTCCGATGAGAGAAGTACCAGGTGGCGGATATGTTCATGTTCTGTGGACAAGGCAGGATATATTATCATTTACAAATGATCTCCCCAGACTAAGAGAGAAACCCGTGGAATGGTACAAACAGGTAGAAAGATTTGTGAAGGTCTCGAAGGTTTTGTTGAAGGATTTAGTTGGGTTGTTTGAAATTGTTGTTCCGGCAGACTTATGGACAGAATGTAAGATCACGGTTGATTGGCCAAAGGATGAATATCCTAGGGATGCTAAAACAGGTGCACCATCAGAGGAGGTGATGAAAAAGTACAATCAGGTAATCATGTTTCTGAAGGGGAAAATTTCCCCAAAGGAAACACATTGGGTTAAAATTGACAGGACCACACAGGAACCAAAAGAATCAGTGCACGCCTATTATGAAAGGTTGTTGCAGGTATTCAAACAGTATAGTGGATTCGAAAATATTGGAGACAAAGACATGGGACATTTCGTGTATCATTTTGTGTTCGGATTAAAACCAGATATTAGTAATATGATTCAACAGCATTTAATTTGCTGGCAGAGCAAAACGATAGATGAAATTTTAAGGTATGCAAAGTATTGTAGTGATGATATTGAATCAAGACATAAAAAGTTAAAAGAGAAAATGATGTGGGCACAGGTGAAAGTGGCAGAACAACAAGAAGCAAATAATAATCCTCAAACCAGTAATCAGATGGGTGGTCAGAATCAAAATGGACAGAATTTCAGTGGAGGCAAAGGTAGGGGAAAAATGAGTAAAGAAGAAGCTATGAGGAAATTTCCTTGCCATGCGTGCGGAAAGCTTGGACATTGGAAGAATGAGTGTAGATCCGCTAAAAAGATTAATGGGGGAAATCAAAATTTGATTCCACAGATGCAGAATGAGGTGGGTGTAAATCAACAGCAGCAGCAGCAGATAGTTACTCAACAGTTACAGGTGCCGCAAGCTCCCATGCCAAATAATGTGAATGCTCAAGTGCAGAGGTACAGTGTGAACGCTGGATATCACGGAGGTGACCAGGTTGGTAAGAATCAAGGTGTGATTCCGCAGTATTGGGTGCAGTGCAATGGGAGTGATTCAGACTCATCTCAATGACGGTGCCTGAGTGGGGAGGAAGAGTGAGTACTTGGCGCATCTTTGGCGGTAGATCAGTCAGGTCCATTTGTTGACGGAAAGGTGGAAGGTAATGACATTATATTTTTAGTGGATACTGGTGCTACCCGTTCTACGGTGAGAGCAGCAGAAATTCTAAACCTACCCCTCTCGGGAGAAACTATCTAAGTTGTAGGAGTCTCAAATAAGCACATTAGCACACCTGTTACAAATCCAATTGAAGTTCACATTGGTAACTTCAAAGACATGCATCGGTTTGTGGTATGTGATCCAAGCCCAGTAAATCTCTTGGGAAGAGATTTGCTATGCAAGATGAACTGCACCATCTATTGTACAACAGATGGAATTGCATTTCAGACCCCTGATGAGGATGTTGAATTTAAAATGATGCTAGCGAAGCAAGGAACAGCAGTGGATGAATTATATTCACTTCTCACAGAAGAAAGTTTGCCTGAAGAATTAAAAAGTACTGTGAAATCTGATGTGTGGGATTTTTCAGGAAAAGAGAGTGGCCTAATCACAAAGATAGACCCAATTCAGATTACAGTAAAGGATGGTGCTATATATCCAAATACACCACAGTAATAAATGAGTCCAGAGGTAATTGCAGGAGTCACTCCTGTGATTGACCAAATGATTGAACAAGGAATTTTAAAAGAAATAATGAGCAGTCCCTGTAATTCACCTATCATAGGTATCAAAAAGCCCAGTGGGAAATACCGGATAGTGCAGGATTTGCGAAAAATTTATAAAATTGTTGTACCATGTTGTCCAGTAGTACCAAATCCGGCCGTGATTCATCAGCTCCCATGTGATGCTGAAAGGTACACAGTTATTGATTTGTGCCAAGTTTTTTTCTCAACTCCTTTGCATCCGGAAAGCCAATATTTGTTTGCATTCCGGTTCGGAGACCGTGTTTTGGCATGGTGCCGAGTTCCTCAAGGGTATACAGAAAGCCCCTCAATTTTTAATCAGATCTTGAAAAAATGTCTGGAGAATCTAGTCATGCCAGGTAATTCGGTTTTGGTTCAATATATTGATGACCTATTAGTGGCATCAAAGACACGAGAGGCATGTGTGACAGACACAATTGCCTTATTGAACCATTTGGCAGAAAAAGGACACAAAGTGTCCCCAGCAAAATTGCAATTTTGTAAACAGGAAGTACAGTACCTTGGACACAAAATAGAAAAGGGAGTCAGGAAAGTAACTCCAGAAAGAATCAGTGTGATCAAACAAATGATTCCACCTAAAACACAGAAAGAAGTGTGAATGTTCTTGGGAATGGTTGGATACTGTCGTCAGTGGATCTGTGGTTTCTCAATAATTGCAAAACCTCTACAGAGGTTAACACGAAAAGATGTGAAGGATCCGATTGTCTTGGATGATGAAAGTATGGAAGCGTTTGTAAAATTGAGAAGTAGTCTGTGTCATGCACCTGCATTGGGAATGCCAGATTATTCTAAAGAGTTTGCATTGTACTGTTGTGAGAGAGATGGGTGTGCACTCTCAGTCCTAACACAGAAACATGGAATGGCACGACGGCCAGTAGCATATTTGTCGGCTACTTTGGATTCTGTGGCTGCAGCGTTGCCAGGATGCTTGAAAGCAGTAGCAGCTACTTGTATGAGTCTGGAACAGAGTGAACCAATTGTGATGGGATATCCAGTTAAAGTGTATGTGCCACATTCTGTTGAGATGCTTTTGACCCGTACCAGGACACAGTATCTTACATCTAGTCGGCTGACTAAGTACGAGAGAGTGATTCTGGATGCTGAAAATGTGACTGTGGTAAGGTGCACGACTGTGAATCCAGCAACTTTGTTGCCTAATTCTCGGTGTGAGGAAGTGAGAGAGGAAGCTGATCATGATTGTCTGGATGTGACTGAATATTGCACCAAACCTAGGCCAGACATAGAAGATTGTCCCTTGGAGGAATCAGATTGTGAAATGTTTGTTGATGGATCCTGTTTGAGAAATGAAAAAGGTGAATTATGCACTGCCTATGCTGTTTGCACCATAGAAGGGGTTCTTGAAGCATCCTATTTGAGGGGAGTAAACTCCGCCCAAATAGCTGAGCTGATAGCTCTGATTAGAGCATGCAAAATTGCCAAAAGCCTAAAAGTAACAATATTTACAGACAGCCAATACGGATTTGGAATTGTTCATGATTTCGGCCAGCTATGGATGCAAAGGGGATCTCTGACCTCTTCAGGTTCCCCCATTAGAAATGGTAAAAATGTAAAAGAAATATTGGATGCTTTACAATTGCCCAAAAGAATTGCAGTAGTCAAATGTGCCGCACATAAATCAGGAGATGATTATGTGACGAAGGGCAACAGATATGCCGAGCAAATGGCACGTTACTGTGCACGAAATCCAATGGCTTTGAACAGATCAATTGATAAGGGAAATACCGAACGCCATCTTTTGTTTACAACCACATTTGAAACATGAGAAGAAGTTAGACAGATGCAGGAAGAAGCAAGTGATGAGGAAAAAGAAAGATGGAACAAAACAGGCTGTAGCAAAAGAACAGAAGATGACCTATGGGTCTATCTTGATGGGAGACCAGTGTTACCAGATTCCTTACTTTCCCATATGGCCGGAGTTTACCATGGAATTGCACATGTCGGAAGAGATGCAATGATCAGACTCTTCAAGCAGTCATGGTATAATCCAAAGTTCAGGGTCATTGCAGAAAGCCTTTGTCAGAGGTGCGTGATCTGTCAGCAGAAAAATCCAGGCAGAAATACAGTTGTAAGTTGGGGACGAATTGGGAGAGCAGGAGGTCCATTTACCTGGCTCCAGCTTGAGTTTATTGAGCTTCCCCCGTGCAATGGGCTGAGATACGTATTGGTCATTGTCTGTCTGTTCTCTCGCTGGGTGGAAGCCTATCCTATGAGAAGGAATGATAGTCTCACTGTGGCTAAACTACTTTTGAGAGAACTAATGCCTAGATTTGGAATTCCAGTCACTTTGGAGACAGATAGAGGAACACACTTCAATAATGAGATAATTCGGCTAATTTGTGCAGCATTTAAAATTGAGCAGAAGCTGCATTGTGCCTATCGACCCGAAGCCTCTGAAGTAGTTGAGCAATTAAATGGCACTATAAAATCAAGATTAGGAAAAGGGTGTGCATCCACATCACTGAAATGGCCTGACGCTTTACCCCTTGTACTGATGAGTCTAAGAAGTATTGCTGACAAAAAGACTGGATTAAGTCCTCATGAAATTCTCATGGGAAGAGCAATGAGACAAGTATATATACCAGCAAACAAACTAATGAGTATATCTGATCATCTAGTGCTTGACTATTGCAGAGGATTAACTGAACTGGTACGTTCTGTGTCTCACCAGGTTGGAGAAGAAGCCACAACGATACATTGAAATCAAGCTCTTGATCTGAGTCCTGGTGATTGGGTTTTTATCAAGAAACACGTAGGAAAATCGTGTTTAGAGCCCAGGTGGCACGGACCTTATCAAATCATACTGGTGACGACAACGGCAGTGAAGTGTGCTGGCTTGCCAAATTGGATTTATGCAAGCCATACCAAACGAACCCTAGATCCACTTGAAAGACCGAAGGAGCAACAACTGGTGAAAGAAAAACAAAGACCAGTGCTTGAAGTGTGTGAAGCTGATGAATCTAGAGTGATAGATTCTGACGAACAACCAGATGGTGAACAGCCGAGCACAAGTCAAGTAGAGTGGGCGCAAGATTCCAGGGTTCGAGAGACTGCCTTTGAGCAAGAAAGAAGCGAGTTTACTGTTGATCCAGAAGAAAGTGAACTCCCAGCAGAACTTGAAACAGATGAGATTGTTCTTGATCCAGAAGGAAGTGAGTTCACATTTGAAAGAGAAATTATTGCTGAATCGGAAGAACCACAAGAAACTGAAACTCAGGAAGAAGAACAATCAGAAGTGAGAACAAATAAAAGGATCTGTGAAACAAATGCAGAAAATGACCAAGTGATCAAAGCAAAGAAACCCAGAAAGGATGAAAAGTGACCAAGTGGAGTGAAAAGACTGAAATACACTCTTGTGAAAAGAAGGTTAAGAAAAAGACCAGAACAAAGCAATGAGGTCTCAAGTCAGACAGAACAAGAAGAGTCAGGAAAAGAATTAGTACGAAAAACAAGAAGAGTGAGAATACCCAACAGGAAATTCAGAGCACCTGAATGGACCTATGTTATTCTAGAAGAAATTGAAAGTTCAGATCCAAGTGAAAAAAAAGATAAATCTGACACTGAGCAAGTTGATGAAAACAAGCTAAGACCTCCTTAAAGAGTTATGACAAACTTAAGGTGCAACCTTGCTGATTAAAAGAAAATTGAAACAGAGACTCGAAGAAAATTGAAGAAAAAAGAATAAAAGAAGGGGGTAAAGACGAAAGCCTTGAAGTGTAGTATTTACACTACTATTTTTTAAGATATTTTTAAAAATAGCTTAGAATATTATAGGATTAGATAGATTTTTATTTTTTTCCTAAGAAACAAAATGGCTGAAGCAGAAGTGACTGAACTTCCAAAATCTAATCTAAAATGTAGATGTATTAAAGCTTGCTTATGTAGTGTCTTGATGTTAACATTTATATGGTTATTATTAACTGTCCTTGTACCTATTCTAATGGTAACTAATAATGGAAACAATACTAATAATGTAACAAAAGAAAGAATGAATGATGTCACTAATGAGATTCCTAATACTAACTTAGAACCGTTGGATGGAAGTATTCTCCATCATGATAAATCAATTGGTGATTTCTCGTTAAATGTCTTTACTAAATTACTTTACAAGTATATTAACACAATGAATGTAAGTGATTGTTACGTGTGCATGCAATTACCTTCGTCTGTCTCAGAAGGGGTGACTTATCACCACCTTCCGTTAACCTATGGTCTGTCTTGCAGTATACTCACAAGCCTGTTTTACGTGACGGGAAAGCTCGAGTACTATTTTTCCAATATACATTTTGTATTTTCTGAAATTCCTATTATTAAAGAACTAAATAAGGTTTTGAGTGGTAAAAATGCGCGATATATGGGGAAATGTTTCCATATTACCAAAACTTTACACATAGAATATGCTTATAAGAATAATTTAACCTGTAGTTTGCGGGTAGAAGAGAAGATTTTTATAGAAATGGTAGAACAAAGAAGAGAAAGTTCTAAAAGGAAGGCTGCTGAACAGAAGTCACGGGTACCACCATGGGATTTTAGGGAAGGAAATTATAAGAAAGGCGAAGGGTGCGCAGCAATGTCCCTGAACTGGTCACAGAAGGGAAACATTTGTTTGCTTAGAACAAAAACTAACTATAATAATTATTTTATTGGTTCTAGTGAATGTGAGCATACTTTCCAAATCACTGGAGGTTGGGGATTGAAAGGTGGAACTGATCCTGTTTTTTCAGGAATTTATTATGTGTGTGGTAAGAAAGCCTATTATAGGTTGCCCTCACATTGGTATGGTAGTTGTTATTTTGCTATTGTCTTCCCCAAGGTCTACCATATGGATCGAAGCAGTCATAAACTGAACGAAGTAAAGCAAGGACTAACACGTAACAAAAGAGCAAGCTTTTCAGAAATAGTAGGAGATATTTTTGGTGCACTGATACCCTCAGTTGGAGTTGTTCTGAATTCACATAAAATTAGAAAATTGTCCACAGTGGTTGATCGGTTATCTACAGATACCGCTGGTGTGTTCTTGATGATTGACACAGAAATGGTTGCAATCAGGTCAATGGTTTTGCAAAATCGACTTGCCCTTGATATATTATTGGCAAAGGAGGGTGGAGTCTGTCTAATGTTGAAAGTCCAACATTGCTGCACATATATCCCTGATAAAAGCAAAGGAATCGAGGGATATGTAAAGAATATTACAAAATTACATGAAGATTTGGCCCAACTGGAGGTTGATGGTGTTTGGGAGAGACTGGGTAAAAGTTTCTCCACTATAGGTAAATGGTTTTCTACCTTTGGAAGTAGTATATTAGGAAGAATAATAATACCAATGGTTTCAGTAGCATTAATAATCTTAGTAATAATAACAACATATACGTGTTGTAAGAGTAAGAATAAAAGAAAAGAAGTGACAGAATCAAAGAATAAACGAAGAGCAAGAAAGAGAAAAAGAGAAGAAATAGAAATAGAGGAAATGAGAAGGGAGTACTATGACTTGATGAAAGATTTGGATGAGGGTGCCATAAAAAGAGAGAAGAATACAGAGATATAAATGATTATGGATGGCACTCGGTACGGTAGGTATCTTATGATGGCTCCTATAAGCCATCAGAGGGGGGAATTGATGGAGCAGGGTTTCGCAAAAATGAAACCTGCTCGGAATTGATACCCCCATAATACGTACTAACAGTAAGTAGTTGTTAAAAAAAAACCTAATGTACACCCAACACGAACATAAGGGAAATTGCTTTGCGCATGTCTGAACTAAAACGTAAACAAAATAATATTGTAATGACATTTGTGATTTGAGAAAAATGAGAAGCGTTGGATAAATAGGCCGCATATGCTTCAGTAATCTGCATGTTGCATTCTGTTTTGAACTAATGAAAAATACTAATTTGGCACAAAAGCATATGCTAGGTAACATTAATGGGGAACAATGCAAGGTGGGTGGTAAACAGTGAAGGTTTCATTATCATATAATTAATAAATGTTCATTTTCGTTTATTTTAGTGTGCTAGATGAAGCAGCCATCTTTCTAAACTTGGCTAAAATGGGAGGGGGAAGGCACGAGGAGTGAGTTCGCTCTGTCAGAAGCAAGACAGACGCGCAGTGCACCGCAGATGACATGAGAAGGGTGAAGGCCAGAGTGTCGAACGACTGCCAAAACCAGTGCCCAAGCATGGGACCGGAGAGACAGACTGTGGATGATGTTAAAGAAATGAATGAAATTGTTAATTTTTGTATTATATGTAATAAAGTGAGAACAAGCTGAGAACCATACCCTGGGAATGAATATGAACAAAGGAGTAGTTGAAAGAAAGGTGAAGTCACAGTGGTGTGACAACGCCACCTCCCAAACCCACCAATCCCTTTGCGAGATTTAGAAATGTTTGCAACAATTGTAGGATGGACATGTTAGTTTAAGGGTATAATTGGGGTGCCTTTAGGGGTGTGGTTAGAAGCTTAGGCTGGCAGGAGAGAAAGAGGGAAGATGCGTCGCTGTCCGTCGGTTTGCAGAGAGGCCTAGCTGTTCCTGACCTGTCCCGATCCTGTTCTTCTTATCCTTTGTTTCCTGATCCTATGTCGGGGAACCCCCATCATCCCCTAGGCCGATGGGTTGGTTTTCGTACAGACCAATAGGTTTGTATTTAGTCTAACTTGTTCTCAGAATTTATCTTATTGATGTATTTTGTCCCTGAATCTTTTGTCTCTCCACCTAGCCACTCCGTCAATTATATGTATTATTAGATGATACCATTGTCTCTTCATCTATCCCCTCCTTTAGATATATGATGTTTCGCATATATATTTTTGCTGAAACTTTTGTCTCTTACTCTATCCACTCCTTCATTGCATAAGTCATTGCTATGTTTGGATGAGTTGGTGTTTTCCATTTGTACTGCATATGTAAAATTTCTCCTCACGTGAGATTCAGTGTTTGTATTGTGTAACCAAATGCAGTTGAGCATAATCTTTAATTTCTTGAGATAAAATTCATTATTAACTTCACCGAGAGTCTGTGATCATTTTAGATTTATTAAATGGTTGGTAAGTTAGAAGTTAATCATTGCCATCAACTATTCAACTAATTGGTCCATCGACCAAGTAGAAGGAAAGTTGATGATAAAAGTTAGTTGTGATGTCATAATTTAACCCATGAAAGGAAAATAATTGATCGTACATATAAATTGACCCCAGCGCATCAGGGATTCTGGGTAAATGTGTATGGGCCATTGTATTATGATGTATTGAGTATTGATCCCTGATAATTATTGGATTAGCGCTGGATCAATAGTATAAGTCACTTAATTGATCTGCAATTTAACATTCACCAATTATGAATAGCAAAAGTTACTTTGCATTTGTAAATCAAGCCATTTGCTTGTGTAAGTTCAACTTAGATGTGCAATTGGCTTTGTGAATAGGGCTTTGCATATTCAGTACTGGACTTTTACTTTACAAATCAAAATTATCAAATGTATTAGTTCATCGAAGCAAACGAGGACTACAATTCATGGAACGCATTACCTTGGTAAATGAAAGTTCAGTGTCAGCAATATGTTTTCCAGAAAGCATGGAGCAAGCTAACTAAGTATTTGATTATCTATGTATTAAAACATTTGAAAAGCAGGAGTTCCCTACCATCCTTTAAAACACTTAGGCCCTGATTCAGAGTTTCACTGGAATCAAGGTGCTATTTATCACTGTAAACAGCGTTTAGTTCGCATGCTTAACAACGCATGCCATAACAACGCGGTTGTTACAACGACCGCGTTGTTATTTCGCATACCGTTACAACGCAAGTCGGAACAACGACTTGCGTTAGGGGGCAGAAGGTGTTGGATTTAAAATCCAACACCTTCCCTAGTGTCCGCACAGACTGGAGTTGGAATAGTAAATTATACTATTCCAACATCCAACGCCCCCTAAAAGCAAGTCGTTGTTCCGACTTGCGTTGTAACGGTATGCGAAATAACAAGGCGGTTGTTGTAACGACCGCGTTGTTATGGCATGCGTTGTAATCGCATGCGAAAAAACGTCCTATATTCATTTATCACACCTCATAAATAACTATAATGCACTGTTCTCCATATTTAGAAAGCGAAAAATAACACCTTATCACACGTTTTTGGGGAATAACATACGAATTTTGGTGCTTTTCACACCAAGATCCACATGGTACAGTAAATGCCATATACATTTCCTCTGCTAAATTCCTGCATGTTTGGCCTGCTGAAATGTAACAAAGGGAGAGATATTTGACACACTTAGGCCTTGATTACGAGGTGGTCGGTATATTCCGACCTGTGCCTAAACACCTGTTTACGTATGGGTCGGAATTACGAGTTGGTAGGTATTTAACGCATCCAATAATTATCGGATGCGGTAAATACGTGGGTCCCTTGCTCACTTTGCCACTGGATTCAAGCTAGCCTGGTTGATGAGGGGTGTTACCCCGAAACCGGTCATGCTTGTTTCCAGTTCAGGGAAGACGTGGCTTGGCAGTTCGGGCTGGACTGTTCCCATGAGGCACAGGGTCAAGACTGATTTGCATATGACTGGGTCTGAACTGAGGTGGCGAAGTGAGCTAAAGAACGATGATGGATTCAACCCAGATCTGTGACTGGGGGTGAGTGTCTGAAAAGTTTCAGCGCTCGGTCCATCATCTCCTTGTGTTTGCACAGTAAATGTCATATATATTTCCTCTGTTAAATTCCTGCATGTTTGACCTGCTGAAATTTAACAAAGTGAGAGATATTTGACACACTAGGGGCCTTGATTACGAGGTGGTCGGAATTATGAGTTGGTAGGTATTTAACGCATCCAATCATTATCGGATGCGTTAAATACCTCAACTGTCATTAAAACTTGACAGGTCAAACCTGACAAAATTTAACGGGGGAATATCATACGGTATTTGCCGTACCATTCGGATTTTGGTGTGTTAAACACCAAAATCCGCATGTTATTCCCCACCAACTCGTAATAGGTGTTATTTATTACACCCAATAAACAACGTACCCCAATTATATCGTTATTTATCACATGCAATAGATAAAGCCTAAACTCGTAATCAGGTCACAAGTGATTATCGGATACGTTAAATAACACCTAACTCGTAATTTCGAACCCTGCACAAATAGGAGTTTGCACAGTGGTCGGAAAACAACGACACCCAAATAATCAGTAACTAGGATTATTCGTGCCCCCCAACCACCACCACATCCCCCAGTGAATAGAAGCAGTTTTGAACCCACTAAACAACATTCATGAAACGTCTTTTGGTAAAACTCCCACTAATTCGAAGTCCCAAGCAGGAGGGGTATACAGAATCAATATTAACGGCTGCTTTCATCCTGTTTAGTTCTATAAATGTCAATATATCACAAGGCAGTATTTTAAAAAATATACTGGTAAATAAATGAACTGATGAATAAATAAATAAACATCATTAATGTATCTTGGCATTTCACTGGGTTAGAAAAATTCCGAAAAATTAAACAAACGGGTTTGAGTTCTCTTATCATGCTTAACATACATTTGTTGTTTAGCTCTTCTTATTTTTATACAAATTACATGTATTTTTCAAAAATGGCAAATTATACACAGGTTCTTTTTAACTCCTTTACTATCCTCGTGTGTTTAATAATGTCCTGCTTTCGAGTATTTATTTACCTTGTAGACAACTGCTTCCGCTGTAATGCGAGACGAGATGTCAACACAACGCCCTGCATTGGAATGAGGACGTTACCATCAGTCAGCCAGTCAGATAGCTAACACAACAAACACCAGCCTCAAAGTGTTCTTCAAGAAAATGTAGTTGTTTCTTCTAGCATCAGCGGGACACCACTGAAAACAAACTATAATGAATTAGCATGTGAGAAAATGAAAACTCCCTTCAAGAGCAGTGACGCTTGCCCATGTCTCTATCTTAGCCAATTGCATATCAGTTCTACTCATTCCATAATCATTTCTTGTTTGTTATTTGTAATAATCTGCCATGAATTACACAAACGCCATTAAATCAAACCTAAGGAAGTGTGGTGAATTATCTTGCTATCATCCATAGAAATCTAACTTTAGTGCACCTTATCCTGTGAATGTATGTAAATGCATTAGGGCCCTAGAAATGAAATCTGAACAATGTTACCCCTGCCTCATTACTATATGATCGTTTTTCTTATCATCCACAGCAAACAAGAGCGACCCAGAAAGGCAGAGGTGCATTTTAATGTGGGAATTGTTTGTAGGTTCCTCCAAAATGCTAAGTTTGAGGGATGCAAGGTAGTGAGTTGTGCTGAAAGAAATTCTGGCAAATTAAATTATTAATACTCGCTTAGTGAGTTAGTTCGAGAATGTATTAATGATAGGAACCCACAAAGATGAGAATGGCAGAACAGCATTGCCTTGAAGGCCGCAGGAAATAGCCTCCCAATGCCACCAAGCTGGATTTGCTCCTAAGCTGTATCAGTGTCATGTGTGTGTCATTCAGTTCAGTCAAAAGCAGTAAACCAAGCTGCTTCTCTGTAGGCTCACTGTTCCATGACAAGCATCCTTTTGATTTATTTGAACATTGCTATGGAACACCCTCCCTGCTAAAAATTAGGGTCACAGCTTTTTTCCTGATCTTCAACCAAGCCTTCAACACACTCCTAATGGAACAGGAAAGTTAGGCCTAATGAAACCCCTATCATAACATGAGTATATAGTCCCGTAGACACACCATTGTGGCATTACACCATAATAAAATAGGGGGCCTATTTATGAAAAAGTCACGCATTGAAGCGCAGCAAGTCACCTTGCTGCACTGTACTGCATGACAGGGAAAGGGCAGGAATGTGCCGTATTTAAGGCAATACGGCTCATTTCTGCCTTTTCCTCTGTGCTGGTGCCCTTTTGGCAGCCTAGCGCCAACACAGGCACCGCTGAACCATGGTGTAAGGGTGCCTGCATTGCCAGTGGGGGCCGGCACAGGTAAAAGCGGTGGGGCAGTGGGGCAGGGTGGGGTGGGGGTGAAGTCAACAGATGAAGGGATAGGTAAAATTAAATTTAAAAAAAATAAAACCACTTACCTTGCGCTCGCCGCATCGCAGAGTCTGCAATGCGGTGAGCGCAAGGTAAGTGGTTTTATTTTTTTTAATTTAATTTTACCTACCCCGTCATCTGTCAACCCATCCAGTCCCCCTCCACGCCCCACACTATTACCTGTACCGGCCACCAATGTGCGTTGTGTGCAGGATTGTTTTTGCGCAGGAAGGGACACCTTCTTACACAAAAACAATCCTGAGAGGCAAATTCCTCCATGTGTGCTACGGCACACATAGAAAGAGGAAACACAGAGGAGAAATACAGATATTTCTCCTCATTACGCCTCTCCTGGGAAGGCATATCTTTTTGGCGCATTCCCAGGTTTACCAGTTCTGGTAAATATGGAAATGCTATCAGAGTTGCGTGGTAACACCAATGCAACGCCCATGGAATGCCTTCCCAGGTCAGAGTAAGGCAACACAGTGATTGGCTCCGGATTTATAGAGCCACTCAGAGCCACACAAAGTGGCCTTGCGTGGCTTTAAAAATTTGACTTAAGGTTTGCATTGCTCTTGCACCATGTCGCGTGGTGCAAGAGCAACGCAAACCAGCTCGTAAATATGCCCGTAGGTGTATAATGTCTATTTTCAAATGGGAGATGGATATGTATTCCCTTTTGTCCTACATCAACGTCTTAGTCTACTGGAATCACCAGACTGATTATTAACCCAGGGCTCAACTTATGTCCTGTGTTATAATCTCTGTAGATCACTTCTAGTGAAATGTCAAACAAGAAGAAATGACCACAAATGTAAAAGAAATCAGGGGCTTATAATGTCCATGATCTAGAGAACTCCTGCATGATTCTTTTCCCGAGGGACCATGAGAATCTGTTGACTATTTAGAGAGATTCAGTTGTTTGCAAGAGTCGCTGAAAGATTTTACCTTTCGTTGAATTTCTTTTTTGACCAAGGCCCTCCAAGATCCTCAGGGCAGTGTGCCTCCCTTAAAAACCACTTTTGGGAGTGGCAGGGCAGCGCGCTCCTTTATTTCTTTATTCTTGGGAGGGGATGCTTTAAAATGTAGGTTTGCGCGCTGCACGGGAGTACCACTTTTTCTCAAATCATAAAAGAATATATTTAACTGTCACTGTTCAACCACTGCACCCGCAATCCCCTCCTCCAGTGAAGCTATCATTGTGGTCTGTCTACTATGCCGGTAATCACACATAAACAATTATCAGGCCTGAAGCTTTTAAAAGGTTTGAGGGCTATTAATTCTCAACTCACCCGAAAAGTTCAAATCATTAGAACTTGTCATATTTTGGTTCACCAGTGTGGCAAGGGTTAGTTTTTTTTTTACCAGAAAAGAGCTAACTTTCCTGATTCAGACTCCGACCCTGAGAAGGCCTAATTTACTGATATGGCACTCATAGGTTTACCAACAAGTATTTGTAAAGGCAATAGGTCTCGCCTATGCGAGAGCTATTGGCTTTGTCAATGTGTTTTAGCCATGTTGTACACCACACTTCAGCATGAGTGGCATGGAGGAGAGTGACGTGGAGTGGAGTGGCGTGGGGGGGAGAGGCGTAGAGTAAAGTTCTATAGAAGGAAGTGGCATAGAGTGGAGTGGTGGCAGGGCCGGCTTTCGGGTGATGTGACCGGTACCGTTGCACCTGGCGCCGAGCTCTGGGGTAGTGCATTCTGAAATATCTTTTGGGTTTAAAAGCGCCTGCTTCAGAGTTCTTTGTGTGCCAGGAATTGTAGGGCTATAATAAACATGTCTCAAGATATCCCTGGTGATTGTAGTAACTGTTAGTGAGATGTGAGTATTGTCTAATAACAGGTTTGGCTTATCATAAAGTAGTACAGTGGGTTAATGTGCCTGCTGCCAAACATGTGTAACATGTAGATCACAGAATTGTATTTTATGTAGTTTGCTCCCTGGCTTATTGCGTTTGCCACAGGAATACATTTGTTACTTGCAGTTCATATGTGACAAACCTTCTGATGTAGCACAGTGAGCTATGAACTGGCATCAAAGTGCTGCATGAAAATAGCACAGCATTGGTTCAGAACCGTATGCTTTTTTCCCCAGTGTTTCATTATCTTAAGGCAGGGGCCTCCAACCTTTTCTGTATCAAGAGCTACTTATGTTCAATGAAAATCAACCAGATATACTAATATTATTAGTGCTGTAATGGGGACCACACCAGACAAGATTACATTAGAGCCCACCATATGCAAGATTACAAGCAGTGATCACCTCAGTGATGTAAAAAAAAAATAATAATTGTCAATTTTAAATGCCTCTTCATGGGTAATATATAACCCAATGCCACTGGCAGCAAAGTTATGGTATTAAAATTACGTTTGCCCGATGCCACATGATATATTACTCAAATATCAGCTTTAAATATATTTTGGAAACTGAGCTATTTTTCTCCACACGTCAGCATATCAGTTCTGAAACTTACACACATTTTTGTCTTGAATACACACTCTCAATTTTATTATACATATATTAATTCAACCAAGCAGATCTTTCTAATTTAGTAGGCTGGGCTGAACACAGGAGAGCTCTTTACAGCTAGCTGGAGAGCTACAAGTAGCTCACGAGATACTGGTTGGAGAAGCTTGTCCTAAGGTTTCTAAAAAGGGCTTGTTTGGGTAGAAATACATTCTTATTAGAAAAGCCAACAGCAACCTCTGTGTTATGTTTTATATCCTGAGTTTGTACTTCTCCAGATTAAGCACTGTTTAAATATCCTGCCTATCAGTATGGATAAAATATGACTTCTACACCTTATAGTCTTCATTGTCTTATGTAACATTTCCAAAACATTGATTAACACACTTGTATGATTAATTGTCTCCATATAATGTGTGTGTGAGATGTAAAGCTTTCTGACACCTTACACTGGTCTGAGTAGCTCTATAAAAAAATTAAATACATGGAAGAGAGGGGCTATGGAGAGAGGAGGGGCACCCTTGGAGGGTGGTGATGAGGTGATCCGTGGTGAAGCAGGTCGTTGGGGGCACCAACAAAGATTGTCACACAAGGCACCACCAGTGCTAAAGCCAACCCTCTTTTGAGTGGCATAGAGTGAAGTAACATAGATTGGCACAGAGTGGAGTGGTGTAGAGTGGAGTGGCATTGAGTGGACTGGCATAGAGTGCCATAGAGTAGAGTGGAGTTTTGTAGTGTGGCATAGAGTGGAGTGGCGTAGAGTGTTGTAGAGTGTCATTGAGAAGAGTCTCACAGAGTAGAGTGGTGTAGAATGTCATAGACGGAAGTGGACTGGTGTAGAGTTGAGTGTTGTGGAGTTGAGTGTCATAGAGTGGAGTGTCATAGAGGGGAGTGGCGTAGAGTAGAGTGGAGTGACGTAGAGTGGCATAGAATGGAGTGCCATAGTGTGGGCTAGAGTGTCAAAGAGTGGAGTGGCATTGAGTGGAGTGGTGTGAGGTGGCATAGAGGAATAAAGTGGCATAGAGTGGAGTAGAGGGTCATTGAGTGGAGTGTCATAGAGTGGGGTGGCATAGAGTGGATTAGAGTGTCGTAGACTGGAGTGGCATAACGTGAGGCAGTGCGGAGTGGCGCAGAGTGGAGTGGCGTACAGTGGAGGGGTATAGAGTGGAATGGCATAGAATGAAGTAGTGTCTTAGAGTGGAGTAGAGCATCATAGATTGGAGTGTCGTGGAGTATCATAGAATGGAGTGGCATAGACTGGAGTAGAGTCTCGGAGAGTGCAGTGGCATAGAGTGGGGTAGAGTTGAGTGTTGCAGAGTAGAATGGCGTAGAGTGGGGTGGTGTACAGTTGAGTATAGTGACATGGGGTGGAGTAGACTGGACTGGAATAGAGTGGAGTGTTGTATAGTATTGCAGAGTGGAGTGTCGAACACTGGAGTGTCGTAGAATGGAGTAAAGTGTTGTGGCATGGAGTGGGGTAAAGTACAGTGAAGTGTTGTAGAGTGGTGTAGAGTGGAGCAGAGTAGCATGGAGTGGAGTGGAGGAGAGTAGAGTGGCATAGAGCACAGTGGCATAGAGTGGAGTAGAGTGCCATAGAGTGGATTGACATAGAGTGGTTGTGAGAAGCTGGCCTGGTATATGATGTCCACTAATGTAAGTGGGCACCTTGCACCAGTCCAGACAACCCATATGGTGATTTAAGAGGTCTTAGACAATCTTAGAAAGCTCTTTAAGTGGTAGCTGTGGAGAGCAGCCTTCATGCTTAGTCCAGAAGGAGTGTAAAGCAGCTTGTTTTAACAGAATGCAATCTTATAGCATAGATTAAGTGAAAAGGAAGCACACAAGGTATTTACAAAAATATCTATTTATTATAATATACTCTCCAACACGTTTAGATATCTCCTACCTGGAGATAATCACAATGCACACAATACTTTGCAAAGAAACACAGTAAATAGCACAGACTACACAGTGGACCAAAGGGGGGTACCAAACCATATACTAAGAAACTGGTATAAGAACCACGACTCATGTCAAGACAGTGTCGACAGGACGTAGAAGTGCTGGGGACACAAGGAATCAACCAAGGTGAGTAGATAGGGGCCCCAGGGAGAGCGTGTGCAGTGTGGGAACATGACCGTGTGCTCCGTACAACTCTACGGGTAATTCCTGGTTGGATTTTTAAAGATTGAGGACCCTTCCTAGTGGACCCTGAAGAAATACTGTAGAAGACAGAAGGTTGGAGAGCCACCCCACCCGTGGATACCCTAGTACCCACGTTACCTACACCAGGGAAGCCGGGTGCGTAGGTGTGAACTGGTGTCAGAAACCGCCGTCGAACCCAATGGAGGACTTCAGGAAAGTGCCGTTACTGGAGAAGGAAAAAGTGTCCAGTGGAATCCGAAGGTGGATTCTAGATGAGAGGTACTGTAGAGATTGAGTCCACGAAGGTTGGTATGATTCAAGTAGATTTATTGAAGATTAGAACAAGACCATAACAAGATCATATCAAGACCCCACCAGGAGCAGCCAGCATGCTGCTCAGCCCAGCCAACTGTGAAGGTTTGACTCCTAACATTCCATAAGATGACATCATAGCAAGGTTCTACAGGCAGAGCATGAATAGCATTGAACTCAGGATATAACATATCCCCCTTTCTCCCAAATATACAAAAGAACATAGGAGGAGAGGAAATAAGAACCACGAACCAATGAAAGAAGAGAGGAACCGAAAAGGATGAGAGAAGCAAAGAAGAAAGGAAAACAAGAACATAAGAACCCATCCTCCCTTCTATACACAAAAGGAAAAGGCAAGAAGACACATAGTCAGAGAAGAGGAGAAGAAGAAGCACGAACGACTACCCCAAAACACACCCACTGGCCAGAACAGGAATGTGAGAGGGCTGAAAAATGAAAAACCAACAGAGCAAGAAAACACGACAGAAAAGCAGAGGAAAGCTCAGAATCCACATGAGACACCAAGAAGATGAGGAAAAGAAAAAAATAATCCTCACCCAAGTGAAACACCGTTATCAAAACATAATGACAAAATGTAAAGACAACAGCGTATATAAACAAAAAAAAATTCAATAAATTAAGTACAAACCTATATGTGCAGATAGGGAGGACTATAACCCCAAAACAGACCCCAACAAACAGTGAGGGAGTAATAAGAGAAATGGGACCAAAACCCACGAAACAATAGTCCTTGTGAAGAAAAAGAGCACACTGATATGTGGAGTGAACGACCGGGTGAAGACCCGTGAACTAGAAATGTAATGCAAAAGGACTGTAACCTTTGCATGAATCCCCTGTAAACGGGTAGACTTGAAAGTGTACAGGTAGGAACCTGTACTAATGCAAAAGGACTGTAACCCTTGCATGAATCCCCTGTAAACGGGTAGACTTGAAAGTGTACAGGTAGGAACCTGTACTAATGCAAAAGGACTGTAACCTTTGCATGAATCCCCTGTAAACAGGTAGAATTGAAAGAGTTTGGGTAGGAACCCATACTAATGCAAAAGGACTGTAACCTTTGCATGGTTCCCGTGTAAATGGGTAGACTTGAAGAATACAGTGAGCAGATGGGACTTAAACCCATTGCTGGCAAATGGGACTAAAACCCATAGTAGCCCCTGTGTTGGGAGGCAAGTGGCAAGCATGAGACAGTGAAAAATGGACTCTTTACGGCGTATACCCTCACAACATGTACCTACAGGGTGTATGCCTAGGGTCCCTAAACAATAAAGTACGATGTTGTTGAGACTACAGTACCTCCCACACATCAAAAAAACAGAAAACTAACTTTACACAGGATTGAAACAGACTGCTTTTGAAAAGATAAGAAACCAGTGTCCTCACACCTCGATGCGAAATGTGCCTCCTGTCATCAGGCTTAAGTCAATAGCTTTAACGCAAAAAAAAACACATGGCATAGAGTCCAGGCAGGAACTGCTGATCCCACCAAACACTTGAGAAGAGCGTAAACAGCAAACGTGGACTGATTGAACATTTCTACCACATAAACGCCACATTCCACTTGGCACTAGATGGCAGTGTTATACTTGAGCAAAAAATAAAACGAGTCAATATTTCTTTTTATTTCCAACTCCGCTGCTCGGATGAGCCACTCAACCATGTCCTGTCAATGCAGTGAAGGGGATGCCACTCACCACTGGTGTGAAATACAGGTGATCAGTCAGATCATACAGAGTCCACGGAACGACCTTCCAACGCTGGAGACTTCACACAGAAACAAATCCAACGACGATGACGGTTCCGCATGTATGTCCAGTCATGGAAAGTGCGCATTGTTTGATGTGCTTGGACACCATCTGGTTAGGATAAACTCCATTGAGGGAAGGTGAGGCAACGCAATTGGCATCGTGAAGGCTGAGCACACACAAAGAGGCAGATCCAACCCTAAGATGGCGTGACGCATTCTATGTCAAGCCGGATGGCTTGCGGCACGTCTGTGCATGCGGGACTGCAGGGAAGACGGAGGAGTGCGAGTCAGGCACCATGGAGACGGGGGTGGGTGCACGCTCTATTACAGACACGCGCGACAGAGATTTGAATAGAAACAAGGCGGTTGGGAAATCCATAAGGTTTCGATGTCTCAGAGTGGTGCAATAACCAGAGACAGGAAAACCCCTCACCACATTAATGCTCAATAGTGTAAAATATATATTACACCACACGATCAGCACCACCAGAAAAACGTGAAAATATATATTACACCACACGATCAGCACCACCAGAAAAACGTGTCTATGTTTAGGACGAAAGGTCCACAGTTGAACAAAGTATCCATCCACTTAACCGCAACTATCACCACAGTTGAACAAACTTCATGCTCCAGCTGGGATGAAAAAAAAACAAGCGTTGCGCACTGCATATCCCCAATGCTAGAGTTGACTTAGCGTTGTTCTATGTCCACCTGTCTCTGGCATAGTAAAAATAGTCCAAACATGTTCTGTAGGGACAGCACTGTATAGCATTGAAGATAGGAATGCCTAACTCTGCATTGGGACACAAAATCAGACAGACCAATTACCTCGCTTGAGGAGACAGTGCAGACAAAAATTGTAGACTCACTGTAGAAGGTGCACACTCCGTTGTGACTGCGAGAAGAGGACGATATAAAGCAGCTGATGAGAGGCAAACAGGCAAGACACTTCAAGTGGAACAAAAATCCAGATAGTAAAGACACCTTGGCTGGAGCACACATATAGTAGCACACTTCTTCCCCAGACAGTGTGCATTCGTAGATATGTGGCAGGTGAACATACTAGATTAGGCTTACCCTCGCTGAAGGCACAACACAGGACGCAGGCACAGCACAAGATGCGTAGAGTTAGTGGGGAGTAGACGCCCAAGCTTGAATGGGCAGCTCTTGTAGTGGCACTTCCCCATACGCACAGGAACAACTGGCAGCCTGCAGTGGGCGACCGATGGGAGGTCACTTGTGGGGTCAAGATGGCAGTTGACTAGCTTCACTTGAGTTGCAGTAGGTCCTGTGTTTTTAAAGTTTCTTGAGGTCCTGAAGAGGTGGTAGGTGCAGGTTCTTTTGAAGATCGTCGCCAAAAACTTGTGGTGATTGAGTCCACGAAGGTTGGTATGATTCAAGTAGATTTATTGAAGATTAGAACAAGACCATAACAAGATCATATCAAGACCCCACCAGGAGAAGCCAGCATGCTGCTCAGCCCAGCCAACTGTGAAGGTTTGACTCCTAACATTCCATAAGATGACATCATAGCAAGGTTCTACAGGCAGAGCATGAATTGCATTGAACTCAGGATATAACAGGTACCTGCAAGCAGAGGGGACAAAGTCTATGTCACTCAGGAGTGACCAAGAGACTTGGAAGACGAATGCCCTCTGATGCCGGGTGTTGCAGGATGGATGACGATGACCTTGACTCTGCAGCTGTGAGGACCAGGCGATGCTAAGGAAGACCAAGAGCCATGCACGAGCTGTCCCACGTCATATGTCGAGTGCTGAGGGGTCGGTGTCTGGCGGGAGCACCAACAAGCCTTGGCAAATGCAACCAACGCAGAAGTCAAAGAAGGGGCAATGTCGGGACCAGCAAGGTCTAGGGGACTCACCACAAGCAGGGGAGTCAGGGCAGGCCCGAGTAATAAGGGGAGCCCAGAAGAAACCTAGGTGACCCTCAAATGGACCCACAGGCTGGAGGCACTGGAGTCGCGAGAGGACCTCAAGCAGCTCACCAAAAGATGCAGGCCACGATGCACGCAATATGGTGTGAAGATTCTGGTCACTGGAGGTTCTCGAGGTTGGGGCTACTTGGAGCCCGAAGATCTTCTTGGAAGGTAGCCAACAAGCCTTTGCAACTGCAAGTTGATGTGGTGCACAGGGGTTCAGTTAGTGCAACCCCCACGAGGGATAGTGGCCTCAAACTTGGTGAGAGGGCAGGGCAGGAGCTCAGGATCAGCAGACCAATCGACTTAGTTGCGGTGCCTGCGAATGCAGGGGAGTGAATCCTTCACACCAAGGGAGATTCCTTCAGGTGTCTTTGATGCCCACAGGCCTTGCAAGGTTCCTGTATGGTGCACAGGCACAGACGATGCAGCAGACTGGAAGGGAGATGAAGTCGAGCCCAAACGAAGTCCAGCGAAGTCCAGAGAGCCCAGACGGTAGAAGGAGAAGTGGTGTCTGATCGGGATCTTGTCCCACGACGAATCTAGGGACCCACCCACAGGTAAGCCTAAGGAAAGGGTTGGGACAGTTCAGGGGACCCTCTCAGGGGAGGGTCTGGACAGTGGGGAGGTTACTCCCATGTCCTTTATCCAGTTTTGCACCAGAGCGGGAGCCAACAGCTCCCGGAGCTGGTTTGAACTGGACTATGCATGGGGACACCAAATGTGCCCCTCACGCAGACTGAGTGCCGCTGGCAAGCGCACCCACCCTGCCCCAATACACTAAATCCTGTCTGAGAGGTGGTCACACCTCCGTGTGACAGGATGCCTATTGTTCTGCCCTCCCCTGTTCGAGCTTGGCTCAGCAGCAGGAGGGCAGAATTGTGTCTCTGGTCGGCAGCAACCATTTGGTGCTGTCCGGGTCAAGAAGGCTGGTACTAGGAGCACCGAGAGCCTAACTGAGGGCTCTTCCAGTGCTTGGAATCATACCTACCACACCGTTTACGGTGTGGGGGTGTGATTCCAACATGTTTCATACCAAACATGATAGGATTTGTTGCAGCCAGCAACGAGATGGTCATCACGTAATTACGTGATGCTCCTCTATATAGTATATGGCTGCTTCACTTACAAACCGGGAGAATGGTCTCCGTAGGCTGTAGGGGTGTCCTGCTCATGCAGGAGCACCCTCATACTTAGAACCAAGCACCTTGCCTTCAGGATTGATAAGGCCTGCTATAGGGGTGACTTATAGTTTTAAAGTGTAGTGACCCTAGATACAGGGAACTTGCATCTTCAGTAAGTGGTGCTAGCACCAGCTTACACAGGCTGCAATGGCAGGCCTGTAGTTCCATTTTGAATGGTCTCCCATGGGTGGCATAATGCATGCTTCAGCCCACCGGGGACCTCTGGGGTACCTATGCCCTGGGTACCTTAGTACCATATACTAGGGACTGATAAGGGTACTCCAGTATCCAATCTGGGATGTACCTAAGAACTAACCACAACAATTTAAGGGGGAAAGCAGAGAGACTGGGGTCCTGATTAGCAGGATCCCAGTCAGACTAGTCAAAAACAGCTTAGCACCAGGCAAAAAGTGGGGGTAACCATGCAGAAGGATCCTACCTTCCTACAGTGGTGTAGAGTGGAGTGGCGTAGAGTGGCATGCAGTGGAGTAGAGTGGAGTGGCACAGAATGGAATATGCATGGTGTGGTAGTGCACCGCCATTACAGACGACACATGAAAATTCCCATTACATTTGCACAGACATACTTTTACTGCTAAAACTACACAGCGCACAAACAATAATGTGTGGTAATCAGTGTCAGAGTGGTGCAGAGTGTCATAGAATGGAATGGAGTGGTGTAGAGTTGAGTGTTGTGGAGTGGAGCGCCATAGAGTGGAGTGGCATAGAATAGAGTGGAGTGGCGTAGAGTGGCATAGAGTGGAGTGGCGTATAATGGAGTGTCAAAGAGTGGAGTGGCGTCGAAATGAGTGGTGTGGAGTGGTATAGAGTAGAATAAAGTGACATAGAGTGGAGCAGAGTGGCATAGAGTGGAGTGGCATAGAGTGAGGGAGTGTGAAGTGGCGCAGAGTGGAGTGGCATTGAGTATCGTTCAGTGGAGGCGCATAGAGTTGAGTGGCATTGAATAAAGTAGTGTCTTAGAGCAGAGTGGAGTAGAGTAGAGTGTCATAGATTGGAGTGTCGTGGAGTATCACAGAGTGGAGTGGCTTACAGTGGAGTAGAGTGGCATAGAGAGAAGTGGTGTAGAGTTTGGGCAAAGAGGAGTAGCATAGAGTGTTGTAGAGTGGAGAGGCGCAGAGTGGAATGACATAAAGTGGAGTAGTGTGTTGTAGAAAGAAGTGGTGTAGAGTGGAGTGGCGCAGACTAGAGTAGAGTAGAGTCCCATAGAGTGTAGTGGCATAGAGTGGGGTTGAGTGGAGTGTTGTAGAGCTGAATGGTGTAGAGTGGAGTAGCGTAGAGTTGAGTATATTGTCATAGGGTGGAGTAGAGTAGAGTGGGATTGAGTGGAGTGCCATATAGTGGAGTGTCGTAGAGTGGAGCGAAGTGTTGTGGCATGGAGTGGGGTAAAGTAGAGTGGGGTATCGTAGAGTGTCGTAAAGTGGAATAGAGTAGCATGGAGTGGAGTGGAGAGGAGTAGAGTGTCATAAAGTGGAGGGGCGTAGAGTGGAGTAGAGTGCCATAGAGGGGATTAACATAGAGTGGCGTAGAGTGGAGTAGAGTAGCATAGAGTGGAGTTGCGTAGAGTGGAGTATGCATGGTGCTGTAGTGCACTGCCATTATAGACAACACAGTAAAATTCCTGTTACATTTGCACAGACATACAGTTCTATTGATAAAACTATACAGCGCACAAATGATAATGTGTGGAAATCCGCATCACCTCGTGTGTTGATTTATTTTGTTCTTATTAAAATATTTGTTTCCACAACAAAAAAGTGGTCTTCATTTGTGCTTTCCTAATCTCATATATTCTAAAATATTTGTACAGTTCATTTACTGCCCTTTAAATTGTATTATGTGCTAGACAAAAATAAGAGCCTTTCCTTTCACACCTCCAGTACTCAGTGTGATTGTCACTAAATTCCTGTTACTTTGTAGTCAGAGAAAGAAAAGTAAACACCAGCCTCCCTCAGAAGACAGAGCCTAACATTTGACCTCTGTCTTGGAATGCACAGCAAAGGTTACAAGATAAAAACAAAATATAAGGGCTTGTTTATTGAACATTCTCTTCGGAACTCCAGGATGGTTCTTTGGGAGCCCCCCCCCCCACTACTTCCAACGCCTATGTTATGGGTGTGAAATTGGGGAAGAGGATTGTTTAAAAAGCGCATTAACCAAAATAAAGAAGCTCATAGACTGAACATTTTTCCTAACAGGCATGTAAGGTTGATGAACTGGTAGTGGCAGAGATAAGTGGGGTCAGTCAAGCAGAAACATAGGAGACAGAATACCTTTTCAAAGAAATACAGCAGGTTTACTGCTATGAATTAGCATACAAGGGAGACAATGGAAAAAACGTACTTTCGTGAAGTGCCGCATGAAAAAGGAAAAAAGAGTTCCCAGAAAGCGAGCACTTGTGGAACAATACAAGGAGCCAGTCAGAGAGGTGATAAATAGACTTTGGTCGACGAGAGGGACAACGGCATGTGCACAGCCTAAAACAAATAGAGCCAGCAAATAGAAAGCATGCAAGTGTGAGTTACAAAACACAAAGCCAATGATAAGCAATGGGCGGAATGCATTCCTAGGGAAGCTTTCAACATGTCCCCAAAATGTATTTGGAACCAGACACCTGCACTGTCTGGTAGGCTTTAACCTAAAAAGGAAGCCCAAGAAAGCATTTCCCCAGCGCTTAATAGTGGAGGGCAAAGTAGGAAGGATGGGAGAAAGGATAGAAGGGAAAGTGAAACAGGGAATGAGACCGAGATGAGAGAAATGGGTGAAGAGAGACATAAGCAGGAGGGAGATGGAATGCATGAGGAATAAAAGGGCAGTGTGTAAAGGAGACAGTGTTTATTGCTAAGGACTTCCTGGTGTAACATGAGGCTGAGCCAGTCAGCATCAGGCATCATTCAGTATTACTGCAGTCACTGCCATATATTCTTCTTCTGTTTAATGTCAGTGTTCGTTCCTAAAATAGAATGAGTTTAGAGTCAGTGGTAAGAAAATAGGTTGTTGCCAATGGTATTTGAATTTCTCTGCAATATTGGTCGTATTACATTAATAGATTTGTGCCAGTGGTACTGGAATTTGTTGCTAATAAAAGCTGTCAGTGGAGTATGAATTTGTTGACCAGAGTGCTATGCATTTTAAAGTTTCTGGGAACAATTAACATGCATTGGCAAAGCCTATATGGTTGGTTTTAATGAGCTAACATGCATTCACAGACATACAAATATGCAAATAAAGTGGAAATTGCAAGCAATATCACTTTAAAGCTAGACTTCTTGCCTTTGTCAGTGTTATTCAGTGTCCCAAGCTAAATGATACTTTACCATTTGGTCATCCTCTTTTCAGTAGCATTAAGGCATTTTAGGCTATTTTTTGCACTTTGACACTATCTTGGGACAACTGTAGGCACCTGCCTAAAGTGATCTGACCTAGCTTGCTCTATGCAGATGAATTGCAAGGGTGCCTGCGTTGTGGGAAGGATTGTGTATGTGCAGGAAGGTGTCCCTTCCTGCCCATAAACAATCCAGAATGCCGATTTGAAACTCCTATGTGTGCTGCATTGTGCAGCACACATAGAAGTTGCAAATCGGCACACACAGAAAAGGCAAAAACAAGAAGAAATTAACCATTTCTCCTCATTTTGCAATGTCAAGACCAGGTTTTCTGTGGTCTTAATTTTAGTGCTGCCTCCAATTTACGCCACCCTTGTAAATAGGGGGACAGCGTCAAAATCAATGGGTGTTGCGGCAGAACGCCCACCACAAAACCCATTGCACGCCCCTTTCACGCTGAGTGTAGCATGAAAGGGGGTCTTATTTACAAGGCGGCGTTAAGCCACGTTAAGTGGCTTAACGCCACCTTGTAAATAAGGCGAAGGGTTTATCGCCACAGGAACGTCATAAAAAGTGATGTTATAGTGGCGATAAGGGCTTGCAAATATGCCCCTGAGTGTGTGCATATGGGCAATGGATATATAGCATGTGTTGTAGTATGGCTCTGTGTTTGATATCTGCTAGACCTGGCCCTTTTTGCAGGTTTATCCCCAAACGTTCTGCCTTGTGCCTCCTATTTTTCTGACCTGTTTTTGTTGGCGTTGGGACTCTGGGCATTTTATCACTGCTGATCAGTGCTAAAGTGCATATGCTCTCTGTATAAATTGTGATTCTGATTGGTTATCCATGATTGCCATATTTGATTTACTAGTAAGTCCCTAGTAAAGTGCACTATGTGTGCCCAGGGCCAATCAAATGCTACTAGTGGGCCTGCAGCACTGGTTGTGCCACCCACACAAGTAGCATTTCAAATGTGTCTCAGATCTGCCATTGCATTGTCTGCATGCGCAGTTGTTAACTGCTATGTGGACCTGGCAGGTGCACCCATTTGCCAGGCCTAACAGTTTCCTTTAACTACATGTTAGTCACCTCTAAGGTAGGCCCAAGGTACCCCATGTGCAGGGTGCAGTGCATGTGAAAGGTAGGACATGTACTGGTGTGTGTTACATGTCCTGATAGTGAAATACTGTGCATTTCGTTTTTCACTATTGCAAGAACAAGCTCTCTCATAGGCTAACATAGGAGCTGCCATGTAACATTTTTACAAGTGTAACTTTCCATTGGGAACAGCTAGAGAGTTGGAGTTTAGGCTCTCTGAAATCAGAATTTAATAACACACCCTTTAGAAAAGGTGTTTTTTAAATTATACGTTTGAAAATGCCACTTTTAGAAAGTGTGAATAATATAACAGCTGTGATGCACTCAATTTTCTGCAGTAAACCTAATATCTCCTGAGAAAGCTTAGATTACAGTATTTCTTTTCCAATAAAGAAAATAAACAAATAAGTGAGGGTACCTCTGATTCCAATAAGGTTAAACATAAAAGTACTTTTATTGCTCCAACCTCGCACAAGGTTTTAGATACTTTTGAGACATTAGTGAAAAAAGATCTGGCACAGCTACCTGCTCCTTCTAGGAAGAGATGTAATTTAACGATCACAGACAAGAGGGCACTCAGAACTTTGCGAGAGAACAATTCCATCTTATTTTCTCCAGCAGACAAGGGTGGTGCGCTTGTCGTTATGGACCGGAGCTTCTATGAAGCAACGGTAGAATTGATGCTTTCTGATGAGACTACATATTTACCGATGAGCCAAGATCCTACTGCTGAGTTTCAGGAGATTCTCTCACAAATCTTATCCCATGCTAAGGACATGGGGTGGATTTCCAACAAAACTTTTGAATTCCTATACTCTAGGTTTCCACTCAGGCCTGAGATCTATATGTTACCTAAAATACATAAGCACCTCAGAAATCCCCCGTTTCGCCCTATTGTATCGGGCTGCGGGTCGATCCATGAGCCCTTAGGGCACTACTTAGATACTTTTCTCCAGCTGATAGTTCAAGCTGGTTCCACATATGTGCAAGATACCACACATTTTTTGAAATTGCTAGATGATATTGTACTACCACCTGGAGTAGAAATTCTGTTATGTACAATAGACGTGGTGTCTCTCTATACTTCTATACCACATATTGAAGGAATTGAGGCTGTTGAGTGGGCGCTTCTCCAGTAGGAAGAGATACAGGCCAATAAAGTATTTCTCCTAGAGCTCTTGCAATTCTGTCTTTTCCATAGCTACTTTAAGTGGCAAGACAGATATTTTTTACAGACTACTGGAACCTCAATGGGTTTTTCTGGGGCTCCCAGCTATGCAAATGTGTACATGATGAAATTTGAACAAGAGCATGTGTTATGTGATCCGGGGTGGAATGAACATTTGATTTTATATCGTCGATACATCGACGATATATTCATCATATGGCAAGGCACGGCACATGAATTAACCAGTAAACTTGAACAGTTAAACAACAAAAATCCCAGGATTCAGTTTACACACACAATGGACAAACATAATATCACTTACTTAGATGTGGAGATTGAGTTGAAAGGATTGGAAATCACCACCAAGGTTTTCACAAAAACCACAGATCGTAACAACACTTTGTTGTATACTAGTTTTCACCCTGAATCTCTAAAAAAACATTTACCGTTTTCACAGTTTTTGTGTATTAAATGCATAACTTCTGACATCTCGCAATATCAAGCAACTTTGCTTACCCTGAAGAGATAGTAGAAGCAGCAGCTAGGCGGGCAGATGAGACTCCCAGACTTGACTTATTGATAAGAAAAGAAAGAGCTAAAGACAGAAGAGAATTGTTTGTCTCCACTTTTTCCACTCAGTCGACAGCCATTAAAAAAGTGATTTTAAACAGATGGGAGTTGCTGCAATCGGAATCGGATTTCGGCAATCTTTTTCAAGATCCCCCCATTTTTGTGTACAAAAGATCTAAGAACATCAGGGAGATTTTGAAAAAGGGAGAAGATATGAATTTGAGAGATCAGAAAGGTATGCAAAAATGTTACAATTGCTCTCACTGCAACAACGTACATTTAGGGGCATCGATCTCACATCCCTGGTTGGGTAAACCGATCAAGCTGACATTCACTGCCAATTGCAACTCACAAAACGTAATCTATGCTATACGTTGTCCATGTGGCCTATACTACGTAGGCAAAACTGAGAGATCACTTCGGACTCGGATAACCGAACATAAGAGTAGAATAAGAACTCAAGTTACCACCTCCCCATTAGCAAGCCATTGGTTAGAGTCACATCATACTATTGCGCAGCTGAGGTTCACAGTGCTTGAAATAGTGAAAAATCATAAGGATAGCGATATGACTAAATTCATTACCCAGCGTGAGACGTTTTGGATAAGGTACCTGGACACCTTGATCCCAAAAGGATTGAATGACAAATTGGAACTCTCATGCTACCTCTGATGGTCTCTGATACCTGAAAGACCAACTGCATTATGTTACACACTTTATTGGCGTAGGTTTGGATATTGTACATAGAATAGGTCTGATCACCACTTGCACTTTACAGGGTCTAGGTGACCTGGGGCATGGGGATATTGTATATTTAATCTCACTTTCTTTATTTAAATGTACACTTGTAGCATCATAAGGTAGAATGTGGCATTATACTTGTTTTGATGCCCATGCTCTTTGCCCAATATTATTGGTATATGATCATGTTCAGGATTGGTTAGTTTTGTTTCCATCCACATACTAATGTTATATAATTGTGTTTAACAATGTGCAGCCGCACTGTTTAGAGTCAAGAACGCGATGTTACACTTGGTTCCATTTTTGTACTCATAATGTACATTTAGGCTATATGAACATGTTTGGGAATGATCAGTTGTTCCTCAGCAGTATATATATGACATTTGAACATGATTAGGAATGACCATTATTATAATGTAATACAGCTTGATACTGGTTGTCATATATGTACACATAAATTTTATGAGGTGTGAGGTGTCTTGAGTTTTAGGGATTTTAATTCATAGCATTGCTTTTCATATGTATCTAATCAATGTATAACCAGAAAATAGCATACTTTGTGCACTAGATTATAACCATGGACATTATGTTGTGTTTTACATTGTATAATTTTTTACATTGCATAACTCTTTACATTGTATAGTTTTATTGTGTTCGTTTTGAACTTTAGTACAATTGGTTTGAGTTTAATAAGGGTCCGTATCTACTGTTTATGATCATCATCTACCATTGTAGTAGAAGTAGACTATGATTGTCCCCGACTATTAAGATGGCCGCATGTTTTCACGCTCGGCACTCGAGCATTGCACCTATGTCCTATTTCTACTTCTAGTTTTCGTTTCTTGCACGTTTACGTGTTACGTGATAGATCAGGTATGCGTTTCTAGTTTAAATGCACAGCGCGGAGGTTACATCTAATCATCTGGGTTTCCAGCACTTGGGGGACACCCTTCACGCAACGGTTCGGTAAGCGTTTTTTCTTTTTGAGTTTAAGAATTTCTATGGCATGTGAGAGAGGTTTCATGGTTGTCTTTTGTTTGTAGCATGCGACGCTGATCAATAGAAGATAAGCTTTTCTTACAAGTCAAAGACTATCGGATGAGATAATTTCTGGCATCTCACAAATTTTGGCATATGGGTAAGCCTTGTATACATATTTTGGCAGGGCATTAGCTAATTATGTTTTCTGGGTACTATATTGAGTGGTATTGAGTGGTAATCTTCATGTCTTCGTTTGTCGTTTTTGCAGCATGTTGCGGATTTCCAGGAAGGAAACTAGCACTTTTTTCATGAGTACTCTGGTACATGATTGGTTTGCAGCACATTGTGTGTGATTAAGTAAGAGGCCATCCTTGGGTGATATTCTTTATTTCAAGTTGGGATTGTCCTGGTTTAGCGTTTATGAATGTTCCACGTTTTTGTGTCATGCAGGATTACCTGGTTGTATTACTTATCCTAATACACTGGGCAGTGTATATAAGTTACTTAGCGAGGGCATCCCGCTATTTAACTTTAGGCATCCTATTGCAGGTACTATGTTTGGTTTTTGTTGTTGTTTTTTTTCTTCACTTAACACGGGTGGTCAGCGTGTCACATTTAATGGTCGATTGAGGCACGTTTAGTTAGGTGTTACACTTTGTGGACTTTCTTTGATCTATCAGTCACATCACTACTCCATCTTTCTTTTCCAACCACGCCATCTGGACTCCACTAGCTTTTGACTTGATGATTTCAGATCTAACATGATTTACTTAACATCAGCCACCGGAGGAGACAGCGAGAGGCACACAGGTGACACAGCCCAGATGCACCAAGAGAACCCTCTCAAGTGACCCTCACTGATCTCATGGGTTCTTACCCTACCTACTAAGGGAATCTCTACTCCTTTCATATATCCGGGGGCACCGAAATTTTCAGGCCACTGTAGATATAACTTTCTTATTCGGTCCTGACGAAGTGCCCTAAGTCTCCCCCTGAGACCACTGAAGCACGAAACATGTTGACCGTAACATATGCCCACTAGGGACATATAATCACCCAGCTACCAAGGGACATAATACCCCTTAAAGCAGCTCCATACACTTTGTTTTAATAATGACAGAGGGATCACTTTATTAAAAATTAATCATTCTCCCTCCAGCCATTTTTTAATACACTTTCTAGGTCTTTACTGCCACTTGCACCCACGCACCCATATGGCTTCATCAAAAGATCTCAGAAAAAGAGACCCTTCGGGGGACCCGTAGGGCACTGCAGCGCCGGCCCGATGAGGAGCAAAAGCCCAATGATGAAGCATGACATCCTTCGGGGTGTGTGAGGGCATCAAGATGAGGACACCCTGCCTCCCACAAGCAGAGTAGCACACGACAAGAGTACCCCCTACTTCCCTTCTCTCCATCTCCACTCAGGAACGGTGACTCCCTTTGGTATAAGTTTAATTTCGGGAGCACGGTTCACCGGACCTTTTAGAATAGCTCCTAGAGTCCCCCTCTTTTGATAAATAGGATTGCAATGCACAGGTCCAGCCTGTGGGTACAGACTGTGGGTTTGAGGGCCAGGTGCAGGGTGTCCCCCCTGACCTGGAGGAGAGGGTGACTCCTAGCAGCGTCCTACCACTTTGTCTTCTGAGGGTATCCCTCCGGGTGGGAGCGTGCGGAGCCCCAGAGGGAGGGGTAGAGAGAAGGAAGACTCACCCCTGGCTCCTGCCCAGCCTAAGGGTACAAACCCTGGGCTGGGAGGCCAGTTGCAGGATAGCACCCCTGCACTGGTGGGAGAATTGTGCAGAACGGCTGCCACGGGCACCCTGACAATTCTGGATTCTGTGGGGTATATGAGACAATAAGGACATTTGACATAGGGATCCCTTTTGTCCTGATGAATGCCGGTAGAGAGACTGAATCCGGCAGAAACATGTTGACCTCTATGTAGAATGGAGGGGTGGAGAGTGCATAACTCACTCGCGCCACCACCATCCGGGGGTATTTCTCACCCTTTTTAGGTCTCGCCTGGCATTGCAGCGCGCATGCGCTGCTCGCTCTGCGAGGGCTTCTTGAATCAATACGGTTTCAGAAGCTTTCAGAAGCCCCGCCCATCTTTTTCATTCGCTGGCGTCATCCTCCATGCTAAATGCTGGCTCAGGATTGAAAAGGAGGCTTGTTAGTCCCTCCTGGTTACCGCCCTGTCCACTTTTGGCCCCGCCCACCGGGACTGGATCTTTTACTCGTGGCGGGACACAGTGTCTTCTAATTACTCGGGGAGCACTTTCTTTTTTCATTCCCACAATGGCGTGGCGTAGCGACAGCTTTTTAGGTCTCGCTGAGGACCGCGCTTGTTTATTTAATTACGATTTGCTTTCACCGTGCTTGTTCTGCCTGCCGTGGCTTGTTTATTTAATTATTTAGCCGCGAGATTTGCTGCGCGATTTGCTTTCACCGCGCTTGTTTTCATTACAGGAGACTAGGAAAGTCACAAATCGCCTGTATGGGAATTAAAACGGGGCTTTTATACAGCCATACATGGATTGCAGGATCCAGTGTACTCTACATGACGTTTTTTCATGGATTGCAGGCTCCCTCCCATGTATTATGGACTGGTTTTAACTGTTTGAAGCACGCGGTGTGTGAAAACGTAAGCTTCTACAGCTCTCCAGTAACGGTGGGACTCTTACATATGTTACCAAATTCTTCACGTTCCAGCAGAGGGGCTCCACGCAGAAAACATCTGTCCCGACGCCTGCCCTCATTCTACTCGGATGTGATTGGATGAGCAGGAGGCGCCTCCTTCCCCACTCTTACAGGCCGACAGAGCTCATATTGCGTCCTGCGGCCCACTTGGACGTATCTCCACTGTCTCTCCAGCTACAACAGGTTTCCCGAGCAGAGCATGCTGCTCCGTGCCGCCTCCTCGCGCTGCCACCGGCTCTCCACCCGGGCGGCCCTCCTGCTGCTGCGCGGCTGCAGCACTGCTTCCCCGGGCGGCCCCAGCGTCCAGGGGTGAGTGCCTAACACCTCACGCGATTGGGGCGGGGGCACTCAGAAACCTCAAAACTCCACAGGTGTTGCCACTCCCTTCCCGCATACCAACGATACTATGTTTGCATTTAGTTGGCATAGATACCTTGTATTCGACTAAGAAAATATAAGCACCTAAATGAATGCCAATGTGTGTTGTGCAGTGCCATTGAAGTTATGTGGCGAGGTGGGCTGCTAAATTATGCGACAGAGTGAAAAGTATTATGCAGCAGCAGCAGCAAAATTAAGATTTGTAATGCAATGCGGCCTGTTCTGTTAAAGTATTACTTCGCTATTTTTTATATTTTCCTCACATTAACGTTGTAAGAGCAAAGGTTTCACTTCATTAGTACCAATTTTACATAACACCCAAACATATCAATATGCATCACAAAGGTTACTATTCAAACTTTGCCAATGGTTTTCCCATGTGCAGCAACACGTGTTGCTTGCTTTTAGTAACTTTTGATCCGTTTGAGATAAAAACAAAAAATATTTTTTTGTTAAAATCTGCAGATTTTGCACCAGGAAATGGAGTATGTGGGAAAACCATATTTATACAGAAAACGCCACAGCTGCAGAATCGCATAATTCCAGTGCCCTGATGATCTTTCATAATGTAAGCTTGTGGTTGCCTTTCTTCTGTGTCCGGTGAAAGATCACTAATCTTCACAGTCTCTGATTGGCCCGGGAATGCCAGGTTTCCCCCTTAGCAGCTCGACATCTTGTTTCTAGACCTGGCCTTTTAATTAACAACTTGATGTCTTGTGGGGTTAATTTGCCCTGGATCTAATCTGTTCGCTTCAGGTGAGCCTAACACAATAATGACGCCAGCAGAAAAGTCAAGGAAACGATGTCGTCCCCACTCTTCACTAACACGATGGTACGTTTGTGAGGTGGTTGAAAGCGTTTCTCTCTTGTAAGCCGTCTCTTGGGGTGTCTGGGGATGGTGCTCCTGGGTAAACACTCTTAAGTAACTCAACTCGCATGGAATTCATACATTTATCACGATGTTCACTAAAATGTGGGCCCAAACGTTGTGTGTAAACATGAGCTGGTGCAGATGGGGACCACAAGGCCCATTCGATCTGCCCATTTTATTTTTGCGAGTTCTTCATACAAAGATCCTAGAAAGCCTCTGCCTTTCCCACTAAATTGTCAGTTTTCATCTACCGTTTTAGCCTCAACTTCCACCCCGTGTGCTCGGTTTGAGAGGTTCATGTAATATTTAGTGCCTTCATTGTGAACTTCTATTTTCTGTTTTTTTAAACACATTTTATTGAGTTATACAAGCAGTGCAGTACCCTGCACAAGAGATTAAGCCAAAATGAGAGCAAATATATGCACATATCACAAATATACACTAAATAATGCAAAGCTATAATACAATACCATTAGCAAAGCAAATGGCTTTAACTTATTCAAAGGCGAGACCTATTGCATTTTCAATGCTTGTTTAATCCTGACATGGGAATCCAGGAATAAAATTGTTATGACGATATCCCTTAGTCAGTTTTAACATCCATCGTCTGCACTTATTTAGGATCCTTTTATTTTCCCTTTTTGATTTGTTTGTATTGTCTACCCCTCCCTATTGCTCCGCCTCTAGCGTTGGTCTGCGCTGAGGCGTTTTGCAGCAGCCCTATGATGAAGCATGCCACAACTTGTTGTGGGTGAGGGCAGTTTTTACAAAGTGATTGTGCTCCTGACTTAACTTTATTTATATATATATAAAAATTGCGACTTGTATTCACCTTACTTTCTTTTGTGTGTATATGTTGTCTTGGAAGAGGGCAAAGTAAGGTGTTTACCTTCTCCCCCTTATCTCGTGTACAGTACTGCTTCAGGGAGTCAGATGACAACCAGGTACAGTGATTTTGGATACTCCTGTTTAAATCCAGCATCATTGCTACCTGCTGTGAAAGCCATCACCTTGCACAAAGGCTGCATTTGAAAGGCATCCAGATATTGACATTTGAAAGACAACCCCTCCAAATTAGTTCCAAAGCCTTAGCCAGTGGAGCAACATCTTCTGTTAGTTTATAATTACACAATTGGGACAAAATACCACACTTTGTACTTTGTAACACATGCTTTACGACCAAGAAAGGGAATGATCCACATAGTACTTGTATAAATGCTGAGTTTGATCAAGGCTGGCTACTTTATGAGAGGCAATCCTCCAGTGGTGCAGGGTCATCACCTGAAGTCTGCAACTTTCTGGAGAAGCTTAGGTTTTACCTAGAGCCTAGAAACCTGCCTGCCTGCACAGAGAGGGAACGAGAATGCCTGGCCCTGCCTAAAAGAGACTGTCCTGTAGGAGACGCCCACAATGGTCCCAATGTGAGAAACACTCAGAGGAGGATAACTACTTGTGGGAGCAAAGCCAGGAGCTGACCCGTGTTGTGAGTAGTCCTCTGAGCAGTTCCCACTGCATGCTGTGCCAAGAATTCAAATAAAAGCAACATTATTTCATCCAGCACTCCTCCATTGTGCCTAATGGACTGGTGCTGCTCCTGTTTCAAGTTGGTGCTGTCACGCAAGAGATGCTGTTGCTGCCGCCAATGTGGTATCCCTGAATCAGCCTGTGCGCCATAATTGCCAAAGAAGAACACCCACTTCAAATATGGCTCCGAGAGTGCAACTGCCAAAGCAGAACACCTATCTGCGTTCAGTCTGGGGCACCGAAATAGCTGATGAAAAGTGTCCACCATGCAGACCTGCAATCCTCATCCCTGCCCAGAGACCCGTGTCTGAGTCTTGCCTCATCAAAGCCACTGCTGCAGGAATTAATTTTTATAATACACTCTCCACCACCACAAGAGACAAATCTACACATAGAAGGTAAAGCAGGGCTTAGCCCTGAGAAAACTGAAAGACTGAAAGGACAGCAGTAAATCTAAGAAAACTAGATGTTTGCCTTGTGACTTCTTTGTGGTAAGAACTGTTGGACTGGTCTTCGTATTAGCTGTGTGGTAATCCACAATGAACTGCATCAATGACTATGCATGTAGATCTTATAAGTCACCATAGACATTGGGCAAACTCTTAGAAATGAGAGAGGCCACTGTGGGTAGAGTGTGGTGCAGAGCTCCACTGAGAATCCTAGAGGAGTTTTGCTACTCTGTGACTGTATCCTAATCAAACTGGGCAGTGTTTACTCTTGTTGTGAGAGTAAAATGCTTTCTTTTTACTGTGATAAGCTCTGGATTGGACAAGACGTTATTATGTCTGTTCGTTGACTGTTGGGTTCTGAGCTCTTGTCACCCACACTATCTCGCTGTAAGCTTTTCACTGCTTGCTAGCCTGACAGTCAAGTACTGAAAGGGTGTAGTGGGCCGGGTTGCAGAGCCATTGTATGATGGACCGAATGAAACCAGTGGCAAACAACCTCAGTAACCACAGCTGTGGCCAGTAACCTCTGTCTGTCCAATGTCCCTCCCGCCCCCAAACGGGGCATGAAAGTGACACAAAACTTTTTATGTGATATGGTTTATGATCTCATAGGCACAAAACTAACCACCCTAACATCCCTTCAGTGCTTAATTTGAGCTGGTGGTTTCCAGTGCTGAGCACTGGCACTTAATTGTCAACACTGGTGCTTGTGGCAGTGTGCCACAAGGTGGTGCTGTCTGAGATGACAACAACAACAGTCAATTATTAATTCAGTATACATTCAAAATGACTATTAACTGCCGCCCAAGCTATTCTTATAGCTTTGGAGGCATGGAATAGTCCGAATTGTCACACTTGTAAGAGTGCGATAGTTAGTAGTTGTGTTGTTACAATCATTAGCAGTGCAGACAGGGGCAATGTGTGGTGTAAGCTGCAGCCCTGGCGCTTGTGTTTTTAAAAATTAAGCACTGCATCCCTTCCATCAATGACTGACAGGGTACTGTTCCAACAGGTCCATGTCATTGTGTGATCTCTCCTAGCGGAGTCCAGTTAGTATGTGCGGTCTCCCAGCAAGACGCTGGCAGTACTTACTTTCTTGCAGTATATTCTGATCACTGTGTTTCATCTCAGCGTGGCGCTATCAGTGTGTGCTTTTACCCAGCCATGCTTTTGCAGTGTGAGCTAATTCACAGCATTGTGAGTTTTCTCCAAGATGTGCCCTCTATTAGTGCACGAATACTCCAAGCATTGATGCATGCAATTTAGTAAGTTACTCTCTGCAGTGAACTATTTGTCATACATGGTGAGCAGCAGTAAGTGCTGCTTCCAATTACATTCTTTTAGTGCAGATCCTGCAGTGCTAGCCTTTTCATTATGGGCATTTTAGTTCGCAAAACCTCCAGCAGTATTTGCTTCACTTTTTTTATTTTTGTGAAGTTTTATATAGCGTGAACTAGACCCGGAGGTATCAGAGCGCTTTACATGAGCACCAGTTACGTTACAGACGGACACATCCATTTTTAGGTCTCGCCTAGGCAGCGCGCTTGCGCTGCTGTAGGAGATGACCTTTAGAAATTGGTCTGCTCCTTTTCAAGCGCACTCGTGCTTGTGGTGGCATCCACCTTGCGGGAGCGAGCAGTGGCGCGCCGACCATCTGTTTTCAATTAGCATGGCCGTGCGCGCGGCTCCTCGCTCCCGCAAGCACGAGTGCTTGAAAACAGCTTACCCTCCCCCACCCTACCTCACCTCCCTCTCTCTCCTGCAGTGTTTTGACCCGCTCCCCTGGCAACTGCGCGCGCCGCTCCTCGCTCCCGCATTACATTACTTATTTTCAGAAAACTATAAAAATGTAATTTTGCACAACTTAGCCCTAGCAGTTGCTCTGACGTACGCTTTCACTTCTATACAACTTTGCTCTTCGAATTGCTCGCCTGTGCGCCTGGTTGCTTTCTCCATTTGCTTTCCTCACCGTGACCTCTGTTTTGCCTCCCCTCCACCTGCACCCTCTGTGTTGCTCCTCGCCATGCACCCCTGTGTTTACTGCCCACCCTCTGTCTTGGTCCTCACCACGCACCCCTGTGCGTTTACTGCCCGCCCTCCATGTTGCCTCCCGTTCCTCCGTGATTTTTAACTGTTTTTTTTTTTTTAGAACAAATTTCCTGATCTTTCTCCTGCTGGAAGTCGCGCAGCCGACACCATTCCCGCTTTATACCCAATATACATTGTAAACGTGCACGCGTCTGTTACTCGCTGGTTGTATAACGCAGGGGGCCTGACATTGGCGGTGAAGCGCCTGCGCGTTCAATAAAGCTTTATGTATAGCTCGCGCAGTGCAAACAAACCTTGTGGCTCTGGTGGGGCACTGTGTTACAGCAGGTTGTTTCCATCCGGTAATGTGCCACATCACAGGGGAGAAGCAGTGCAAGACGGGTGTATTATGAGTCCGTCCCAACATAACGTACACCATGCACTGAACAGAACTCGGCAGCCACACGTTAACACACGCGTCAGCAACAACCTACACATGTGCGCAATAGTACACAGAGGGTACAGATGCACGTCACTCTAGGATAGCGGACGGGGCCCTTTTTTACAACCAGTGTTGAAAATATCACTGCACGTACTTCACAAATGTGTGAACTAGCACAAATCCTATTTATCGCCGTGTTTGTGCCTTTTTTAATGCCAAAACAACAAGTCACTAAAAACATGTTCAAGTTACAGCGTCGGGTCACTACCCTTTGATTCATGGCAAAATAGTTAAGCTCCCCGTATAACAGTTACAGCCATGTCTGCTACAATTTAACCCTGTAGATGCTGCACGCGCACATATTTCTGGGGCCAACTGGTTATAATTAGTGTTTCCGCGAACGCTTTATTATATTTTACAAATGTTTATGCAACATATTGTTATGTTTTTCCGTAGCGTGTATTTCACTTTTATTGTGTTTATATTTTAATTAGGAACAGTTTCCTAACGGATGCAAGGTGCTTATATAAGCTATTTTAACCTGACTGGCTGAGGAACTGTGTTTCAATGTTAGCATGGAGGTTTAAACAGGGGGTCTACAAAAAAAACATTGATAGTATAGTGTTTTACTAAACTTTGTAACCCAAACAAAATTACAGCTCAAATAAAAAAAAAACATTCTCATACATTTTTTTAACATGGGTACAAACATCCCAGTTTGCTCTTCAAACTTCACCCATATGTGCAACTGCATTAAAGCCACATTTGCATCTCCTACCGCTGATACCGATCTTTACAAGGAGGCAACAATTCTCTTTATTCTGCCAGGGCAGGCTCCTATTGAACCACAGGTAGTAACTGTTGGGACGTTTCACACCATTCCAGACTGGATGGCGGCTACACTTGGTAGTCTTTTAGAAGCAAGTTGTGAATGCATTTGTAAAACATTCAACTTGAAAGGTTGCCTAAATGCTTCATTCTCCGTAACTTTTCTGCTTGCCATGTTTTTTAATAAAGTTTTAGTTGTTCTTTGGTAATACTATGCAGTTAGAGGCCAGGAATTTACAAGTGTGTATAATAAGAGGGGGTTGAAGACCCACAGGCTTTGTGAGTTTATCAGCACAGTTCAACTTGCACAGTGTGAGTTTGTTACCACGCAGTAAAATAATACGCGCAATTTGAGTCGCGTTTGTTGCTACTTTTACAGCGGTGTTTTTGAGACCAACTGTTTATAATTAGCATTTCCGCGGACGCTTTATTATATTTCCTAAACTTTTATGCACTATATTGTTATGTCTTTCATCAACGTGTATTTGCCTTTCAGTGTGTTTATATTTTAATTGGGGACTGTTTGATAAGGAATGCGAGGTGCTTAAGTAAGCTATTTTACCCTGTAAACCACTACCCTACATTAAACGCCAACCAAAGGTGAAAAAGGGGTTGCAAGTTGCTAATATGTTGGATTCCCATTTGTTTATGGAATTGTGGCCTTAAGGATCGTTAGGTGTCAGTTATCCGCTACACAAATTTGTGATCTTGCACAAATCCTATTAATTGCTGTGTCTCTGCTTTTTCACTAGCTAAACGATGAGTTTCTACATCTTACTTTACTTTACATAAGCCCTATCTGCAATAGGAGCGTACAAAAATAGCATATGCACACAACTCTACAGTAGGCAGTCTCCCTAAAGCACAAGGGTGTGGCGTAATAACCAGAGCTGCTGAGCGGAAATTTGGGGAAACATGTTCAAATTATAGCATTGGGTGACCCCCCTGTGATTTTGGGCTAATCAGTTAATTTCCACGTGCGTTCTAAAAGGAAATGTGTTCTTATATTTTCAGCCTGTGTAGAAAATAATTGTTAAGGAGGTCGTAGGTCAGGTCCAGTAGTAGTTAAGGAGGTCGTGGTTCAGGTACAGGTCGTTGTTTAGGATTCGTTGTTAAGTACACTCGTTATTATGAATTCATTATTAAGGCCGTTTCCCATTATAAAAGCATCCATTGTCTTTAAACAAATGTGTTGCTCCTTCTTTTATCAAATTTCTGTTCACTGAAACAAAACTTTAATTAAGGTTGATGGAGGATACCGGCTTGAATAAACATACCCTCCAAAAGACATGAAATGGAGAAGCTAAGGTACAAACTTAACCTACGCTCCAAGCTACAATGGAAAATGTGGGAGGTGGTACCGCATTGCTAAACACTTATAAGGTCCCAAAGGAGAGACCTATTGGCTATGCCAATGCTTGTTTTGTTAGGCACGGGGAGATTTAGTGATTTGCCCAGAATCACAGAATGTTGAGCGTCCCTGCCGAGACTCGAACCCGGTTCCCCAGCTCCGAGGTCGACCGCCCTAGCCGTTAGGCCACATTCTCTCCCCACTTAGCAGTGAATTGTCATTATTATGGGACCCCAGCAGATTGTGCTTTCTTAACAGTGTCAGTTTAGAGATATGGGACTTCAGCAATGTGAGTGCCCCTCGACATTGCTTTTATAATGATTATGGAACACCAGCAGTGGGATCTTTCTCAATAGTAACATGTTATGGCTATTGAACTCTACCTGAGTGATTACTTGAACGCAATAGTGAAAGCTTTCTTCATCATCTTCCTACTTCATGTCACACATTAGGCCCCGGTATTCTGACCACAGATTGCCACTGCCCTATCACTGCTACAGGCCTCTGAAAGTCTGATTTTCCTCCTTCAGTTCCATGACACTTCTATAGGACCCCAGCAGGGTGAGCCTACTCTATGTACATTCTGCAGGTGCTGTCTCACTACAGCAGTGTTAACTTTAGAAAGCAGTGCCTTCTCAATGCAGGACTGCAGGAATGGCATTTTTAAAACTTCCTTCTTTGACTGCTATAGGGCTACTTTACTATGAGTTCCCAATAGCAGTGCCATGTCATGTGAGCACTGATGGTCTCCAGAAATATAAATGCAATGCAGCATTGTCCTGCTAATGTTTTGGGGCTCTGTCATTGTGAGCTCCCTCTAGCAGTGTCCTAGTCATGCTATTGGTCACCACTATTGTGGGGTTCCTCTTACTGTGTCCTATCCCTTGGCTGGGACTCCTGCAGGCCATGTCAGTGCTGCAGGATTTCAGAAATGAAATCCAGACCAAGCAATGTTCTGACACTGCTAAAAAAAGACTTGCTTCACCCAGCATTGTCCTGATAATGCAAACGACAGGAGCAATGTGTTTCCTCCAGGTTAGTGGTGGTATCCCTACATGGTCGCCAAACCAAATCCCAATAAATGAGATCACATTTATTTGTTTGGAAGAATAAATGGCAGATTATTAGCTGCTTTCTAGTACAAGCAGTTTATCATACACTCACTTTGTGCTCTGCATTCAAAGTGATAACTTTATCTCCGTGCAGTTAAGTCTATAGGGGCTCTGTTATCACACACCATGTGCTCTTCTCTGGATCAGCCTTGAAGTGCTTGCTGCAGTAAAAAACTTTTAGTGGGATCCACCAGCCCTTGGAGTCTGCAGTGGAAGGCTATGACTTCCAGATGCTCGGTGACCCAAGACTTTGATTCCCCTATGTCCTTGACCAAGAGGGTAAATAACTTTGCCTTCCTCTCATCAGACATGTCTGCTTCATGTATTGTTTCAGGTACCTGGGATAAAAGGCCCTACTATAGCACAAGTCACACTAAATTGATACCATTGGTAACACCATTGTGTGTTGGGGTCAGGTCCAGTTCGGCTATGTCTTTGAGTCTCTCTTTCAGAGTACCAAGTTCCACAGCTGATTTTTCTATTGTGTTTCTCTGCTTTCAACTATGTCAGCTGGGAATGACAGATAGCATTACTGCCCTTTACTTTATCCATGCCGCATACCTATACTTGATGTTAGTATTCAACTGCAAACTGTGTAAAATTGGGTTCCTCAGCAAATCCAAGACAATGGAGTAAGATGCAGATTTTGAGTTTCTTGCCTGTGCTACTACCATGTTGTCCGATCAAATGATTATCCTACTATTGGACAATCTGTACAAGTGCACAAAGCAAGAAGGACAAGGAAGGGTTCTTGGTTTCTGGTTAGGTTGTTCAAATAACAATACAGCAGGCTACTTTTCCACACACAATGCAGCACTCAGCAGGGTTCCAAAACCTTGTCTGCCCAAGGCATCTGCGAATCGTTGTGCCTGGTGGATGGTCGCCCACAGTGACTGTCATAAACAGGATCCATTGAGCTCTGCACAGAATGTCAGCCACATACACAAGATTTCCTTCAAGTCCTTAGGTCCTTAGCAGGATAAAGTGGCGCTTGTGCTCACAATTGCACTGATAGGCGCTTTGCATACTATATGCATGTGGGGACAATGTGGGCAGAAGTTTTAAACCTCTGCATCAGTTCCTGTATTGTCTTCTTTGGAAGGTACCAACAGAATAGCTTCCAAGAAGGTTTCTACTTCTTCAGATGTTAGGCAGAAAAGGCCCTCTTTGGAGTCCAGTTCTGTTTCTAGAAACATCAGTCGTGACTGAGACCTTCTAATGTTGCAAGGATGAGTGGGAGTCCTAGTGTCATTGTCACAGTCAGAAAAGGCTGCAATGACAGCACCACAGTGAGTAGTACCACTTATGCCTATGCAAAAAGAGATTGCCTAAATAGTAGACCTTTCACCAGCTGGCTTGGCCTGGTGTGTGGCCCACTTCAAAAAGGAGATAGCTAAATTTTCAAATATTAGCACTACCTTGCAGAATCGATTTCCAGATACCAAAAGTCATCATTGCCGTACTGTAGGAACACTAACTAGAATTCTTGATTCTGACACCTTATTATGCATATATCTAAATTGGCCACCTCTTAATGAGAGCCTCAGAATTCAGTTTGAGGAACAGAGTGGAAGAGGCATCAAAGCAAACAAGGCAATAGTCAAGCATTTGCTGGTGTGGTTAACATTATTTCTACTGGCATCTAAGAGGCATCAGCTGCTGCTGTTTGTTCTTATTTTATGCAGCCAAAGATTTGTGTTCCTCAGGGTTAAAGGTATAATGGAGGGCAATTAATCTAGCAGAAGTTGCAGTTATTTGCCAGCTGTGCATTCAGGCTAAGAGAGTCCCAGAGCCTTGTGGCTGGCTGGGCATTCTTAAGACGTTGAGATGACAAAGTTCTCCATGATGATGACCACATTCACAGTGTCCCGTTGACAGTGCCATATAATGAGAATCTTTAATAAGCCCACATGAAGTTTGACCCTACCATATAAGTCTCAGGTGTGCACTCACATAAAACCATATGTGAGTGTCTGGTATAGAATGTGACTCTATTGCTCCCCTGAGGTATACCTTGAAAACTCACCACCATGTCATTGGGAGGCCAGAGCTTCCTGGCATGTCAGCCCCTCTTACCAGGTTTAAAGAGCAGAGTCCACTCACAGACCAGGGTACTGGCTGTTCTCCAGGAGCCTCTGTAGAGGCCCAAAAACACTGATGCCAAAAACTGGATTTAGTACAAATTATATGTAACTGGTGAATTGGGATTATCACACAAGCTATATTTCTCTTTAGTTTTTATGGCCAGTGAAGGGTAGGTGAGGGCTTCATGAAGAGACATATGGATCAATAATTTAACCTTAATTAATAAGGATACCTGGTCTTTATTGCGAATCCCCATTTTAGTTAACAAAAAGGCTCTGGCAAATGAAGGCATCCACAAAATATATCCAATATATGTGCAGATGTATTATGCCCACCGCCTTTATTGTCTATGTGAACATTTTAATAGCACATTTGAATTCGAACACATGAGAGTTAATTTTTAGCTCAGCTTTTGTGACGATGTTTACTCTGAAAACATTTATTGTTAGCATGTTTCTGATAAAAGGCAGCTGTAGAAATCTTATCACCTCAGTTCTGCAACAGTATACTACATATACACAGCAATATCTTAAGCAATCGGTACAGATCGCAACATATCATAAAGCTTGCAAAACAAGCAGCTGTAGTTTGTCTTCCTCTGAGTAACAAGCAGTGGCAATGCAATAGGTGTGGGTTATGAATGAAAGTGCCTCTTGTGTCATTGATGAGTTTAGATACTCAATAGGTCATCATACATGCACTCTGTCGCTCACCTTTGAACGTTTGCATCAGTTCATCCATCCCCTAGCTCATTCTTCCATTCGACCTCTGGCACAAACTCAATAGTACATACACCAACTCACCAGCATATGAAAGGTAAATGAAAAGAATACAAGTAGAAAAAATTAAACATGCTAACATCTAAACAGAACAATAAGCTTGCAATAACAAGCATAAAGCAGGTGTCCATCTTGTAGTGATATTGTAAATGGTGTTTCATTGCTTTAAAGGTCAAGTATGGCTGCCACATTTAGAACCAATGTGTTGGCTATCTTGGAATGGTAAAATACATACACTAGGACATAACCATTCCATTATGGTCTCCTGCTTTAGAGGAAGTGGCCATGTGTAATGCAGATGAAATGAGCGACAAGCAAGCACACTGCCTGGAGAGCTGTAGTGTCCTCTTAAGAAACATAAAAATGAAAAGCGGAGAAGCAAAGAAATTAAAGGCGAAAAACAAAAGGAGAAAATTCTAAACTAAAGAGCTGGCCTACTAGCCCTGACACTGAAGAGCACTCATTTTCAGATGGATGTACATATGTGGTCAGAAAATGCTGTCATTCACAGGGCAAGAGAAGCAAAGACTGATTTGCAGCTGGTGCAGCGCAAAGTAGCCCGCTCTTTCCACGTCACAGAAAACCTGAAAACTAATCTACGTTATGAAGTCTGATGAAAAGTGAGATCTGACACAAAAAATGTACATGCACTTTGCACGAGTCCTACGTGTCTTCATGATTTTTTCACATGTGATACTCAATACTGCTGATGTAGGGAGTTCTATTTTAGAATATATGGATGCTCGCATAGAATGTTCACTAAGAAATGAAAGAGAACCTTTAAACATTTAGTTTCTATATGAACCATCTACAAACTTAGAATCATCCTTAATTAAAGAAATGTATTAATTCAAATAAATTAGAGGTAATAGAGTGATATAGATTAACGAAATGGCTGACATATATTAATAAAGATTTTATACTTTGTTATGACTCAAGGATTTATAAGCTTTTGCAAATCTCTATTTCACCACTCAAGCTTTACACATGGTTCTTAACCAGGTGCAATTCTGTCTGTATAGCTACTAGAAATGTTGTTCTTAGCATCAAATGATCCTTATATGTTTAGGATGTGGAATTAGTTTGAACGATAATGTTTCACCAATGTATGCATTAAAGTTACACGTATGTACTTTTGGGCATGTAGTAGGCAACTATACTTAGCTTTTTGGTAACATGATTATTGAATGCAAATTAGTTAAACAATGTTGAATGGATTAAAAGTACTAAATATTCTTATGTTCAAATGTATGTTTGGATATGCACCCTATATAAATAATGCATTATTGAATTAATGCCTTAAGTTTTAGGATTTTACTCTACGGACCTGAATGTTTGTCTCTTGGGAACCGCTAAGCTCAGTATTTTCTGCTGACTTCCTTTCTTTGCAACTCCTCTCACACTCCTTACTGTTAGAAATGATACTTTCATGTAACAGTGTTACCTACTTTGCCTGGGACTGAATGGTGAATGACGGGTACATGGAAAACTTGCGAATAAACAATGGACTGTTGTGCTAAACCCTGAGTATGGAAATTGACTGATGTTCCCATGGCCAGCATCGGAAATATTGTTCATGTTGTTGAAAACGTATCTTATGGATCTTGCAACAAATACAATGGACTTCTATTGGTGACGAAACGAAAGGGGTGGCACCGATGAACTTTATCGATTAAATCTATTGTTTACTCTGGACGAGCGGGCAGGTCTCTCAGACGGCTGAGGACCGATTACCTGACTTCTTTAATGAACGTCTGTGCTGAGTCTCTTTTTGTATCACATGCAGAGCTCTCCTTGAACTCCGACTTGAACCATAATTTCACCACTCCCTTTCCCTTTTAATGGAGTCTTGAAGATGTGTTACCTTTTTAATTCCATCTGTTGTCCCAATGTGGGTTTAAATCTGTGATTTTCCCTGGACTTATTGAAGACTCTTAACCAAGCTTCCAACATGATTCTGCTGGTATTGCTTGTACTAGTGTGCCTTATTCCCATTGTTTTCTGTAGATTTGCTACATTCTAAATCCTGAATATTCTGATGCCTCATTTGAAGTTGAACTATTTAGATTACTAGGGGCAGATTTACAAGCCCCTTGCGCCATTTTTGCGTCACTTTTAACATGGGAAAAGTGACGCAAAAGTGGCGCAAGGGGCTTGTAAATCTGCCCCCTAATGTATAGACTGAAAATACTCTTCGAGACTTAGTTCTGAGTATCTGACGCTTATGTTACTATTTTGTATCGTGGCAACGGAGTTGTTAGTTTGTGTATTCCTAGTTTGTCTAAATTTCTTCTGAAGACTAGGTTTACCTGTTGCCATATTGTATTTGTATAGCATGGTCCTGAGAGTAATCTAGTTTATCTTGATTGTAAACTTGTAATAAACTCTTTGGAAACTGGTTACCGAGTCCTCATTGTGTAGACAGTTGGGTTAATTATTCGGACAGAGGTTACTAACTCTCTTTCCCCTCAGTGCAATGAAGAAAGGTCTGGCAGAGTACCAATAGAGAAAATAAATAAGTGTGAGTAAATGATCTAGTAAAGGAGGTACATTCTCAATATCCAATGGGCCCAGAGACAAATGTTTAAATCTGCTGGATCCGACCGAACCATCACCCCATATGGTTTGTTGAAATGGATGGACACAGACTGTAAATGACTCTCAGATGAACAAACGACAGAACAGATCTGACCCAAAGGCCCTCTATAATCTATATGGATATACATTTTTGCATATGGAAGTTATTATTATTTCAATATTTTATTATCACAGCATCCAGCTAAAATGTTATTCTAGGAAGAATCATTACACAGCAAATCTTATCCCCCTAGAGTATGTCAGAGGCAGTAACTAACACCAAAATCACTACAAATGTATTCTGTGACATTTAATGAGACACAATGCCTATCGTTTAGGCTTTAATACAGAGAAATAATCTTCCACCCTTAAAATTCTATAACTTTTCACAGTCAATATGTCAGACCTAATGCTTTTATCACAACTTTTCATAAAAAACAGATCAGACCAATGGCTACAGAAATGTTTTTCCTAGTACACCACCAGGCCTGTAGCTGTTATTATTAGCTTAATCCCATAAATCAACTGAGACTTCCTGTACTGAACACACTACCACAAGGCAACCATTAAATTATATAGTATACAATATTACAGTCAGCAAAGCAAAATTCTATCTCTCCTAAGAGAACGTAAAAATCTTCTATACCCATAGTTTGTGAGAGGGGGTAACCAGCACCAAACCCCTTGCTTACCATGGTAATATGTGAGATTCCATGGAACAAGATACCCATTGGTAGGCTTTATTACAAAGTAATAACAATCTACCCTTAAATGACTGTTTAAAAATGATTTTATCAATCAATACTGCTTTTAACATAACGTTTCATTATAAATAATCAGGCTAGAACCTGTATCATTGACTTGCCACCATAACCAACTCAGACATACTATGTTAGTCCATAAGCCTTCCCACAAGGCAACCATCAGGTATACCATTATAAAAATGCACAAAATACAGTTGTCAAAACAATTTTAAAAAATCATACTAATGGAATCTAATAAGGATTACCATAGTGCAAACTGTCTATCCAGTTTATTTATTAAGGTGGGTCACCAACACCAAAGGCGTTGCCCACTACAGTAAACTGTGAAATGACATGTAACAAATACCTGCCCACAGGCTTTAGTACAGTGTAATAACAATCCACCTTAAAAGCCAGTTGCCTTTGACACATTAATTTCACAATAAGCAACACCTACTTGCATTGTCTTAAGTTTTCATTATAAGCAGATCACATCTAAAGAATCTGACATAACTGTTCCCAGTAAACCAATAAGGTCTCTAGCCTTCACCAATGAGTTGCCACTATATACAAACCAGACCTAATGCAGTGTGCATAAAGTGGCGACCATCAGGCATACATTTAAAAATGACAAATCTGCCCAAAATTAAAGATGCAGAACTACAAACAGCACCTCTCAATAGGGCCTGACAGAAATCATCAGAGTAAAAGCCTACTTTTAGGGTTTGTCGGGGTAGGTGATGACCAACACCAAATTCCTTCCCTAATATGGCAATCTGTGAGATTATATGTAACCAAATACCTGTAACACAATGTGATAACAATCCACTGTTAGAGGCCTGTTGGCTTTACCAAATAATTTCACAACAAATAAGCAAGGCCTATTGCCTTCGTAATAACTTTTCATAATATAAAGGCCAGACCTATGACAACGGGTATAACATTTCTGTGCACACCAATCAAGTCTATACCTGCTATCATTAGCTTTTCACTATAACCAACTCAGGCCTACTGTAATGAGTGTAAGCTTTCCAACAAGGTAACCATTAGGCATACAGTCAAAAAACTGAATATTACAGTTGGCAGAGCAAAATATTTCAAGTCCTAACAGGATTTAACAAGGATTCTCACATTGCAAATGTTCTATACTCATGGTTTGGTAGAGGGGGTCACCAACACCAAAACCCCTGCCTACTAATGCATGAGATCCCATGTAACTAAAAACCTATCACTGGGATTATTACAGAGTTTGTGAATGGAAACGTCCTCTGCATGGTAATGGACATGCACCCCTACAATGATACCCTGAGTATCCAACTGTACTGATGTCTGGATACGTAGGGGCCGATTCCGATTCGGGCCGGAAAACGTATTGACCGACTCGGTACGGGAATTTAGTCCGACCGACTCGGACCGGCGCCGCACGACCCGGGTAGTACGATGAAATGAATGTGAAATCCGACAGACTTGGACGGAATAAAAAACGACCGACCGAGCCGGACGGAAACAAGCCATCCGGCCGGGAAATCACACGAAACGAACCGACCGACACGCACTCAGATTGAACCCGAACGAAACGTACCCGCGAACTCTGACCCGCGTAGTACGATGCTGTGCGTGCAAAACATGACCGACTCGCCCGGAGCACAAGCCGTACGACCGACACGCATACAAAACCCAGCCGAAGCAACCCAATACTACGCGACCGACTCGTACGCCGCATATGAAACCTAGCTGACACACAGCGGGAACGAGTCGGACAAGATCGCACCAGACAACTGCAGCGTCCTACTCGGACACAAGAACGACTCGTACATGCACCAAAAACACCAAGGAAAAATTAGAAAAAAAGGGCCAAACAAGCAACCACTAAGCCAATAAATACAGGGAGGGGAAAAAAATGGAACAAGGACACACCTCCAAATCCACCTACATAAAGGCCACAAATCCCTACCATGATCCTTTGCAAATTCCACTGACCTGCCAGCACACAACACCATCACACAGCAACCACAGACACACTCACAGCTCATACATCACACAAACCACACACCATTACCACACCTACAAATAGCACCCTCACACACACCCAGCTAAACCTACATTCACACCCCCCCACCTGCACACACACACACATCAATCACCACCACCACCCATCTCCATGCCCCCAAAGAAGAACCATAAATTCCTAGATTGTGAATTGGAAGTCCTGGTAGACGAGATACTCAGGGTAGAGCCATAGTTGTTTGGTACATTGGTACAACAGACCCCCATGTCGCAGAAAACCAAGATGTGGGCGAGGATTGTCGACAGGGTGAACGCACAATCACCATGTTTGCGCACAAAGGAAGACATCCAGAACAGGTGGTATGATGTGCGCAGGAGGGTCCGGGAACTACTCAAAAAGGACTACCTCCTCAGCCAGCACACTGGCAGTGGCCCTCCTGCAAAACCAGTATACCTCAGGCCCTGGGAGGAGAAGGTGCGGGCCATCCTACCACCAGTGAGCGTATACGGACTAACAGACATCCCAGAGCCTGGTGAGTACACAACTAATATATACAATATGGTGTGACAACACACACACATCACAGTCAAGGGGATAGGCAAACCATGCACACTTAGCAAATACACAGCAACCAAAAGATATTCATCCCAAGATGTGAATGCTAGTCAGACAAACACAATACCTGCCATCTCATAGTGACATGTAACTGTGTCATGAGATCTACAAACCTAAAAACAAATACAGCAAGGCAGTGGCACAAATAGAACCAACAAACACTCACAGATATTTACCCACCACTAGAACACCACCTCACAGGGAAGCTCACTCAAAGGAAGGAATCCTGTGTATGCTGGTCAAGTCAGTGTAGCCAATAGCATGATGGGAGTGGTAGTCACAGATATTGGTCACACCCACAATTGGCCCATCAACACCACTCTCAACCATGCTCACATCACAGGGAGTGGATAAGGACTCACAAGATGGCTGACACTGGGTACTGCTGTGGGGAGCACAAGGCCCTGCTGGGAACTGTGCACCAACAAACAGCACAACACCACTGCCTGACATCCTGAAAGCCAACTTGCACTCCCTGCAATGCAAGCACGTTGCATGGTGGGATATCTGGCTGGGTGGGAAGGAGGACTCACAGCACTGACCATAGTTACAAGCAGCTCTCCTCACACACCCCTCAACACTAACTCCACATAACCCACCTGGGAGAATGCAATGCCTCACAGCCTAACTGAAGATCCCACAAAGAACCACCACCCTGGGTTATGCTGTGTGAAGCACAGGGACACTCTTGGGACTTGTAGCCAAACAACTGCCAGGGCAACACTCCCAGCCATCCTGTCAGCACAGGCACCCCACCCCACAGGGAAGCAGAGTCAAAAGGAAGGAAGGATAGCCATGCTGGGAAGGGGGGTGGAGGGAATAGCATGATGGGAGTTGTAGGCACAGATATTGCTCACCCTCACAATTGGTCCATCAACACCACTCTCAACCATGCTCACATCACAGGGAGTGGATAAGGACTCACAAGATGGCTGACACTGGGTACTGCTGTGGCGAGCACAAGGCCCTGCTAGGAACTGTGCACCAACAAACAGCACAACACCACTGCCTGACATCCTGAAAGCCAACTTGCACTCCCTGCAATGCAAGCACGTTGCATGGTGGGATATCTGGCTGGGTGGGAAGGAGGACTCACAGCACTGACCATAGTTACAAGCAGCTCTCCTCACACACCCCCTCAACACTAACTCCACATAACCCACCTGGGAGAATGCAATGCCTCACAGACTAACTGAAGATCCCACAAAGAACCACCACCCTGGGTTATGCTGTGTGAAGCACAGGGACACTCTTGGGACTTTTAGCCAAACAACTGCCAGGACAACACTCCCAGCCATCCTGTCAGCACAGGCACCCCACCCCACAGGGAAGCAGAGTCAAAAGGAAGGAAGGATGGCCATGCTGGGAAGGGGGTGGAGGCAATAGCATGATGGGAGTTGTAGGCACAGATATTGCTCACCCTCACAATTGGCCCATCAACACCACTCTCAACCATGCTCACATCACAGGGAGTGGATAAGGACTCACAAGATGGCTGACACTGGGTACTGCTGTGGGGAGCACACGGCCCTGCTGGGAACTGTGCAACAACAAACAGCAGGACACCACTGCCTGACATCCTGAAAGCCAACTTGCACTCCCTGCAATGCAAGCACGTTGCATGGTGGGATAACTGGGCTGGGGGGAGGAGGCCTGGATGGTAACCAAATACCACCAATGTTGGTCATGCACACACCTCAACATTCACATTGACATGCCACAGGTTGGCAGGACAATGTGCTACACCAATATCACTCACTGACTGTCACTATTTAGGAGAATGCAATGTCCTGGCCCACATCCAGAGGTACAGTCACAACTGTCAGGTGTTTGAACAATTGATGCCAGTAGAAACATAACATACAATCTGTGTCTCTCCCCAAAACAGGAGATGATGGGGACACAGCAGCAGACCAGGAGGACTCCCTGTCCCAGGCTCCGGGGAACACTGAGCTCACTGGTGTGGATCAGCCTCTGCACTCCTCGGATGGCGAAGAACCAGCTGGACCCTCTGGTGTGAGTCATCATGCAGCACCAGCAGGACCAACATCTGCACCCCCTGCACCCACCCCTCCAACAACTGCCAACACACAGGCCACCCCTGCCAACACGGACACACCAAGGACCACAGATGACAACAGCGCACGGACCCAGGCCCAAACTGGAGCTGCTGACAACGAGCCCAGGAACAACACCCAAGTGGGCCCACGGTCACCTGTGCGTGCCACTGCAGGTCCTGCACGTGTCGCCAGGGGTGGTGGGAGGGGTGGGAGACATAGGTCTCTCCTTGCAGAGGGGTCTGGACTGTATGATGACCCACAACTGGCACGCATCGCGGATGCGTACCAGAATAGCACCGGAGAGGTCAGCCAGGTAGTGGGGATCCTCAAGGACATACAACAGCAGCAGGCTGCCCATCATGCCCGCTTGGACTCCCACATGTCCCGTGTCGAGACACACATGTCACGTGTCGAGACACACATGTGTGGCATGGAGTCCAAGTGGGACACATTGGAACAACTGACAGCGGTGCATAGGGACATACTGACATGCCTCCGCCAGATCAGCACCAACATGGCCTCACCTCCCTGTGTGCCCACAACATCTGCTGCTGAAACAACTGCAAATGCCACAGGGAGGGAGGAGGACTCTGGCAGAGAGTCCCCTGCACCGCTGCAGCCTGCAGCTGAGGGTCACCCCCCAAGAAGAGGGGCCGTCCGAGGAGGCCAAACTGAGAGGCCGATGGCCATCTACATCCCCCAGGAAGCCAACACCTGTTCTGGAACTTTTCCTCTGTGTGCATACTGCACGCCCTGTTGAAGCCAAGCCAACTCTCCCACATGACATGGGGAGCTCTAGTTGACCAAATGTATCAGATGACTGTGGACTTTACTCTGGACTTTTCAGCTACCAAGACTTCCAATTCACATGGGAACTTTGGATCCAAATTTCTATGTACAGCACCCACCATCCTGTGCACCATCCTCACACCTGTATGTAAATAAACTCACCAATACACCATATCTGCCTCTGTTGTGATTCCAACGTGGTTTTTGTCATGTAGATGTTGATCTTCTAAATTACACTGTGCATGCTAACTGCTACAGCAAGTCCAACACTGTCATGTCAGTGATGGCGACGTGACACATATGAGGGAGACACACCACTAGGGCCACAAAACACATACACACCAGGGCCATCAGACTCATCACCTATACTGATGTTGCAACGAAGTACAGTGGAATGTACAGACACGCCACCTATTCACAGTCACTGTCAACTAGACAACAGGTGCAGTAAGCAAATGTCAGTCAGATGTGTGACTACAGACAACGCACATCCCAAAGTCAAGCACAGGTTTATTACACATTTCCAACATGTAGTTTCCACTACAAATGCAAGCTAATCCAACCTGGCTGTGGCCACAAAGTCAAAAAGTGCAGAAGATAGAAAGTCCAGGGGTGTGTGGCACATCACCTGTAGGGAAACGACTGCTTCCACCTTGGAAGTTGAATCATGGATTCGGGGATCCAAGTTGATCAGACAACTCCAGCAGCACCCTGTGAAGGACAGACATGACACACAGTCAAAACCACTGAAGAACAGCACAGAACGGCAATACTCATGTCTAATACATGTCACGAGATAACTACACAAAACCAAGTTAGCATGTCAACACTGTTGGGCAGTACAGACCACCTGCAAGGACACATCGCTGCACGCATCCAGTCAAGTAGCACATGGCCACACTCAAACAGCACCAGAGCACCACACACACATATCATGCAAACTCAAATCATTGACATTACAACCCTCTGGAGACTCACATTCAGCTGAAGAAGTTGGTGATGAGCTTTGTGCGGACATCACCATCATCATCATCATCATCTTCACTGGCATCGTGACCCAGGCCAGGATCTTCCACAGGTGGCGGACGTTGGTCATCGTCATCCAGGATGAGAGGCAACTCCTTCCGCACTGCCAGGTTGTGTAGCATGCAGCAGACGATGACAATCTTGCACAACTTTGCTGGGGCATATGGGAGGGCCCCTCCTGTCTTGTCCAGGCAGCGGAAGCGGCTCTTCAGGAGACCAAAGGTCCGCTCAATCACCCTCCTCGTCTGACCATGTGCCTCATTGTAGCGCATCTGGGCTGGTGTCACAGGGTTCCTGAGGGGTGTCAGCAACCACGGCATGTTGGGGTATCCCGAGTCACCTACAGACAGACAATTGCACATTAGCCGATTTGAAAATGTGTGCGGAAAACAACATAGCAGAACACACACAATGGTACAAAGTCAGTACACACCAACAAGCCAGGCACGCTGGTTCGGCATCTGTGACATCATCCTCGGGATGCGACTACTCCTCATCACGTAGGCATCGTGTGCAGAACCGGGGAAACGGGCACACACATGTGAGATGGTCATATCTGCAAGACATACCACCAGAGCATTGATCGAATGGTAATGTTTACGGTTGCGGTATGCCTGCTCATGTGCCTGTGGTGGTATCAAAGACACATGTGTCCCATCAATGGAGCCAATTACATGTGGCATCCTCCCCAGGGCATAGAAGTCACTCTTGATGTCAGTGAGTCGTTGACGTGTTGGGAAATAGATGTACTGGTTGAGGTATCTCAACATTGCCCCCAAAACATTGCGTAGCACATGGCTGAACATAGTCTGTGACATTCCACCAGTAGTTGCCACAGTGTGTTGAAAGGTACCGGTGGCAAAGAAGTGTAGGGCTGCCATCACCTTCACCTTGGGGGTCAGCGCTGTAGGATATGGCCGGCCAGGCTGCAAATGTGGGGCCAACCGCACTGCCAAATCCTCAATCAGCTGCCTGGTGAAGCGGTACCGTCGGATGCTGTCACGTTCCACCATCGTTGCCAGGTCTGGGAATGGTCGATGGACAGCAGGAGCCCTGCAGTGCATAGGTGAAGAAAGCAAGATTGTCAGTCACCCCACCAATGTGCCGTTCACCATACTCAATTTCACATGACACATCATCAACATACACAAGTACTTGATGTGTGTGTCATCCCGTTTGGACATATATGGCACCTACATGCACATCATCTAACATCTCTCTGTTCAACAAGTGTTGACAACTGGTTCCAGGGTGTGCTATGGGACACCATTAGGCTGTGTCACAGTACACATTAACTGCTCTCACGTTCCACACACATACCACAGTGACATGTCTGGACAGATGCTCCACAGGCATCACAGCTCATTGACAGGTAGATTCCCAGGGAGCCTGTCTTGCCACATGGACACTGGCATGACATGGCGTATCATGTACACGTCAGAAAAACAAACATGACACCCACAGGTGGTGGCCCCGGTAGCCTCTGCAGGACAGACATGGACGTCTGTGACACACACACACACACCATCAAAGTTCATGCACAAACCACGTGGATTTGGAGACTGTCTCCCATTGTGCACATGGAGTCAGAGACATGTGATACACAACATGCACACAGACTGTGGAGGGACATCACTATTGTTGGAATGGGCCACCCTGTGACGTACATGCCTTCCCACATGTGAGCCTGGGGGTATGTGACATGTCATACACATACACAACCTGGAAATGTGACCATGACACATGCTCAGAAATGAAAAGTTGCACACCACAGTGGTCATGTGCATCGTGTCTGCCCCCAAGTGCCACCCCAAAATCCACATGTTCACCCCCATACACAGATAAGGTTATGCTGCCACACATGACTCATAGACAGTGTGGACTGGGTGTGGTGTTCTAGGTGTGCCCCATAGTCCCTGGAAAGTAAATGTGGCTGGCATAGGTTCACCAGTGACCAGCATGGTGACATATGCGTGTGACCTGTCCTGGTACGCGTTGTAGAGCAATGGACCGATCGGTGTGCCCGCATGGACCATTGCATTGAATGTGAGCGGGTACGCGTTGTATGCCTGGTACGCGTTGCACAGCAATGGACCGATCGGTGTGCCCGGCCGGCCCATTGCATTGAATGTGAGCGGGTACGCGATGTACAGCAATGGACCGATCGGTGTGCCCGGCCGGCCCATTGCATTGAATGTGAGCGGGAGCGCGTTGTATGCCTGGTACGCGTTGCACAGCAATGGACCGATCGGTGTGCCCGGCCGGCCCATTGCATTGAATGTGAGCGGGTACGCGTTGTATGCCTGGTACGTTGCACAGCAATGGACCAATCGGTGTGCCCGGCCGGCCCATTGCATTGAATGTGAGCGGGTACGCGTTGTACAGCAATGGTCCGATCGGTGTGCCCGCACGGACCATTGCATTGAATGTGAGCGGGTACGCGTTGTACAGCAATGGTCCGATCGGTGTGCCCGCACGGACCATTGCATTGAATGTGAGCGGGTACGCGTTGTACAGCAATGGACCGATCGGTGTGCCCGGCCGGCCCATTGCATTGAATGTGAGCGGGTACGCGTTGTATGCCTGGTACACGTTGTAGAGCAATGGACCGATCGGTGTGCCCGCATGGACCAATGCATTGAATGTGAGCGGGTACGCGTTGTATGCCTGGTACGCGTTGCACAGCAATGGTCCGATCGGTGTGCCCGCACGGACCATTGCATTGAATGTGAGTGGGTACGCGTTGTATGCCTGGTACGCGTTGTAGAGCAATGGACCGATCGGTGTGCCCGCACGGACCATTGCATTGAATGTGAGCGGGTACGCATTGTATCGTGGGTACGCGTTGTACAGCAATGGTCCGATCGGTGCGCACGCATTGGCTGGGGCCTGGTATGGCAACGGACGCGTTTTTGAAGCTTCAACGAGTCTGATGCAGTGAATTCAGTTGGCCAGCCACAACAATGTTGCAAATTCATGGGTGTCATGAAGTTGAAATTTTTGAAGGATGCTGTGGGCGTGTCTTGGTGCTGCAATTCCATGGATTGGTCAGATTCATAAGATGCATACGACTTGGACCTATCACTTTGGACACATGGCACAGTATCTGCCTCTGCAGCACACATATAATGCTGGCTGTTCCCACTGAGGGCTCACTTGCCTGCACTACATGCTCCAGGACGACATCTGCCACTACACTGCTGCTGTCTCTGCATCCTCTGGCTACTGCAATGGCACGTACTGTGGAGAGAGCCCCAGCCTTCACCCATGAGGAGAACCAGGCCCTGCTGGACAACCTCCTTCCACAGTACAGCAAGCTGTATGGGACACCAGGGGAGCAGGTGAGTGTGCTGTCCACTGCCTTACTAATTGTGCATGTTGTCTGACTAGCAGGATTTACAGTGTGCACACCACTGGCTAGCATGCTCACTGAGTAGTACTCACCCCCCAAAGTGTGTAGTCACATGCACTGAATAGGTACAGTGGAGTAACAGTGCATTCAAACAAGGTTCACTTCCCATGCAATGATACCATGTAGTAACTGCTGGCAAACTGTCCATGGCCCTCGTTGCACTGCCTGTGTACATCATATGCCCCTGTGATTGAGACATGTATTTCCAACTGTGTGATGCACGGATATGTTGCATGTGTAGTAATGGCCTTTTCACTTTGTCATCCTCACAGGTTGATGCCCATCAGAAGCAGGATATCTGGCTGGCCATCATCCGGGCAGTCAGATCCGTGGGGGTCTACAAGCGCCGGATCCGCAACTGCCAGAAGAGGTGGCAGGACCTTCGGGGCTGGACCCGGAGGATTGCAAGGGTCCAGCTGAAGCTGTCGCCTCCTCGCAGGAGGGGCGGACACCGGACCCTGACCCCCACATGCTCCAGATCCTGCCGGTGGTCTTCCCGGAGCTGGATGGGCAGCTGAAGGGCAGACAGCAGCAAGGAGGGGTGAGTCAAAGACTGCACTGTGAACTCTGTCTGACATTCTATGTGCCCTCCTGTGGCGTGGTTAAACTTCCCCAGTACATCAGTCTTGTTGTCCAGTACCCATGTCCCTCTATTGTGACATGGCCACTACCCATCTGATAGGCCGGTGTGCTCCTTACGCTTAGGATAATTGTGTCACTCGGGTACAGGGTCCTTGCATTTTGCTTTGCTCAAGGTGGGTGACAGCTTTTGTTCCCGTGATATTGTGTTTGCCTTCATGGGTGGGTCAATTGCTCACACAATGCCTGAGTCGTGCAATGTAGTCTGGGTGTAACTTTGATATGTGATCCACTTGCAGATCAGAATCACCACATGTCCCTGGGGTATTTGCCACACCCCATGCTGCGGGTGGGTAAAATGTTTGGGCCTCAGGAGTATGTATGTCAAGTGTGTCACACATGCCTAGCCACCTGCCTACTGACCAGGGCTCATCTATCTTGCAGGTGGAGCCGGACAGTCATGCCTACTCCAGGGCATACAATACACTCTGTACTCCCACTCCCGTGTATCAGCTGACATGCTGTGCTCAGTGAAATGTTCCCTCAGGTGTCTGCCTCTGTGTCGTTGTGCTGTGACTACGTTGTCGGGACTCCTGTGATGTTTATCGGTTAGGGGTCAGCATGCCATCTGCTATTGGACCATGTGAGACAAGACTTCTGTAACTTATAGGTGTTTGATCACATGACTGTGCAGACAGGTGTATGCCACTGTGACTTTCAGGCAGCTGTTTTTCACTCTCAGCACACTGTGAGGTGCTCATGTTCAGAGAGTTGTGTTTCATGTCCCCCATATGTCCAATTGGTATGACGTGGACAAATAGTAGTTCAGATGATGTGGTTTTTGGGGGATGGACATGTGCACTTGTCAGTTACATTACTTGCCTTCCCCATGTCCTAGGATTGTGACACAGTGCAGACTGTTGTTGGCTGGCTGCCATGGCCATGTGACTGGAGACAGTGATGTATGACTTTGCAGGCATGCCTGTGTCATGGCATTAAACTTCCTAAGAGTGATCCTGCAGGGGAGTGACATGTGCAACATGCACCCCATTGTGGCATTGACTATCCGGACATGGGTGCTTCATGGGGTCTGGTGCTGGTATGCATCACATGCATTTCTATTTAGACTCTGGCCGTCCATTTATACAGACACCTGCACTGACTCAGTGGCAAGAGATGTGACATGGGCATGTTCACATACTTCACCGTGTTCTCAGCAATGTCCAACTACTGTGTAGGTGGTGCATGTGTCCACACTGGGGTCTTACCATCAGACAGGCACCAGACAGATGGGTGCAAGGGCAGGAGGGGTGTCTGTTCCATGGTTGACCATCAGACTGACAATTGGCTTCTCCTAATCTGTGTGATGACTTTTGGCAATGTTCTACTAGAGATGCCAGGGCTTGCTCTGTGATGTGCTGTACTTACTGTGGTGTGTGCGGTCAGTGCAGGTGACTGATGTTTGTCTGTTTCCCTAATTGTTTGCAGATACATCCACAGCCACAGGAGGGGACAGCTCCACGGACCAGGAGGAGCAGCAGAGCCAGACTGGGTCAGCGTCCGACGAGTGGTCATAGGGACCCAGTGGCACGGAGGGCGAGGGGAGCCACACCGAGGAGTCCTCAGCACCATCCACCTCAGCTGGGGACCACAGCAGCTCGGAGGATGACTCCCTTGTGGATGCGGGTGTCAGCAGCCACAACACCCCAGCTAGTCTGTCTGACCCCGCCACCACCACCACCGCCCTCCCATTGGCTCCCATTCCTGAGGTCCGTGGAGGCTCCCGTGCTCAGGAGCGTGTCTCCTTCAAGCCAGGCACCGCACCCCCTGCCCCTGTGTCCCCTGCTGCCCTGAGTGAGGAGTCTGTGTACCTCCTTCGGCAGCTCCATGTAGGGCAGACAGCAATGCTGACTGTCCTCCATGCACACACCACTCTGTTGACACAGCTGGTGTCGTTCATGGAGGGCATCTCAACGGGTATGTCTGCCCTACAGAGGAGCAATAGGTCCATGGACTCCTCCCTGACGGCAGCAGTGTCCCTCCTCCAACAGTCCCTCACCCCTCCCACCTCTGCCCCATCCACACTTCCTACCACCCTACCTGTCCAAAGCACATGCACACCTGCACAATCACCCAAACACACAGACACGAGCAGCACACACACACCCAAAACCAAGGCAAGACGTGCACACAAGCATCCTCAGGGGACTGATTCCACACACACAGGGGATGGGGAACTGACACACACACAGGCAACCACAGTCACTCCGCAATCCTCAAGATCCTCTCCCTCCAAGACCCCTTCCCTTGCCTCACCTGCAACCCCACATACACAGCAGCTCTTCCTCTCTGACCTCGGCCTCTTCCCCTCCAATCCCGCTGATCCAGCATACCGGGGGAAGAGGAAGTCCACACACAGAGAGGGAGTGCCCCTCGCCCCCGGACACCCTCCCCCAGGTGCAGGCAGAGTGAGCCCCCACCCGCAAGTCCCCCGGACCCGGAAGAGCAAGACCCCGCCACTGCCCTGCAAGTCACCCACCCAGTCTCTCACCTCCATCCCCCAGGCCACTACTCCACAGGTTCCACCGCCACACCCTGCCCCAGGTTCCCCCACACACCGATACCGCATCCCCAAACTGCTCAGGCCCTCCCCCTGCCACTTGCTCTTCCACCCCCAAACCAGACGCTCTGCCTGTATGTGCCACTGGTGTGGAGACCGTGTCCCCCCCCTCTGTCCTGCTCAGCTCTTCTGCCCCCCCTTCTACTCCCTTGGAGTCATGCACTGCGGTGGAGTCCACAACAACCCCGTCTGACTCGGGCACTGCATTGGGGACCCAGTCCACTCCATTTGACCAGCCCACTGCAGTGGTTGCAGCACCAACACCATCGGAGTTGGGCCCTGCGGTGGTGCCGTCCCCCCGAGTCAGACACCTCCACTGCAGTTGCTGGTGACACTCCTGCACCCACCTCACCTTCCCTGCCTCCTTCTGGCATCCCCTGATCCTGTCCCTGCGGTGCCTGGCCTGCCCCTCGTATGCCCCTCCAAGGGGGATGTCCCCTGTCGGTACCTGTGCAGGCAAGCAATTGGTGACAAGTTGTCACACATCACCCTGTTGGGACTGTGTATTTGGACTGGACATTGGCCGTAGTTAATTTTGGACTTTTGATTTCAGTTGCACACTTGCTGAATAAAGCCTCTTTTTGTTTACTTGTGGTTAATCTTTGGTGGTACATGATGTAGATGTGTAGAATCATGCATTTGCTGTTGTAATTGTGTTCAGATCAGGTAAATGAAGTTTTGCTGTGATTGGCTCCATGTGATCTATGGGATATGTGTCCTAATCTAGTCTGGATCTATAGCATCCCTTGCTGCAGTCTGAGGGTGTAATGTTCAGCATTTGACACAGGGATGTACGTTTAGCATTTGTAGATTACCATCTTTGTCCTACACTGTTGCACATCTGTTGGGCTTACCACTGTCCAATGTTCCTAGTACCCTGACTGTGTGCCCGTCTCCACTGGACATGCAGTTTTGCACATCAATTTTGGAGGACTCATCTGTGTATACAGTACAACTGGATTGCCACGTGTTTTGGGTGTATGCAGATGACTGACGTGACACTCCCGTACCCAGGCTGATGTGAGCAGAGGCTTCTGTGTGTTGTAGTTGTTGACTCACTGACGGAGTGTCCTGCTGATATGTTTGAGTCGTGCACAGACAAGGTTTGGCACAGTGGACCTTCCACAGGAGTGGAGTGCCCTCATGGCTGTGTGTAATCTGGTGACATTGCGTGTGCCCGTGTTGTGTGTTGTGTGAGCATGTCTGTGCATGTTCCCTTCCCTTTTCATACACAGGCTGTGTCCCTAGGGATGTTCCTGTTTGTGATGCTTGCAGAGTTGGTATGTGTTCATCCAGCATCTTGGACCTGGTTTCTCCGTGATGTGGGTGCATGGCAAACTGATGTTCATGAGGTTGTCATCCCAGGTTGTCTTTGTTGTCAGGGCTGGGGATGTGGGCAAACGCTGATGTGACACATTCAGGATTCCCCTTCGCACTTGTTGTTTACACAAGTAATGTGATTTTGAATTTGTGGTAGCTTTCAGTGATTGTGACGCGTTGTGTGTGTGACTGCTGCCACTCCTCAGGGTCAGAGCTGCAATGTTGGAAGTTGTGTACGTGTGTTCTTTGTGTCTCACCTTGGCTTCTTCGTTGGTGTGTGACTATGGCCAGGATCCCATTGTTTGTGGTGGATTTCACATCATGCGCATGTACGGCGTACTGTGCTGTGTGTCATACATAGACGAGTCATGTTAAGTGGGCATGTGTGATGGGTTTCTGCACCTTAGTTCCCCCCACCACCCCTGGGATTGTCATGGGTGCATATACAATGTCACCAGTCCATGTGAGCTTCACTGCTGCACATTGGTGGAGATCAGGGTGTGTGGTGTTGAGTGTGCAAATGTGAGTTGTTGCACGGCTAGACCACTACCTCCATATTGGCCTTGGCTGGCAGGCCCTGCTGATTGATTGGAGCTTGTGTAGGTGTGATGGTAGTTTGTAGCTGAGGACACATGGCTGTGGTTCACAGTGTGATCAACATCTACCTTTGTCATCACAGTGGAATTGTCATGCAGGCTAGTGTCTGCACAATGTGGGGTCCCTGGGGGTAGTGCTGTGGTGGGTGTGTCTCTTGCTGTGTTAGTTGCTGTTCCTACAAGCTTGTGTGACATGTGTAATTTGGGCTCCCTCTCATCTAACAATGCCAGATTGCCCACATAGGGGAATCCAATCCATGAGTTACTTGTGTGTGGCACTGTATACACATCTGTGTAATTGGGATTCAGGCCTCCTCATGTGTTGTGTGGTTGCCTGGGGTCACTGGCACACACCCCCATCACCTGTTGTGTTTGATATGCAGTGTGAGTCTGCCTGTTTGTGTTAGTGCATTTGCATCACTGCATTGGCATTTCTGTAGTGTGCCATTGGCTGTATGTTGTTTGGTGATTTTCCCCTGCTCTCCCTGGGACTCCTGGGTCATAAGTCAGCACAATGATCATGGTTTGTATGTCCCATTGCTGCCATGGTATGGTATTTGTTCACCTGACATCGACAGTCTCCACAGGTTATATACATTTGTGTGTCCATAGGTGCAGATATGTGGGTCAGCATCATGATGGTCACTTCTGTCATTGTGTAATTGGCTGATTGTTGGCAATGTGGTCCCCCATGTGTGATGTTTGTATGCACATGGCCAAAACGATGATTCTGTGTCACTGCACTGTTAGCCTCGCCCAATCTATGTTGCAATGGGACACAAGCACTACTATGCCACAGATGTTTTAGTTGTTGTGTGACCAGGATTCATCCATACAGTTTGTCTTTGGCAGCTTTTACCATGCCTACACTTACCTTATGATCACCGTGGTGATGGTGCTTTGGGCCCCATTGCCACACTGATCAAAAGGTGCATCATCCATGGACCCCACACTTACCTTTTGGTGACTGTGGTGATGGGGCTTTGGGCCCCATTGCCACAGTGGCCATGGTCGGCTTGTATTGTGGAGGCCACACACTTTTATGTGTCACACATGTGATAGTGGGTCACATTGTATGTTCATTGTCATGTTTTGTGTTGTTGGAATTTGACATGGACTACACACGCTTGTCATGTTGTTTGGGTGGATGTAATTTTCTGTGATTCCTTATGTGGGAGTATGCTGGTTGTGTCATGCATTACCCGTCCTATGAGTAGGGGTGGTGGTAGTGGCAGGCATCCAGCCCCCCATGAGTGGGGATGGTAGTAGTGATAGGCATCCAGCACCCCATGAGTGGGGATGGTAGTAGTGGCAGGCATCCAGCCCCCCATGGGTGGGGATGGTAGTAGTGATAGGCATCCAGCCCCCCATGAGTGGGGATGGTAGCAGTGATAGGCATCCAGCCCCCCATCAGTGGGGATGGTAGTAGTGATAGGCATCCAGGCCCCCATGAGTGGGGATGGTAGTAGTGATAGGCATCCTGCCCCCCATGAGTGGGGATGGTAGTGGTGGCAGGCATCCTGCCCCCCATGAGTGGGGATGGTAGTAGTGATGGGCATCCAGGCCCCCATGAGTAGGGGTAGTGGTGGTGGCAGGCATCCATCACACCAAGGGTGGGGATGGTAGTAGTGGCAGGCATCCAGCACTCCATGAGTGGGGATGGTATTAGTGGCAGGCATCCAGCCCCCCATGAGTGGGGATGCTAGTAGTGATAGGCATCCTGCCCCCCATGAGTGGGGATGGTAGTAGTGATAGGCATCCAGCCCCCCATGAGTGGGGATGGTAGTAGTGATAGGCATCCAGCACCCCATGAGTGGGGATGGTAGTAGTGATAGGCATCCAGCCCCCATGAGTGGGGATGGTAGTAGTGATAGGCATCCAGCCCCCATGAGTGAGGATGGTAGTAGTGATAGGCATCCAGGCCCCCATGAGTGGGGATGGTAGTAGTGATAGGCATCCTGCCCCCCATGAGTGGGGATGGTAGTAGTGATGGGCATCCAGGCCCCCATGAGTAGGGGTAGTGGTGGTGGCAGGCATCCATCACACCAAGGGTGGGGATGGTAGTAGTGGCAGGCATCCAGCACCCCATGAGTGGGGATGGTAGTAGTGGCAGGCATCCAGCCCCCCATGAGTGGGGATGGTAGTAGTGATAGGCATACTGCCCCCATGAGTGGGGATGGTAGTAGTGATAGGCATCCAGCCCCCCATGAGTGGGGATGGTAGTAGTGATAGGCATCCAGCACCTCATGAGTGGGGATGGTAGTAGTGATAGGCATCCTGCCCCCCATGAGTGGGGATGGTAGTAGTGATAGGCATCCTGCCCCCCATGAGTGGGGATGGTAGTGGTGGCAGGCATCCTGCCCCCATGAGTGGGGATGGTAGTAGTGATGGGCATCCAGGCCCCCATGAGTAGGGGTAGTGGTGGTGGCAGGCATCCATCACACCAAGGGTGGGGATGGTAGTAGTGGCAGGCATCCAGCACCCCATGAGTGGGGATGATAGTAGTGGCAGGCCTCCAGCCCCCCATGAGTGGGGATGGTAGTAGTGATAGGCATCCTTCCCCCCATGAGTGGGGATGGTAGTAGTGATAGGCATCCAGCCCCCCATGAGTGGGGATGGTAGTAGTGATAGGCATCCAGCCCCCCATGAGTGGGGATGGTAGTAGTGATAGGCATCCAGCCCCCCATGAGTGGGGATGGTAGTAGTGATAGGCATCCTGCACCCCATGAGTGGGGATGGTAGTGGTGGCAGGCATCCTGCCCCCCATGAGTAGGGGTAGTGGTGGTGGCAGGCATCCAGGCCCCTATGGGTGTGTATGGCATTGGTGATGCCCATACCACCCCTATGATTGTGCTGTTGCTAGTGTACGTCATTTGTGCATCCCTATGTGTGTGTGACATATTTCGGGTACGTGTCGTTTGTTTGTGTTGTGGGTGTTTGACTTACCATCTGCGCCGTACGCGTCCGAACCGGTCCCGGTAATAGATGTAGAGTATAGGTAGGACCTGCGCGATGGGATTCTTGGTTGGGTCGTCTCGTTCGGGTTTCGCGTGTCTTCGACTCGTACTCGTCGCTGGCTTGTTCGTCTCGTAGCCGTGGATCTTCTTGTGGCGCGAATCGGAGGTTATGTGCGGCTCTCCCGGATGCTGAAACGTGCCGGACGTAGCGACGGGTTCGGCGCGTACGGAGCGCGCATCGTACTAGTCCGGCCGGAAGGTGCTGTGTATTTGCTTCCGTGCGGCTCGAATCGGCGTTTGCGGATCCAGCTCGGGCGGGGAACAGGAGCTGGATTGTGTAAGTACGGCTCGCTTGGAATCTGGGCTGTTGTGCGCATCGTACTTGTTCGTTCGGTGTGGTATTCGAATCGGTCCGAAAACACGCGTTCGGCTTGGTTTTTTTCCGGACGAATAGTGTTTGGTGTGCTTCCGGACGACATCGGAATCGGCCCCTAAATGTTGATATTTCTTGTTGAAGGCAAACACAGGTCATGCGTGTGCACCATAACGTAGGCCATTCTCACGGGTTGCTATCTTGTTGGACCAGGAGTGTACCCAAAGCACTATCCTCATAGTGGTAGAAGGCCACTGCTTTCACCAGGTGTTAAACAGCACGGTGGTGAGACCCTACCATGTAGTTATCTATAGGAGTGAACAGGTCCTTTTTAACCTGTGTAACTGGGGTGAGGCCTACAGGCTCACTCAATTGTTAAAGTTCCGCTGCTGTGTGCTAAACTCACCTTTGGCCTACATCAGGTTGGTATGAACTGCTGTGCAGAAGTGGTGTATCTGCACTGGGTGTATGTGTGCCTGGGAAGGGTGCCATTCAGGGTCAATACAGTACTCAGAAGTGCATGCATGTGCTACAGGTGCATGTGGCTGAGAGTGGTACAGTATGTGAAGGATGTAGTGCTGTGCAGTGCCTGCAGAATAGATGTATGTGCCTCTGGATGGTACAATACATTAACGATACAGTGCGTTCATGATAGGTGCATGTGCTGGGTGTATGTGTACCTCTGAATGGTAAAGTACATGGAGGATGCAATACTGTGCAGTGTATATATGCTATGTAACTGCTTTGGGCGTGCGTATGTGCGCCTGTGGATGGTATAATACATGCTTGGCCCTGGGTTCCATTTTGCGAGGTCCAGGCATGTATGGTGAAACAAGGAGTGGAGGTTGAGAGACAGTCCCAAATTTGTGGTTTGCTGCATTCCTGTAAGTTGGGTGGGACACACAATGGGAAAGGGAGGAATAGGCCTCTCTTGTAAATTTCAAAGAGTGCTCTTTGATTGAGTGAGAGGTCAAAAGCAAGGGGCCAGGGCATATCTCAGGAAGGCGATGGGGCTGGTAAGAGAATCATACTGAGTAGATCTGGGAGCGCTGGGCTAACCTTTTGATACACATATTCCTGTGGCTGACATCCAGGTGTGAACTCTAGTAAATCCCATGGCCTTTGTTGTGGGACCATCAGCTTCAGAAACAGCCCTGCTTGACAGACAGACTGCTTTTCAAGAGGAAGAGGGAGCAGAGGAGCATGCACTTCAAAAGAAGCAGATCCCCAAAATTAAACTTCAAAGGCTCAGGCTAAATCACATTTGATGTCTGGATGTCTGGAAATGAACTATAAGAAAGGGAGGTTGAGAACATAAAAATAGTCATCTGCCAGCTGCCTGTGTGAGGAGGGGAAGTTCTGTAAGACTTCTGACTGTGACCAGGACTGTGGGCCAAGGCCTGCTGGTCTCCCTGCTGGGTGAGGAGACATCTCTAACCACCTGCTCTGGAGCCTGGAGCACCAGCACCTGTCTGCTTGCCAAGACCAGTGTACCCTGTGAAGATGAGGTGAGCATTGGAGGGCGCACGGTCTCGTGGGGAGCCCTTTCAAGTGAACTCCCTGTGCGAGGTGTGATGAAACAGCTGCTGCACCGATCAGGTGGTTGTGCACGTGCAGGACTGAGTCAGTGTGAGAAACAGGGTTTCTGGTTTGCCAAGGTATACACCCAAGCCATGCAGAACCCACCACTCTAGTCAGGATAAGCTAGATACACAAATGAGATAACCTGTGCTTACTCTCTGGTAGCTTGGGCAGAGTAGGCAGGTTTACGTAAAGAGGCAATGTGTAAAGGATTTGTGCAACACGCACACACAGTAACACAATTAATAGACCACAAAAAGACTCCACCCAGATTTATTAAAAAAAGCTTTTGTATTATCAGTAAATTAAGACCAAAAGCATAAAAATCGAATAAGTACTTTTCGTGCTATACTGGCTCAAAGTATCACATTAAATGCAAGATTTCCAATCAGTCAGGTCAATATTGTGCTTGCAGCACTTACAATCAAGTGGTCACTGATGTGTACTTTTTCCTCACCATTGCGGGAAAAAGAGTGCTCAATGCAGCTCATAAGGACAGGGTTTTGAACGGGTCCCTCAGGACCGGGAGAGTCCAACAAAGACGGGCCGCCCGTCCGGGTACGGGTCAGTATCTGGGACCACGGGGCCCGAATCCCAATTACAGTATTTTTCCAGCCAGAGTTGTGGGGGACAGGCAGTCCATGCAATACTGTTCATGCTTGGTTGAGGCAGTCGGAGTAGGCAGCACTGGGTGAGTAGAGGGTCAATGATCCTTCTGCCTCTGGCCACTCCCCTTATCGCCAGGGCAATACGTCATGATGAAGCCAATTTGGAAGGTGCTGCGGCCATGGCTGGGGGTTGAAATTGGCATGCACAGCGGCTGCAAGTTGCAGCGCGAGTCAGACTGACTTGAGTGCTGATACTGGGCAAAAATAAAAACGACCTCTTCCGCACCCAAGCAGGGCACTGGTATGCAAATACAGTGAGCGATTGACCCACCACACTCCGCTTTTCCTTAGAGCTCGGCCACTGGACTCACGGTGGTGCTAAAGTCGTTGATGACCCTTAGACTCCAATTAACAGGGGGTAAGCCAACAAGCCCTTGGAGAACACCAGAAGTTAGTCACAAGGCAAATGTAGAATGCAGCAAGCCAGCACAGCAAGGCAGGTTGCAAAGTGGCAGTCCCTCCTGCAGCTCAACAAGCAGCAGGCCAACACAGAAGAGCAGTTAGCAAAGTGGCAGTCCCTCCTGGCAGCACAGCAGTCCTTCTGGCAATATGTCGGTGTAGAGCCAGCAATGTCTGGTTACAAGTCCAAAGGTTTCTGATTTTAGGGGGTCAGAGTGCTAGTACTTATACCCACAAGTGCCTTTGATGTAGGGGGTGACTTCAGAGGAGTTCTCTGAAGTGCACAAGGGTTCTTTTTCAACCCAGTCCTGTCTGCCAGGCTATTGGTGGAGGGTTATCAGTACCTTGCGTGTGGACAGGACATTAGCTATTCAAATGGAGCTTGAGCCCATTTCACCCCTCTCAGCCCAGGAAGACCGATCAGAATGCAAATAAATGCAGATACATTGATTGACCTGTGTTGTGGCTGTCTAGAGGGAATGCACAAATGTAGCTGTCACCCACCCCAACACAGATGTGTATTGGAGACAGGCTGCCAGGAACATAGTGCAGTAAGGGCAGAGAAATGTCCACTTTCTAAATGTGAAACAAGTCAAATGTGGATTGAGAATGCACTCCTTCCCTTAATAATACGCCAAACTTTCAAACTTAATCAGAAGATACGTGCGAACAGTGCAGTGGATCGCCCCCACCACTGAAAATACAAATGTAGTCAAACAAAGCACTCTTCTCGTGCTTATAACTGTCGCACTGCAAAAATCGGGAACTTATCCCGCCAGAGTATCCAAATCATCCTGGTATTCCAAAGTACTCCTGTGTTCACCAACTTTTTCCATGCATATTTCAGACTTTTTCTTTAATGCTCATCATCACAACAGAGGCAGCATGGATCAATCTGTCAACTTTTATTAAACATTTCAGATACCAACTGTATGCCGTTCTACTGTGAAGAGGACGAGGGCTCAGACAGTCACAAGGTTTTTTTTGCGAGATTAACACGGGGGATTTGACGAAGGGGAGGGAGGTATTGTAATTAAAAAAGAGGGATAGGGTGGAATACGAAAAACAGGGATTATTTCTTTTGGTCTTTTTGTAACAGGGGTTCACAAAGGGTGAATAGCAGGATTGGGTGTTAGGTTTATGATCGGTATGGTTGTGGGATAGGGTAGGGGGCATATCAGGGGTCAGGTGTTTACATAATTATAGTTTTGGGTTTAGTTTATATGCACGTAGTTGTGTGGATCAGTCAGTTAAGCTGTTTGTTTTACTTGTCTTCAGAATTCCCTGACGAAGAGCCCTAGGGGCTCGAAATGCATTGGAGCTATGAACTTCGTGTCAACTTCCAAGTCTATATTGTGATCAATTTGTACATACCGTTGTACGAAGCCCAGAACGGCATACAGTTGGTATCTGAAATGTTTAATAAAAGTTGACAGATTGATCCACGCTGCCCCTGTTGTGATGATGAGCATTAAAGAAAAACTCTGAAATATGCATGGAAAAAGTTGGTGAACACAGGAGTACTTTGGAATATCAGGATGATTTGGATACTCTGGCGGGATAAGTTCCCGATTTTCGCAGTGCGACAGTTATAAGCACGAGAAGAGTGCTTTGTTTGACTACACTTTCTAAATGTGGCATTTCTAAAATAGTAAAGTTAAATCCAACCTAACCATTAAGTAGGATTTATCAATACCATTCCAAACATATGAAACATCAAAAAGATGCTTCTCTCTGATCAGGAATTACCACTTAAAAAGGTATAAGGGAATTCCCAATGCTAACCTATGAGAGGGGTAGGCCATCAAATAGATACATCAAAACATGGAGGTAAAATCAAAACATTTGGGGGTAGACCACCCTTACGATGCCAGGTCTAACACGTGTGCCCCCATCTGAAATTGGTGACATCTACCCAGTCTCTAGGGAGTTCTCTTCACTAAGGAGGAAAAACCTAGATCGATCATCAGCATGGAGTGGTCTACCCCTGGCCTGTGTTTCACCCTAAAATCCATACCCTGTAGGGAAATGGACCACCTCATCAGTTGTGGGTTTCCACCCCTCATTTGCATGAGCCACCTGTGATCACTCTGAACTAGGAAATGAGTGCCTATCACGTATGGCCTCAGCTTCTTCAATGCCCAAACCACAGCAACAGCTTCTTGCTCAATGGCACTCCACCTCTGTTCCCTGGGGATTAACCTCCTTGAGATGACATCTGCAGGTTGGTCTAGTCTCTCCTCATTAAGTTGAGATAGTACTGCCCCTATGCCATGCTATGAAGCATCTGTCTGAATGATAAACTCCTTAGAGAAGTCAAGAGCCCTGAGCACAGGAGCTGTGCACATGTTTTGCTTCAGGGAGTCAAATGCCGCTTGGCATGCCTCTGTCCAAATCACATTACTGGGCTGCTTCTTGGAAGTCAGCTCAGTCAAGGGGGCAACACTGGTGCAATATCCCTTGACAAATCTCCTATAGTACCCAGTTAGGCCTAAGAATACTCTGACCTCAGTGTGGGTTTTAGGGGGCAGCCAGACCATAATGGTTTCTATCTTGGCCTGAAGGGGTTCCACCTTCCCCCTGCCCACCAGGTTTCCCAAGTACACCACAGACCCCTGCCCTATATGGCACTTACTTGCCTTGATAGTCAGGCCTGCCTGTTGCTGAGCCTGAAGCACTTCCTGGAGGTGAAAAAGATGGTCCTTCCAGCTGCTACTGAAGACAGCCATGTCATCCAGATAAGCAGCAGAGAAGGCCTCTATAACGCCAATGACCTGGTTCACCAGCCTCAGGAAGGTGGCAGGAGCGTTCTTTAATCCAAAGGGCTGAACTGGTAGTGGCCCTCTAGAGTGGAGAAGGCTGACCTCTCCTTTCCTCCCTCTGTTAGGGCGATCAGCCAGTATCCTGATGTAAGATCAAAGGTACTGAGACACTACACAGCCCATAACCGATCTATCAGCTCATCAACCCTGGGAATAGGGTGAGCATCAGTCTTTGTCACAAAATTTAGCACTCTATAATCCACACAGAACCTCAGTTTCGGTGTGGTGCCCACTGAGGCAGCTTTTGGAACCAGAACCACCGGACGGGACCAAGGGCTATTTGAAGGTTCTATCACCCTCAACTCCAACATTTTAGACACTTCAGCCTTAATACTGGACCTCACATTATCTGACAACCAGTGACATTTATTCTTAACAGGGAGGTTGTCCCCTGTGTTCACATCATGGGTACATAAGCGGGTAGTCCGAGGGATAAGGGAGAACAGAGATGAATACTGTCCCAACACTAGGTGGCAGTCTCTCTTTTGTTCAGAAGTTAGAGTGAGGGTAAGGATTTCTCCTTATACTGACCCATCTTTCTCCTCACAGGCCAAGAGGTCAGGTAGAGGTTCACTCTCCTCTCCCTTCCCCCCATCTGTCACCAGCAGCATGGTGACCTCAGACTTCTCAAAGTGGGGATTCAGGCGATTGACATGCAGCACCCGTGGGGTTGTCCAAGGGTCTTGAGATCCACCAGGTAGATGGTCTCCCCATTCTTCTCAATCACATCGTAGGGGCCAGTCCAGCGATCCTGGAGAGCGCTGGGCTCCACTGGCCCCATTACCCACACTTTCTGACCAGGCTGCCAAACCACAGTGGTAGACTTTTTGTCATACCACTCCTTAATGACATCCTGGCTGGCTTCTAGGTTGCTGGAAGCTTGCTTCGATAACTTAGCCATTTGGCACCTGAAGGCCAGCATGTAGCTGAGTATATCCTGAGGAGTTTTTTGGAAGATTGGTCCCAACCTTCCTTGACCAAACTCAGGGGTCCTCTAACAGGGTGCCTACAAAGAAGTTCAAGTGAGCTAAAGCCCACTCACCTTTGTGGTACCTCCCTGTAGGCAAACAACAGGTATGGTAAGAGGATATCCCACTTTTTCCTCAGGTCCTCTGGCAGGCCTCTGATCATGCCATTCAGGGTCTTATTGAACCTCTCAAGAAGCTTGTTGGTTTGTGGGTGGTAAGGGGTGGAGAACTTATAAGTTACCCTACACTCCTTCCACATTGACTGCATATAAGCAGACATGAAGCTTGTGCGCCTGTCAGACACAACTTCCTTGGGGAAATTGACGAGGGTAAAAATTCCCATCAGGGTCTTTGTCACTGCAGGTTCCGTAATGGTCCTCAGAGGGATTGCTTATGGGTACCTAGTGGCATGATCCAACAAAACCAGGATGAACCTGGTGCCTGAAGCAGTCTGTGGATCCAACGGTTCTACAGTGTTGATGCCCACCCTCTCAAAGGGTGTGCCAGTGACTTGCAGTGTGTGCAGGGGAGCCTTAAAACTCTTTCCTGTCTTCCCACTAGCCTGGTAGGTCAGGTAAGTCCTGTAGAAAGTATCTGAGGAAGACTTGAGCCTCGGCCAATAAAAGTGTGGGGCAAACCTTGTCTTGGCCTAGGTGTCCTGCAATGAGTATCTTATGAACCAGCTCCAGTAGGAAGGCCCTGTAGCATTGGAGGATAACCAGGGCCCTTTTTTTGTCTTGATTCACCTCAGGTTCTAAAGTCTAGTACCTCAGCCCTCAAGTGCAGGAGAGAGAGAGACAGACCTCAAAAGGGCATCAGAGCTAGGCATTTTTCCCCCTGCAGGTACATCTCTCTCAGAGTGCCCGATTTACGACTAAGTCTGGGCGGAGAACTCCGCTCCGCTCAGGGAGTTAGCGGAATTTTCCGCACTCCACGTTACGCGGAGCTCACGGAGTTCTGAAAAGCTCTGCTTCACGTTGCGGAGCAGAGTTTTTTTCCTTGCTTGCATTCGTCAATGTCAAGTTGGCGAGCGCGAGCAAGATTTTTCCTCGTTCGCGATCGTCAACATCAAATTGGCGAGCGTGGAAAATCAACCTCCCGGCGACATTTCTCAACGCGGGCGGTCAGATTTCTCATTGTGAGTGGTTGCGTATGCTCGCGACCGCTCGCGTTGAGAAACCGCCCGCTTGCGTTGAGAAAGCTGCTGCTCGAGTAAAAATCTACTTGAGCGGCAGAAAAGAAGCAGTACCCGCTTGCGCTGTGCATGATGCCGTTCACGATGATTGCACAGTGCAGACAAGCACCTGGCACTGACAATCACAGCGAACTGCATTTATCAAAAGAAACTCCGCCACTCGCGGAGCTCTGCGTAGTGCGGCGGAGTTTTTTGTGCACTTGGGAACTCCGCCCAGGGTTATTTATGACAGCTGCATCGAAAGGAGCGGGGGGAGACATTGCAGCACAAACAGAGAGTTATGTAGGTGTAATCATTGGGCAAAGTTAAAGTCACTTATTACCTCCATAACCCTTACTTTCCACTACCCCCAGCCCAGTTTTGCAATATAACCCAAAATCTTTTCTTCTTGGAATCTTTCCCTTATAAGTCCATTTTAAACATATAAAACATGGAATCTAGTCACTCCAAGTGTTGAGGTGGGGTTCCTCTCACCCCGTTATGACAGATTTCTCTTCTGGCCAATAGAATTGCATAAAACAACAAGTCTCTAGCAAGTCCTCCCACTCCTTCCATTACTCCAAAAATGATCAATGAAAGGCTTACCTTCATTTGTAACCCAAAATACCTGAAAATGTCAAATCTACTTTGTCCCAAAACCTCCTCATTTCTGGGCATTGATGGAACATATGGGCATCCATCGCCTTTTCAAGACCACACTTTGCACATGCCGTCGGTCTTACCTTCCCCATCTTTGACAGCTTCTCAGGTGTTATATATGCCTTGTGAAGTGAAAAAAAGGGTGGTTTCTCTTTAAAAAAGCAGGCTTGACAATGGAATACAATGTGCGCATCAGTACTTGCCAAGTATATTGTAAATTGCCCCTCTGCAAGCATCTTCCCCACAAATCCTCTGCCAAGCTGAAGTCTCCATCCATGGTGTCTTGTAGTTTCCAGTACCAGAAAGAGACTTCTTTGTTTCCTGGGGGTTTTCCAACAAGTTGCTCTTCGAAGCCATTTCCAATACCCAAAGGCAGCTTCCGACTCTGTTCCAAACTCTTCAATTGCATATATTTGAATCTTGATAATTTGCCCCCAACAACTCTTTTAACTCGTTCCATGATATCAACTGTCCGCCTTGAGTAATCTCTCCCCAAATGCTTACCGCAGCATTTCTTATTGGTAGCACCAGTATATCTTTAAGACACTTCTGGTGTCCCTGGAGATTCCCAGATTGGGGATAAGAAGGAGTAATAATCTAGTTTTAATTTGATTTTTTACAAATATTTTGGGTCGCCAAATTTAAGGAGACATCTGTCTGCACCCATCTTGCTTTCTTTTTATAATTGCCGAAAACATAGTTCCTACATCTGAGCTATCCATTGTATTAAAAAGCATTCTGGCGTTTGTCAGCTGGAAGGCCCAAGCATAATATTGGATGTCTGGTAGAGATAATCCCCCTTTCTCCCATCTTCTCCTCAACTTTTTCCAAGAGATCCGAATCCCCTTATAAGCCCAGATAAAGGCGTTTATCGCATGCTGGATTTTATCTATTGCCGCTTTCTCAAAGTGCAGGGGGATTGTGTTAAATAGAATAGTAATTTTTAGCACTATCACCATTTTAATCAGATCAATCCGCCTAAAAATCATTAGGGGTAGATGTACCCAAACCTTCATTAACTGCACAATTCCTCTAGAGATCTTCTCCAGATTTATTTCAGGGATTTTGTTTATATCTTCCACAATTTTTAGACCCAGATATCTCATCTCCTTCTTAATCAACGGGTTATCCTTTCTCTGGTTCCATACCATAACCTCTGTTTTCCCCTGATTAACCAGGTAACTAGACACTTTACCAAAGTCTAATGCCATCTGTATGGTGGCCGATAAGGCCACATCAAGGTCAGAAGAGAAAACCACAAGATCGTCCGCATATAATGCTACCTTCTTTACCCCATTCCCCTGGGAAAACGGAGGAATGTTAGCTGCCATTCTAAGTTTATGTGTAAAGGGCTCTATATAAAGATTAAATGAGAGGGGGGACAGAGGACATCCCTGCCTTGTGCCCCTAAATATTTTAAAAGGTGAAGATAGGTTTCCATTCACTAAAACTCTTGCTGATGGATCCTGGTATATCAATTGGATTACTCTACAAATGTTATCCCCAAGCTCATACCCTTTCAAAACAGCAAGCAGGTAAGACCACCTAACCCTATCACAGGCTTTAAAGGCATCTAGCATTATAACTGATAGGTGGGTAGAATTAGCAGTTGCCACATCAATTGCTCCTATGAGCCCATAAGTTAACTCATGTAGGTATCTCCCTTTAATGAACCCCTTCTGATCCTTATGTATCACCTCTCTGCCTACCTTACTTAACCTCCCTACCAGGATTTTTGTAAAGATTTTATAATCGGTGTTCAGAAGTGATTTTGGCCTATACGAGTCACAGCTAGTGCGGTCCTTACCTGGCTTCAGAATAAGCGTGATTATCGCTTCATCCCACAATTTTGGTAGCTGCATCCCTTGATCTAAAATCTTCCTAATCATTACTCTCAAAAAGGTGGTTAAAACTTCCCCAAAGATTTTATATAACTCCGCTGGTATCCCATCGGGTCCTGCAGCTCTGCCCCTCTTACTTGCCTGAACAGCCACCCTAACTTCCTCTTCTGTAATATTCTGGTTTAGAGAATTTTTCTGCCTTAAATCAAGGGGTTTGATGGAATCTGCTAATCAGTCATTAACCTCTTCTTCTGATACTCTTCCCTCTTCCGAATAAAGATCTCGGAAGTACTCAATGAATGCCTCCTCCAACTCAATCTCACTGGTCAGCATAGCACCGAACTGCCCTACCTTAATTTCTTTAATCCGATTTCTATTTTGGTCTGTATTGATCTTTTATGCTAATAACTTCCCTGCTCCCTCCCCATACTCAAAATGGGCCAGCTTACTTGCATCCCATCTTTTTTAATCCGGCTTTGAAGAATTTCTTCCATTTGATTTTTCAATAGACGCAGTTTTTCTTCTGCCAAAATCTTGCTATCATTGGCTATATTTATCTTTATTTCGGTCTCTAGATTTTTCATTTCCTCCTCTAATTGGGATAACTCCTTCCTATACTGTTTATTTCTATAACAAACTGCACTCGTGAGCTTACCCCTAATAAAGACTTTGGGTGTATCCCATATTACCCCACTGGGAGCTGAGACACTATTAATTATAAGGAACTCTCCTAATTCCATTTTCAAGGCTTCCATTACCGCAGTATCTGCTAGAATAGTACGATCCAGTGTCCACCTCCTTTCTGTAAGACGGCTATTCATCCTGATTGTTAAAGTTACCGCTGAGTGGTCTGGCAGATGGGCCTTCATAAATCCAATATCATGAATATCCTCTCTAAGGCTCCTCGCTACTAAAAATAGTATCTCCTTGATCTATGGCCATATATCCTATTATGGAACGAGGCACCATGCAAGGATACAACCCTCTCTCTCCACAAATCGCAAAGGGCATGTTGTTTCATCATGGACTTTAAAAAGACACGTGATTTGGGAGTAGGTATAGCTCTACTTTCACTTGATTTATCTAAATTTAGGTCCATAATGACGTTAAAATCTCCTGCCACAATAACAGGACTTGGGAAGTCCAACAGATTGGTAAACACAGTTTATAGTGGCTCACAATCATCATAGTTTGGACCATAATATCCTACTAATGTTAGTGGTCTATCCCCTATTTTTATGTTTGCTATGATCCATTTACCCCCCTTGTCAACCCTTGTATCCAATATCCATATTCCCCCCCTGTTTTTTCACCTCTATTGCTACCCCTCTTATGTTCGCACTCTGATCTGTACATACCATCTGTTGTACCCATCTTTGCTTTTTAAAGAACTTCACACGCTCTTCTTTTACCAGATGTGTTTCCTGTAAAATCGCAATTTGTGCGAGAGAATCTCTAAGGTAGTGTAATATCTTATCCCTCCTCCCCTTCGTGTGTAACCCATTGACATTCCATGTTAATATCTGAGTCGTCATCCCCCTGCTGTGTTCTCCCAGGCCTTCAATTGAGAGCCAATGTCTCTATTAACTGCCTTATGTCTCTCTGAGGTGTTTGAGGAAATGTTTATGAATTTTTTCCCACATGCTCCCCACCCAGTGCACCCCCTCTTGCCCCCCACCTCCCTTTGGAGAACCCACCCATACTTCCTTCTGGACCTGATGTTAGTCCAATTTTCTTTTCCCAGCCCACTGGCATGCACCACCACCAAACCATAAACATAAATCAATTCATATTGTATATCCCCCCTTATCTATTTTTATAACTGATTTATTTCACATATTATTTCCTAGTTTCCTCCTCCCCCTTCTTATAGCCTCAAATAAGTCATCTGCCTCTCTTGCACTTCTTAACAAATGCTTTTTTTTTTATTGTGCATAACTCTCAGTGATGCCGGGAATTTAAGCTGTGCTGTCGTCCCTACTTTTTTTAATTCGTCTAGGCGCTTTCCCAGTTCCCACTATCTTTCTAAGGTGACGTGAGATAGGTCTGATCTGATCTCAAATGTGAAATCCTTCCCCTTTAATGTCTTCAATTTTAATAAGCATAAAAGGATTTTTTCTTTCAAAGCGTATGTTTGAAAATTATGAAGGATCTTCTACGGCTTCACTCTGTTTTTTTTTTTTCAAGGGATCTCCGTGTGCCAGTTGAATATCTTTTGCGATGTCTAGCTCACTCTCATCAATCTGAACCGTTGTCTTCATAAGGGAGACCACAAAAGGTTTTAGATCATCACCTTCCTTCCCCTTTGGGACATTCAATATTCTCAGGTTATTTCTTCTAGAGTTATTTTCTAGCTGTTACAGTTTCTCCTGCAGTTCTTGCTCACCCCACTGTAGTGATTTAATCTCCATTTTACTATTATTTAGATCTTTTTTCAACTCCCCAACATTATTCTTAAGTGTTTGTGTCCTTACAGTCCGAATATCTATTTTTTCTCAAGAGCCTCACAAAAGTTTTGTATCTCACCCTGATTCGCCTCTGATACTGGGAAACCCTTCCTAATATCACCAGAGAGTGAGGAAAAAATAGTCTCTAGGGAACTACCTGAAACATCTGCATCTGCTTTCTCTTCCCCGAGAGTCTTTGAGGGTCTATCCGACTGAAGTTCCTCCCTATTCTTATCCTATATGAGGTCACCCTTTCAGGGACCCACTTTTCTCTCTTCCAGATCCGTCTAGGGCTACTTCTTGACTAGTCTCCACTGGGCTAGTTGTGCTCCCCTGCGCTGCCATCCTAGGCAAAACTTGGGTTTTTGCCACACTTGTTTCTTGAACTCGGTGAGTCACCACAGGGGGTAGAACCTTAAAAAAGGACCTTAAGGAGGGGGTAATTGTTATCTTGTGCTCTTAGATTTCGTTTCTTCTCTGCCCTCTCCCTGTCCTTTGTGCCTCCTTTCCAGACCTCTCCTTGAATCTACACCCCTGCAAGTTAATTCCTTCCGCACAATGATTTGTGGCCACAGAAGTAGCAGCCCAACAATCTGGGGAATTTTTCAGAGACTGCTCTAGGCGTTGTTGTTTATTACCTCCCTCTGTTAAATTAATAACTTTCTCCTTTTGCCCTATTTTTTTACTCTTATCCAGAATTTACTTTTCTGGACCAGCTCCCCTACCTCTCTGATGTGTAGTCGCTTTGTCATTAGGCCACTTCTCCAGCCTTTCTTCTTTCTCACTGCTGGCAAAAAGTTCCTCTTTTTTGCTTTCCACACCCCAATTCCCCAGCCGTTGTGAGAGCAGTGCTTGTACTGACGCTGTCCCAGAGGAGACCTCATGCTGCCACCCTGCTGCTCTTCCTGAGCTCCAGGGCAGCCCTGAACCACCGCAAATCTCCGGCGCTGACCAGAGACAGTTCCTCCATGGCTTCCGCTAGCACCACAGGTGACACGGTAAGGCACATTAATTCAATTGAGGTGGGGGGGTGATAGTTTCCGACCGGTGGTGTGCACTCAGCAGCGCTCTAGCGACCCGCATCTATCGCGGCCGCCATGTTCTCCGATCTGGATTTATGATCCTTCCTGACTCCCACCTGCCTTTCTCATGATCACCAGGGCCCTTGTTGTCTCATGGACAGGAACCTTAGGCTCACTGTAAAGGAGGCTGTCCTCCCAGTAAATGTGGTGAATGCCAGAGGCATCACCTGTTGCTAGTTCTTTAGCCTGTTGTCTTAGTCCCTCAAAGGTTAGACATTATCTCTGTGCACTACAGAACTCCTCCTTGGGGGGTCCTCCTTCTATATGCCATCCAGTAATGACAGTCAAGTCACCAAGAGGAGCAATGCCTTCTTCTGTGGACACTGGGGTGGCCACTGCAGGTGCCTCAACCATCTCACTAGAGGTACATTCAGAGGCTCCCTGCTCCATCCCTTTTTCACTCCCATCCTGGGCAGCCATGGACCTTGTTGTAACACAGATCCAATTTGGTTATCTTAACATCACCCCATGAGCCTTGAGCTCAACTTCCTTCCAGGTAGTGTGCACAAGAGCATTACCCAGCAAACAGTCCACAGGCCTGGGAGGGCTTACAGAAACATTCAGAAGACCTGACCCCCCTTCCACTCAAATGGAAACAGGGCCACAGGAAAGTGACCCTCTCTGTTGTCAGCTAACACAACCTGGTTAAATGCATGGGGGATTTACCTAGTCTGGGGAAACTAGCTGACTCCTTACCATAATCATACTGGCCCCTGCATCCCGTAGAGCCTCCTCACTTTGCCCATTGATGGTGACCCATTGCCTATACTTTGAAGTATTTGAGGGCACATGAATCTTAGGAACCATCTAATTGTCACCCAGGGATACTAGGGTAACCCCACTAAACTACCCACCATTAACTGGGACAGACTCATAACTAGCCACCTCTGGAGTATTTCCTCCAGTGTAAGGTGATTTTTGGACACTTGGAATCCCCCTTGTAGTGTCCTTACTGGAAGCACTCGTAGCACTTAATGGACTTGGGCTGCTGACCTTTGTCAGAGTAGTTTTTCTTCTGGTGGCCAGATTGGGAATGAGAACAAGACTTTTTCCCTGAGAGTTGTTTTGGGGGCCTTTAGAGAAATGAGTCTTTTATCTCCCCCCTCCTTCTTCTGGTTGGAACTCCAACCACCGTTTTGGGAGTCCCTCCAGATGCTTTTTTTTGGACACTCTGGTGCTGACCAAGATGTCCGCCTCCTCAGCAAGCTTCCTATGGTCAGAAAATGTATTATCCACTAGGTGTTGGCACAGCTCTGTAAAACAAATATCAAGCATGTGCTCCTTCAAAAACTAAAATATATAGCCCTTTCTAATCATTTACTTTGTTGCCCCTCATCCAGCCTTCCAGTGCCTTACCACCATAGTCTAAGCAATCAACCCAGCTCTGTGTGGATAGCTTGTGGCAGGCCCTGAACCATTGTCTGTTCTTCTTAGGTGTGAGCCAGAACTTACTGGTCAAAATTGTCTTCACTGCAGTGTAGCATTCTGGTCTCCCACCTCTAGTACAAGAAAAGTGTGCCTCTCCACTGTGGACATGTACCTCCACTAACACCCCAGAACTCCTCTGGGACCTTGTGCACTCTTAAATCCACCTCATAGGCTGCAAACCACTTGTCTACGTCACCCCCCACCACATGACTAGGCACCAAATCCTTGGGTAATTTATACTTTGACTCATGTGAAGACACTGCAGGTATGCTGCCACCATTACTGTTGATGGACCCTACCCGTAGGGCTCTTATGTCCTGTTCTCTGAGACTTAGCTCATGGGACATCTTACTTTCCTCCATGGCTAGTCTCTTCTCTTGTAGGGCCTGCTTTTTTTCTCAGCCAGAGCCAGTTTCTGCTGTTGCTCCAACTTAGCAAGATCTAGTCTCAGTTTCCTTTCTTCCCTCCTGTCCACCACCTCCTATGGGGACAGGTTTCTGGAGGAGACACTGCTCCTGGCTGGGGAGCCACTATTGCTTCCTTCAGGTTGTTGGCCCCATCCCCAAGAAGTGGTAAACCCACATTGGAATCTCCACTTAGGTTATCCTCTTCCTCTATGATTTCATGCTCTTCCTCCCCTAGGTTTTCAGAAGAACCTGGAACCTGGTTCTCCACCCAGGCTCTCAATGCCTTCTAGAACTCTACCTTCCTGGGTTAGTCCCGTGGTAGAAATATGAAATGCCTTACAGAACCCCTTTAGCTGGGTCCCATTGTAGGACTCTAACGTATCTAGCTCCAAATCAGTTGCTGCGGGTGCAGGTACTACTTCTCCCATTTGGGCCGTGGTCTAGCAGGAAAAATCACAAGGCTAAACAGGGAAAATTAAAAAATAAATCTAAATGGTCTCAGTATAGCTTTATAGTCAACAGTGAGTTACTGTATGATATTGCACAAACATAAGTCCTATCCTCACCGCTGATCACCAATTTTGGAAATGGGGTTTCTGGTTGGCTAAGGTATACACCCAGGCCAGGCAAAACCCACCACTTTAGTCAGGGTAAGCTAGATACACAAATGAGATAACCCGTTGCTCACCCTCTGGTAGCTTGGCGAAGAGCAGGTATGCTTATCTAAAGAGGCAATGTGTTAAGTATTTCTGTAACACAATGAATACACCACAATAATGCTCCACACAGATTTATGAAAAATAGCTTTTGTATTATCAATAAATCAAGACCAAAATTATAAACATCTCATAAGTACTTTTCAAGTTATACTGGTTCAAAGTATTACATTAAATCCAAGATTTCCAATTATTCAGGTCAATATTGTGTTTGCACCACTTACAATCAAGTGGTGACTGATGTGTTCTTTTTCCTTGCCATTGCAGGAAAAAGATTGCTCAGCGCGGCACTGAGAAAAGGGTTTTGAACGGGTCCTTCGAGACCAAGGGAGTCCAACACAGATGGGCAGCCCATGAGGGCACAGGTCGGTGCTTGGGACCTCGGGGACCCGACTCCCATTTACAGTATATTTATGGACGGAGTTGTGGGGGACAGGCAGGCCATGCAGGACTGTTCTTGCTTGGTTGAGGCAGTCACAGTGGTTTTTGCAGCAGATGGAGTAGGAAGCACCGGGGGTGTAGAGGGTCGACGATCATTGTGCCAGGGCAACACTTCATGATGAAGCCTTGAAATCGGCATGCACAGCAGCTGGAAGTTGCAGCGTGAGTCGGACGGACTGGAGCGCTGACTCCGGGCAAAAATTAAAGCAGCCTCTTCCAGACCCAAGCAGGGCACTGGTCGATGAATACAGTATGAGAGCAACCTAGCATGCTCTGCTTTTCCTCAAAGCTCAGCCACCGGAATAAGGGCGGGGCTGAAGTCTTTGGTGACCCTGAGACTTCAATGAACAGGGGCAAGCCAACAAGCCCATGGAGAACACTGGAAGTCACAAGGCAGATGTAGCAAGCAGCAGGCCAGCACAGCAGGGCAGGTTGCAAAGTGACAGTCCCTCCTACAGTGCAACAAGCATCAGGCCAACACAGCAGAGCAATTTGCAAAGTGGCAGTCCCTCCTGGCAGCACAACAGTCCTTCTGGCCACCTGCAGGTGTAGAGCCAGTGATGTCTGGTTACAAGTCCAAAAGTGTCTGAATTTAGGGGATCAGAGCCCCAGTACTTATACCCACACGTGCCTTTGATGTAGGGGGCGACTTCAGAGGAGTTCTCTGAAGTGCTTAAGGATCGCTTTCAACTCAGTCCTGTCTGACAGGCTATCGTTGGGGGTTATCAGTACCTTGTGTGTGGGCAGAACACTACCTATTCAAGTGGAGCCTGAGCCCCTCCCAAGCCTTTCAGCCCAGGAAGACCCATCAGAATGCAGATGAATGCAGATGCAGTTGAGTAACCTGTGTTGTGGCTGTCTAGAGGGAATGCACAGATGTTGCTGTCACCCAGCCCAACCCAGACGTGTATTGGAGACAGGCTGTCAGGCACATAGAACAGTAAGAGCAGAGAAATGTCCACTTTCTAAAAGTACCATTTCTACAATACTAAAGTTAAATCCAATCTCACCATTAAGTAGGATTTATCAATACCATTCCAAACATATGAAACATCAAAAATCTACTCTCTGATCAGGAATTACAACTTAAAAAGGTATAAGGGAATTCCAATGCTAACTTATGAGAGGGTTAGGCCTCACAGTAATGAAAAATGAAATAGGCTGTTTGTCACTACCAGGATATGCAAACCACAACAGTACATGTCCTACCTTTTACTTACATAGCACCCTGCCCTTGTTGAGAGCTAGGGCCTATCTTAAGGGTGTTTTATATGTAATAAAAGGGGAGTTTATGGCTTGGCAAGTAGTTTTAACTGCCAAGTGAAAGTGGCAGGCCTGATACAGGTTCAAAAGGCTACTTCTGTGGGTGGCACAGTTAGAGCTGCAGCCCACTAGTTGCATTAAACTTACAGGCCCTGGGTATATGGTATATCACTTTACAAGGGCTTTACAAGTGAATTAAATATGTCAATCAGGTATACACCAATTATACACATTTAGGGAAGAAGCACATGCACTTTAGCATTGATTAGCAGAGGTAAAGTGCTCAAAGTCCTAAGGTCAACAAAAAGAGACAGCAAAACATGGAGGTAAAAAGCAAAAAGATCGGAGGAAGATTACCTCAAGGATGCCAGGTCTAACAGTCAATGATCCCCGTATTCCAGGAGAGGGCCACTGTGAAGATACCGGTGATGAAGACTGCCATGTGGTAAGGGCTGTAATCTTGTGCTGTAGCAGTGGGGTGACCCCGTATACCAGGAGGGGCTGCTGTGGGAAAGACTGTCATGCAGTAAGGGTTGAAGCCTTATGTGGCAGTGGAACAGTGACCTCATATGCCAGGAGGGGCTGCCATGGTGAAAGACTGTGCGGTAAGGGCTGAAGCCTTGTATAGTAGTGGTGTGGCAACCTCGTATGTCAGCAGGGGCTGCCATGAATACGTTTGCTGTGTTGGTCAGGCCGGAGCTCATGGACAGTGAGTAGCAGTGACTCACAGGTCACCGGTAGCAAAAAAGGACTATGACTGGTTCAACCCCGTTGGATGAGTGAGGATGCCGTGGGAGCATTCTCACCCAAGTGTGGAGCCACGGACAGGATCGTCATAACCACCCCCCACTGGGAGCTTGTGAACACTGATGCCACAGGAGAAGCCGCAGGAAACCTCTGACCGCTGTAGAAGTATGACCGCAAGGGAGAGAGCCTGCACCCGCCGAGTGCAGCCACTGAGTCTGCTTGTGGCCAACTCACCTAACTTATACTGGAGCCACTGCAGGTGTCTGTAGATGGGGTGCTCTCCAAGACTCTGACCGCTTTCCTTCTGCCAGTGCGGGTAAGACTTGTTTTGGGCCTGAGAGCCCCGGAGAAACCTGCTGCTAAATCAAGCGCGTGTGCACTGGAAGACTATTGACTTTAAATCCGAGTTGTAGCGGGCTCTTGAGACTCGGACTACTACCCTGAATGTTACTAAGAGTGAATGGAGCATATCCATGATCACTAACCAGCGAATTGAGTGGGCAGGTAACTACCATAGAGGCAATAGAACCTCAACCTCAGGGTAGGACTGTGTAATTGTGTGTGTACGTTGTATTCTTCCTTTGTATGGTAAAATGTAAAATGTTTTAGTAGAATACTTCTCTTTAATCTCATCTTATCATATACAGATTCATATAGCGCATAGCTACCATTAGGCTGCCCAACGCTGTTGAGTCAAAGCGTGTACCTTCAGGTCTGTAAATCCAGTTTGGCCAAAAAAGATTAGTTCGAGAATAGCCAAGTTTTAGGAAGTTTTCTAAATTTAGCTTCGTCAGGCTCTGTTCTCAATCCAATTGGCATTGTATTCCAAAGTTTGGGGAACAGGTAGGAGAAAGATCTTCCACCTCATCTGGCCTTCTGAATACGAGGAACCTTTAGGAGAATCGTATTTAAAGATCTTAAAGTCCTGCTCGGAATGTAGGAAGTCAATAGAGCTCTAATCATATGGGGTCCCTTATGATTTATTGCTCTGTAAGCCAGACATAGTGCCTTGAATTTAATTCTCTTCTCCACTTGGAGTCAGTACAAAGAGGTCAAGTGTTCTTGGCTGAGGAGCATTTGGGTATTTTGAAGATGGTTCTGGCCACAACATTTTGCATCACTTGAAGTCCCTTGTGATTGATTTGGGTGACCCATATATAAAGAGTTCCCATAGTCTAGGCGTAATAGAATGAGTGCCTGGACCACCACTCTTCTGCAAAGAATGGGTAGTAAGCCCAGGATTTTCCGCATGGTTCTCAACATAGCGAAGCAGGAGCAAGTCAGTTTTTTGGCTTGTACTTCCATTGAAAGGGAACTGTCAAGCCACATTCCAAAGCTTTTTGCAGACGACGACGGAGAAGGGGGGTCCCCATACTGTCCAGCCAACCTAGCAGTGTCACTGGGGATAGATTGTTCCCCAGTTCCATCAGTTCAGTTTTGTCTCTGTTTATTTTCAGCGAGCAGCTTGCCATCCAGTGAGCCACTTTCTAAAGGCAAGGGCCTAGCTGATGCTGAGAATCATCGCTTGGAGCAAGGGAGACGACAAGCTGCGTATCCTCGGCATAGGAGACAATAGACACACCAAATTCTTTGACAATACGGGCCAGTGGTCAGACATAAATATTAAAGAAAGTAGGGCTGAGTGCAGAAACCTGCCGGACCCCCCACTTCAAGGGGACTACCTCTGAATAACAAGGAGGTTCCCAAATCTGGCAGGACCTTTCTTTTAAAAATTATGAGACCCTTTTTAGAGCAGCACTCCTTACCCCAATTTCCCTCAGCCTGAGTACCAAGGTCTTGTGATCGACCAGGTCGAATTCTGCACTCAGGTTGAGGAGGATAATGGCTGCTGCTCCTCCCTTATCCAAGTTTTGTTTTACCTCTTCCGTTACCATCAATAGCCCCAACTCCATACTGTGTTTGGGATAGAAGCCATTCTGAGTATCACCAAGAAGCAGATTATCCCCAAGATGCTCAGACAGATGCTGATTGATGTGCTTCTCTAGAACTTTCCTTAACACTGGAATCAAAGATATAGGTCTATAGCTATCTGGACAAGCTGGGTCAAGATTCGGCTTTTTAGCAGAGGCTTGACCACTGCATTTTCCCACTCTCTGGGAACTAGGCGAGTGAAAATTGAAAGATTTAGTAATTCCCGGATGATAGGAAAGAATTTTTGACTTCCGTGCGAGAGAATGTGGGGAGGGGCCGGGGCTAAGGGAGAGCCCAATTTCACTTTCTCGAACAGAGTTGGAAATGCTTCTTCAATGATAAGAGGAAAGTTATGGAGACAATGGGGTCGATTCCGATTCGGGCCGGAAATTTCACCGACCGAGCCGGACCCGGAGAGATTTCCGACCGAATCGGACCCGTGCAGTCCGACCGAACGAGTACGATGCGTCCGTATGTTATCGGACTCGAGTCGGTCGGACTCCCATTGAAGTCAATGGGAGCCGGTCGTACAACGCGTACGCGGGCTCCCATTGACTCAATGGGTGCGAGTCGGACAAGTGCGCCCCCTACTGCGGGTACACGGCGAAGCGATTCGCGCCGTACACGCACAGGTAGGGGGGACCCATGGGTCCCCCCTGTGTGCGACTCGCGCGGCTACGAGCACAGGGGGGTCCGACACGGACCCCCAAAGTACGGCTCCGACAGCTCTTTCGAGCCGGAATGCGCGGCTCGGTCGGACTGCTCGCGGCGCGCATCGTACTTACCCGGCCGGGGAACGTCTCCATTGCGCAGTGCGAGTCGAGTCCGAGCGAGTCGGTCGGTGCGGTTCGAGCCGGGAACGAGTCGGTCGGAGCGGTCGGGACGCCCGGACGAGTCGGTCGGCGAATTCGCATCGTACTCGCTCGGCCGGACCCGCGTACGGTTCGGTCGGGAAACAGGGCTCCGAATCGGATCCGGTAAAGCCGAATCCGATTCGGAGCCCTACCGGCCGAGATCGGAATCGGCCCCAATCTGTCTCTTCAACCAATGGCGGTGTCTCTGGGTCAGTGAATAAAACTACGATACTCTTTTGTAGTTCACTGTAGATATCGGCCACTTTATTTTAGAAGTAGGCTGCTAATTCATTGCAGCGTCCTTCTGAAGGACTAGGCAGTGAGTTTTCAACTTTAGAAATGGTAAGGGATTTTATAATACAGAATAGATCCCTAGGGGTGTTAGCTGCCTTGCCCAGTAGATCTTAATACAACACAGGTTGCACCCTTTTTTATCTCTTGATGATAATGCCGGGTGGCTGCCCAATAGGCAAGCATTGCATTGTGATCATATGTATGTCTCTACTTTCTCTCCAAGTTTTGGCACCCTTTTTTCAAAGAGACTAAGACCTCATTGAACCAAGGTGCAGATTTGTCTTTGTTTCCCTTTTTTAAAGTGGAAATGGAGATCATCTCATCAAGGGAGTTATTAATCCACCTATTCACTGTGACATTAGCTACCCGAGGATCAATCCCTAATGCCGGTCTAGCGTTAGCAAGTGTGGATAGCCAGGTTTCTTTCCTGAGTTTTGACCATCTATGGCCTTGGCTTGTACGGTGTTTAACATCTGCCAATGAGGCAGGGCCCTCCAGAATTATTGAAATAAGGGCATGATCGGTCCAGACCATTGGGTGAAGACTCTTGATTTTAAGGTTTGACTCATTGCTGAAAACTGAGTCTATGAGCTGGCCTTTAACATGAGAAGGCCATCCCACCCTTTGTGTGAGAAGCATACAATCTAAATCCTCTAGGATATTTCAAACCAGAGGATTATTAGTTTCTTCAAAGTGAATATTGAAGTCTCCTAACAAAGTAAAATTAGTTTTTTCTGTGATATGGCCAGCTGGTATCTCCGGTAAAGCTTCTGCGAACCCTGTACATGGGTCAGGGGGTCTATATATTAAAATTTCAGAGAAGTAGAAGGTAGGGGAAAAGTTAATGTTAATGCCCAGATTTTCAAACTCCGGTATATTAAGGGGGATGTACACACATTTGTAAGCCTCTTTTAAAATAATGGCAGTACCTCCACCCTTTTTATGTATATGATTTTTTCTCCAGATATAATATCCAGGGGGAAGTGCCTGAATAATGTTGGGTGCTGAGCAGTCATGGAGCCAGGTCTCTGTAAGAAACAGTGCATCAAACTGTTCATCCTCTATTAGAGTACAAAGCTCAAATTTGTGTCAAGGAAGGGATCCACAGTTAATGAGACCAATATACCATTTTGAAACTTCTGAATTAATAGTCCTAACCTCCTCTGTGCTCTTCAAAAAAAAAGGTACAGTTATAAAAGTGAGTTTTTGTCTGGACAGTGATTTATTGCTGTTTTTGCCTGCATTTTGAGTTGTGTGCCTGTGTTCATTGATCTTTATCCAGACTCCCCCCGTGCCCCCCGGGACACTTAACTGCTCGACCACGTCTACCACTGAGAGTTAAATGCAGAAGGGTTACTTGGCCCAGTTGCTCAGAATCCCTAGTAGGCTGTGCTCTGGGACATCAGGAGTAAAAAGCCTCAATACCCACATTTGGGTCCAGTAGCCCCTGTGTGCCCCATGGCACTCTGAAAGGGGTTTTCACACAGAGTAATAACAATCCGTCCTTAAGTGCCTATTCACATTAGCATATGCTTTTCACAATCAATGTGTCAGACCTCCTGCCTTTATCATAACGTTTCATAATAAACAATCATGCACATAGCCTTTATCATTGGCTTGTTACCATAACCAACATAAGCCCATTGCACTGAGCATATGCTTTCCACAAGGCAAACATCCTGTCTACAATCATAAAAGTACAAATGTATTCACTGCCCAAAGTCAAGACTTGACATACATTTGCACATTAACGTTTGAAAAACAGCATCGTTTTAAACTGTTTCCTCAAGAGCTCTTCCCTGTTTGTAAATCATAGGGGGACTGGCAGGTCGTTCCATGCTTTTACTGCCAGAAATCCAAAGAATCTCCTGTCTTTCCTAACCTTTGGGATGTGACATAGATTGGAGTTAGATGATCTTAGGTTTTTGTTGGTGTTACAATGTTTTAATCTGGCCCTTAAATACGTGGGGCTTGTCCCATTGAAAACTCTATGTGCAAATGTGAGAGATTTCAAAATAATACAGTTTTTGCACAGGTAGCCAGTGCAGACATTTTAGGTAGACTGTTATGGGTGTATATGGGGGAAGTTTAAGAATCATGCACCTTCTGCAGACGATTCATAAGATATTTTGGTACATCCAGGTAAAGGTTCTTCGCCTAATCAAGTCTGGATGTAATTAGTGAGTAGACTACTGTCTTTTGTGATTTGAATGCAGCAAGTCCAATATCTTTTTCAGGGCACTTAGAAAGGAAAAGCTGGTTCGAGAGACTGCAACTCTCTGAGGTCGAAACTAGCAGATTTTGGTTGGACAGAAGAAAATATATTTGTAACACCTGATATAGGCTTATTACACATTTGCATCCCAAAAGAGAGGTGATTACAAGCAGTTCAATATTTTTTGGACTCTAGGTATGCCACTTTAATGGAACACACGAATATGTTAATCGATCTAACCAGAGTAGTTTTGGGAAATAATGCATTCATACATAATGGTGAATGGTTCATTCAAGTACAAGGAGTTGGAATGGGATCAGCATTTTACCCATCATTTGCTAATCTCTTCATGGGTACATTTGAAAGGCTCCACATTTAGACATTCTGCCCACCAGAACTCTCTGAACACATACTGTATTAGGGCAGATTCATTGACGATGTATTCATGATTTGGACTGGTGACTCAGCTATATTATTACAATTTATGCAGTACCTCAATAACAACACATACAATATTTCCTTTACACATCATTTTAACAAATCACAACTCAAATAATTAGATGTTGTTTTATATGAGGATGGTACAAGTATAGAATCTAAACTATACAGGAAACCCACAGCATGCAACTCTATACTACATGCTACCAGTGGACACCCCTACTCAGAGAGTAGAGCCATACCATTTGGAGAAATGACAAGACTGAGACGTCACTGTAGCAATGATGAGCAGCTCCATACAGAACTAGTGAAACTGGAGGAAAGGTTTGTAACCTGGGGATATTCAAAAGAATTATTAACTAGGGCTCGGCGTAAAATAATCAATGTGGAACAGGATACTCTTCTACTGAATAAGAAATGTAAACATAGTAAGACAAAAATTATTGCATTTATCACACCACATAGTTGTTTAAGTCATTCTTTGTGCAACAGTGTATAAGCATTGACATTTATTATGGGTGGACACCAGTTTAGTGAATATTGTACCTCAAGACCCATTGTTGACACATATTATGGATGAAACACTACAGAACATGCCATCTAACAGTTTCTTGGATCCACAGTCAAATATGAGCAGTCGAACATGGATACCTGAATGCCCTAAGGGAGTTTACAAATGTGGACATTGTAATGTGTACCAATTTCCAAAGGATAGAACAACTTGTTTTCAGTACAACACAAATAGGAAGTACAATGTGGAACAATTTATAAATTGTAATACAAAAAATGTGGCATGCTGCATTATTTGTGAATGGCACCAGATCTATATAGGCAGTACTATTAGACCCTTAAAGGACAGAATTCAAGAATATATTAGTTCTATAAGAAATAGGGTTGGGCTGTAAACTACGATCTGCCGGCAGGGTTCGCAGAGTTTTGCCCACTCTGTGCTCCGCCTGGAGTGTGGAGTCCTGGAAATTCTCCGCAAACCACCAGTGGCGAGTTTTTTTCACGCGTGGCTCACCAATGTTAATTTTGCAAGCGTGGGCAAGAAAAATTGAGCGCTAGGTTGAGTCCCGGCATGATTTCTCAAAATGGGTGGTCACTGTTCATGGTGAGAAAGCTATCTCTCGGGTAGAAAATCTACTCGAGCTGCAGAAAGAAGCAGCACCCACTAGTATGGCGTGTGGTGGTGCTCGCTGTGATTTTACAGTGCAGAACAAGCTCCGGCACTAAATTTCTGTGCAAGCAGTGCAACGTGCTGAAATCTCATGGAGTTTTTATGTAACTCCGTGGAATTCCACAGAGTAAAACTCTGCGAGTTCCGCATACCCCTAATAAGAAACAGGAATGTGAATTATCCTTTAGCGGTTCATTATAACACTGTTCATGCCTGAGCTGAAACAATGAATTTGAAATTTCTTGGTGCTGCAACCATATAGAGCAACTTGAGGGGTGGTAATAGAACCCTAGCCCTAAGAATACTTGAAACAAGATGGATTATCAGACTCAGAGCAGTCGACAAGCGGCTGAACACAGACAGGGAGTTAAATGTTTTCCTTATAGAATAAGTTCTTTACATCTATTCTGTGCAGTTTAGTAGAATTTCGTATACAGTTGTACATATATTTATGTATCAAGTATTGATCTACATACCATTTGTTAACGTGATTCTTGTTCCTATTCTGACTTTTAATTCCCTACTTACTGAACTCATGGATATCGTGTTGGTTAATACGGTTTCAGCTACAAACAAAGATTCAGTCAAGTATTTCTATCTATCTATCTATCTATCTATCCATCTATCTATGGATTTCTAGAGTGCAACAGCTACTCATTGGGTGTTCTGGCACTATATTAAGTACTGATCCTTGGTGGTATGGACTTTAGAATACAGATCTGACAAGCCAAGTTTTGAGCAGGCGCTTAAAGACAGAAATATCCTTGGTGGCCCGCAGAATTCCAGTATTCAGCTGACAGATAAGAATAAGAGCTATTGCCCCACCATTTCCTTCTAAATTCGGGGATCAACACCAAAAGAGAACTGGTGGAATAGAGTGATCTGGGGGGCTGATAGGCGACAATCCTTTTTGAAAGGTATAGGGGACCGGAGTAATAGAAATGTTGTGTGTCATGACAAGTTCTTTAAACCTTTGATTTTTAGTTTGGTTTAGATGGTGGTTGTTGGAACAGTACTTTCTCCCTTCAGCACAAGATCAAACTGGAGCAATTTAAGTATGGATTGAGATTGGTTACAATGGTGTTCATGCATGTTGACTCTTGTTGGCGATCTTTCACTATTGGTTTCAACTCTGTAAGATAAGGGTTAGAGGCATGTGGCCACTTTTTATAAATGCAACATATAATGACATTAAGGTTGTAGTATTACACATATTAGTGATTTGGGGTCTATATCTCCTTTCAGCTGTTAAAAATTATTTTGTATTTTTGTCTCATTTTCATTGTTCCTAAATATAGTTTATGCTTTTATATAATGTTGCAGCATTGAAAAAGTAATTGTTTGACGAAAAATGTGTCAGCTGCCTTTGATACGTAATTCATTTACAATCAAGTCATGTGAAAACTGGTGGACGGAAGCAGAAATAAAGACACTAGTAATTTCTGGCGCTCCATAGCCTATTGGACTTTTCATATAGTGGAATATACGTGAGCATGTGCTTCTGTATTATTATTATTTAATTTAAGGTTCAGGAACTTCTGTTCTTTGGTCTTCATACATTCCAGGGTAGTGGGATGTATATACCATGTGAGAACCAAAATACTCCAAGGATTGTGAGCTAATACATGACTCCTACATTGAATGTTATGGATGTGCGATTACTAAACCACAGCTACCATTTTATTGTATTGATTTGGTTTGATATGATCTCTAGGTTACCTTGCAATGCCCTTTTGGTGCTTGACTTGATAAGGGCATGTAACAGCGGGAACTATGTTTAGTTATTAGTACAGGTTAGCATGCCATTGTAATGGCTGTTTGGTGTGAGGGGCAGGTCGCCATCGGAACTTTTGTAGGCACAGTAAGATTAAGCGATTTGCTTACAGAATGTTAAGCTGATGCCAAGACTCGAACCTGGTTCCCCAGCTCCAAAGTCGGAAGCTCTGGCCTCAGCACCACATCCTCTCTCCTCACTTCGAGTCTTGCTTTCTTCAGCTGCCTTTTAAGCATATGCCCTAAATACACTCCATTCAACTGTATCATAGGATGCCCATTCATTTCAGTGGATTTGCAAATTACTGAACCAATTGCCTAACACGTAAACATTATTTTATTTTCAATTACTTGAAGACATCTATTCCCAAGACAAGACGTCTACAATGGCTTCTACAATGGCTACAGCTGATGACTTTTAGAACTTTAAAACAACTTGGAGTTTTGGCGTCAAGTGAATTTGGGAAAATGAGTCTACAGCTTTGTTCCCTTTCGAAATGCAGTTTGTGCGAGCAGCATCCATCGGTTCAGTGACTAAATATCGAGGGACAGAATATCGACTGTCCAGAATATCGATGCCAAAATATTGAGGGACAGAATATCGAGTCCCTATCTACAAACAGGTAAGTACTAAAATATCGAGTACAAAATATCGATGTTTAAAATATAGTTAACTAAAATATCGCATTTTTTAAATGTATTAAAAATAATATAAAAGTAATTAAATAATAAACACAATTAAATAAAACATAGTTAAAATAATGTAAAAAAGTTTAAAATGTAAAAATAATAAATGTAATGTAAAAAAAAACATTACTTTTTTAAATATATATATATTTACTTAATAATATTATAAAATAATTATTAATCTTAATTATAAAATATTTAAAACATTATTAAAAATATATTTACATATATATATAAATAAACATATTATATAAATATAAAAATAAATAATATATAATAATTTAAATAATTAAAGAATTTTGTTTTATGTTAATTAATAATTTACACTACATTAAATATAACAAAATTAAAAACATTGCATAGCTAAGGGAATAAAATTAGTTTTCACACTGCAACAACTGCAAAAGCAGGGAATTTGTTGGATAGCGGGTGGGTACAAATTACTATTCCCACTCAAGTGAGTGGAACAGTAGGGAAAGTGTTGGATAGCGGGTGGGTAAAAATTACTATTCCTACTCCAGCGAGTGGAACAGTAGGGAATTTGTTGGATAGCGGGTGGGTACAAATTACTATTCTGACTCCAGCGAGTGGAACAGTAGGAAAAGTGTTGGATAGCGGGTGGGTAAAAATTACTATTCCTACTCCAGCGAGTGGAACAGTAGGGAAAGTGTTGGATAGCGGGTGGGTAAATATTACTATTCCGACTCCAGCGAGTGGAACAGTAGGAAAAGTGTTGGATAGCGGGAGGGTAAAAATTACTATTCCTACTCCAGTGAGTGGAACAGTAGGGAAAGTGTTGGATAGCGGGAGTCTAAAAATTACTATTCCCACTCCAGTGAGTGGAACAGTAGGGAAAGTGTTGGATAGCGGGAGTGTAAAAATAACTATTCCCCCTCCAGTGAGTGCAACAGTAGGGAAAGTGTTGGGTAGCGTAGGGGAATAATTGAGTAGACCCACTCCTACAATATAATTAAAATTAATTAACAAATAATTAATTAATAAAAATATATTTACCTCCATCATTTTCCCTATAAACGTCACCTCCAATAGTGTAAAATATTAATGAATGAACATAATTAATTAACATTTAATTAATTAGCTAATTACAATTAACAATCAAATTAATAACAATCATATCTAAATGAATTAATACAATTAACACTATAAAATAACTTTGAATAAATAATATTTAAAAATTATTAAAATTTGAATTAAATGTAACCTAATTCCCACCCTACTTCAATTATTAAACAATAAGTTATTAATTAATAAATTATTAATTTTGATAATTTAAATTAAATTACTTCCCACCCTAATCCCCTATAAACCCACAACCCGCTACGGAACTAATATACGCAATAATTATTAAACAATAGTTATTATAAAACACTAAATTATTAATTAATAAATTATTAATTTGTATAATGTAAATTAAATTACTTCCCACCCTATTCCCCTATAAGCCCACAACCCGCTACAGAACTAATATACGCAAAAATTATTAAACAATAGTTATTATAAAACACTAAGGGGCACATTACGATACCCGGCGCAAATAATTCCGCCAGGCATGGAAGCGGCAAAAATCCGCCCGCACACACCGCCTGAACACCGACCACGCCATTACGATTACACAAACCGAATACCGCCATCGGCGAAAAAGCACACAAAATACCGCCCGCCAACGTCCGAAGTCGGAGACAAACCGCCCGCCACGGACGGAAACACGCACGACAACACAAAACCGCCCGCCCTCACGGCCGACACACCGCACGTGAAATTACGATCGCACCGACATGAGCGCGGAAAAACCACAAATATACCGCCCGCCAGCGCAAACAACGCCGATGAGAATCGACACGGCAGAAGCCATGGCGCCCACGTACCTGCACAGAAACCATCCGCACACAAAACCAATAGCACACAACATGGCCAACAAGTCCACACAGCAAGGCACGCACAAATACACAAGCACAGTACATATCCCGAAAACACCCCCCGGACAAACAAAAAATACAAAGGCCAGAACCCCAGACACAACACACCTGAAAACAACAGACCATGAGGACACACCCACATAGGTGAGTACAAAAGCAGCACTCCCACAGACCACAACCCCTTGCTACATTGCAAACCAGAGAGGAGAGGAGAGGACACAGTGACACAGCAAGGACAGCAGCACACCACAGAAACGCACACATCACAACCACCACCACCACCACCACCACCACCAAACACCGGCACCACAAACCCCCTGCACATTACACAACACACACCGCACCAGCACCACAAACACCATGGCACCACAAAGAATGCCCAAGTTCACGCCCATTGAGCTGACGGCCATGGTCGACGAGATCATCAAGGTGCACCCACAAATCTATGGGAACATGGTCCAACACACACCACTAGCCACCAGAAACAGAATGTGGAACCGGATCGTAGACCAGGTCAATGCAGTCGGGACCCTGCCCAGGAACAGAGTCGAAATTAACAAACGGTGGAATGACGTCAAGAGCCTGGTCAAGAAGAAGGAGGGCAAAAACAGAGAGCTGGCTGCCGTCACTGGCGGAGGGAATCCCGCGCTCTTCAAGACCTTCAAAGCGTGGGAGGAGAAGGTGCGAGTCATCATACATCCCGAGATCCTCGCCGGATTAGCAGGGGGAGTGGAGGCTGGTAAGTACAAACTAATGTATACCAGCACACCGCTATGTACTCACATGCACTACCACCATGCCACAGCTCCCAGGGACAAACACCCCCATGTCCAGCACACAATACACGACACACACATGCAACAGACACCACCACACACAGCCCAAACAGAACAACTGTAAGATGCGTGGGGACATGTGTACATTCAGCTAGCCACGTAACCACCAACAGGTCCCCAAATATGCCAGAAGCGCCACAACGAGCACCCACCACACCCATGTGTCCGCCACAGCTGCACAAACCGACAAGTAACAGGTAAGTGGCAGGAACACAAAGTGCAGTGGGTGGGACGGTGGACAGCACAAGTACAACACACACCAGGCCCCTAGTCCCACAGCACAGCAAGGAGGAGCATCCCCCACACCCCACAGCCACGTGTCAGCCACCGCAGTGCACAACGACAGCCGAAAGGCAGACATCACGGTCCACAGCAATCGGTGTCAGTGGGTGTCCAGCCACCCCCACGACCCACAACACCCCCCACCCCCACACACCTGCAACATGGAGCACCCCCCGCTTAGAGCCATGTGGCATCCAGTACAGTGCACGCACGAACAACCTGCAGGTGGGAAACTGGACAGGGCTGGATTACTGGAGGCATGAGGACCGGCACACGACCAACACATGGGACATGTCACGTAGCAGACGAAAACGCAGCACCGCCCACTGTCACGAACAAGTGAACAATGTGCACACGGACATGAACAACAGACTCACACCCCACATGACCCATCACAGACATAGCAACACCCAAGGAGCCACGTCTGCATACACAAGCCACACTGAAAATAGTACCACACGGCAGCCACTGTGCAACTCATCACACACAACCGAAACACCATTGAAGTCCTGTCCATGTAGCCCCTACTGCCTGTCAACCACACACCCCACAACTACGCCTATGTAAGACAAACAACACAAGACGCAACAGAGCGGAACAACAGAAATGCACACGAACACCACTGAACCCATCAAACACACAGACACACCATGCACATACAACATACCATCCATCCCATCCGTCAGCCCCAGTCTCATGAAAGGCATGTCATCCGCACAGCTGCCACACATACAGCAGTCACGCTAAGATACATGCCCATGACCAACCATGTGCCAGAAGTCAATGAAGCGCACGTCACACTGTGAGCAACAACACACAACATGGGCCACACCCCCCCCCACGAGCACTGCAGTGATGCACATGGCACAGGGCAGCACGCACACCAAGGAGATGGGACAACTGCAATACGTTGGCTTTCACACACAACCATCACTCACTCATAACGATGCGTCCAATGCCATGTCCAGTAATCACAACAGACAGCAAATATGCAGGCCATGCCAAGCATGCACACACCTCAAACCATGCACTGTCATGCTGCCACAACACATGTCACGTTCAGCACCCATGGCTCACAGCATGTACCCCAAAAGCATATTCCCTCCCAAATGCGAATCTGGGGCATGGCCCCCATGTTGCCATATGCGTTCCTAAGCGTTCCATTTGAACCCCAAAAGCATATTCCCTCCCAAATGCGAATCTGGGGCATGGCCCCCATGTTGCCATATGCGTTCCTAAGCGTTCCATTTGAACCCCAAAAGCAAAGTACAAACCAGACCCAGGATGGGCCAGGAGCCCGCATACACCAGAGTCACAATGAGTAGGGGCACAGCAACACACCCATCGGCATGGCCAATCCGTCCCATGCCACATGTGCACAGCACACAGTCCCATTGCCAAGCACACACAACTACAAATGCCACAGCCACACACACGCCTCCGGGAAACCCATGTACGAGATTGCACGAACTGCCAATGTCAGACGACAAATACATACTTCGCCAGGTGCAACACAATAACAAATCTCATTCTCTCCACAGGTGACGAACTGCCGGATGCTGGGGATGGAGACAGCAGCCAGCACAGCCAGCCCACAAGCCCTCAACGAGGACACACGGATGTGGAGGATCTCACCTCCTCTTCGGACACGGACCACCAAGCAGGCCCATCTGGTGTGGCAGGGCCCAGCCGCTCCCCAGGACCCCTCCTACCCACCAACCCATCATCCAGGGCTGCTGAACAGTCCCAGCCCCCTGCTGCCACTGTCGTTGCGGCCACACCCACGGTCATTGCGGCCACACCCACGGTCATTGCGGCCACTACCACTGCCGCAACCGCCACCATCGCCGCACCGACCACCACCGCCGCCACCACCACCACGTCTTCGCTGGCACCAGCCCCAGCGCAGGTGGTGGCCCGCCCGACTGGATCCACCCTGGGAGCCACAGCGAGGACCGTGGTGAGCAATGTGGCTAGTGGGCAGGCCGGTGGCAGCAGGACTGGTAGGAGGAGCAGGGTCAGGGAAACGCCAGCCTCCCCTGGGAGCCATGCCCTGCCTCAAATGGCCAGAGTCCTTGGGGCCTATGAGGAGGCCCAAGAACAATGGGTCAGGTCTGTTTCAGACACGCGGGAGGTGCTGGGGGTGCTGAGGTCCATGGACGCCCGTATAGGTCAACTCGTGGACCTCATGGGCCAGCTGGTGGTGGCGGTGAGGACACGGCCAGGGATAGCAGCTCCCCCTCCGCCACCACCTGCCGGGGCGCAGGGTCGAGCAGCAGTGTCCAGTTCCCCTGCGTCCACAGCCAGTGAGCACACCTCAACCACCAGCATGTCGCAAGCAGGCACCCCCTCGCAAACGTGGAAGGGGCCGTCCGAAGAGGAAACAGATCTCCCGGGAGGACTTCGCACGCTCCAGTCGCAAGTGAGGCAGCCAGCCAGCCTTCCGCCAGCCTTCCTTGACCAGCCACTGCATTGACTTGGACTACGATCCCACTCCACACAGCCATCTGGATGGCATGTGTGTGTTGGACTATGGACATAGAACCAGTGGGTACACCCTGAGCATCACGCAGCCATGACCGACAGCTCATTGTCACTGCACGCACCACTTTTGTCATCACCTTACACACAATCACATGTCACAGTTTGTAATAAATGCACCTTTTTCACTAACTGCTGTTTGTGCCCTGTGTTTTATTTGTACGGAATACAACGGCCGCCTTGGGCGGAAAGGCACCTGATGCGTGGCATGGCAATGGAATCCGGAGGGCCTGTAGGGACCTAGGGGTGGGAGACAGAACAGGAGCACATTCAATGAGTGTGTCACACACCCATCACACAGTACATGTCAACAACTACAAGCAATGTACACACATCGCACAGAGCAATAGGGCACAATGCCACAGTCACCAACAGTGGCATACTACCCTGGCCATGGAGCGTTGACACACAGCACGTAGTGAACAAACGGCCACCCTGACACAGCACACACACACCTGCACAGATACAGCCACATCAGCCGTCGTACATGGACACTCACCGTCAAGTGAAGTAGCGGGCGATGAGCTGCTGACGCACATTCCCAGCTTCCTCCTCTCCGCTGTCCTCCTCACTCGAGCTGTCCTGGTCTGCGGGCTGGGGCCCTGGTTGATCTCCGTCATCCACAATGAGGGGGATCTGCTTCCGAATGGCCAGATTGTGCAGCATGCAGCACGCCACCACTATCTGGCACACCTTCTGTGGGGAGTACGCCAGTGCACCCCCGGTGCGGTCCAGGCACCTGAACCTGGACTTGAGGAGGCCAAAGGTACGCTCGACCACACGTCTGGTCCTCCCATGTGCCTCATTGTATCGATCGTCTGCTGGGGTGCGAGGATTCCTCAATGGACTGAGCAGCCATGCCCCATTCGGGTACGCAGAGTCACCTGGGTGTGAGGGACACAGAGAACCGTTGCTATTCCAACTGGACAGGGGACAGCATCGCACAACCAGCACGCTACACCACTCCACATACTCACCGACAATACAGCCACGATCCTGTTGCAGATTGGCCATCAGTCGTGGCAAGATGCTGTTGCGCATTATGTGTGCATCATGGGCCGAGCCTGGGAACTTTGCACACACGTGGGTGATCACCATGTCCGCAAGGCACACCACTTGCACATTCAGGGAGTGCGTGTGCTTCCTGTTGCGGTACAGGTGCTCAGTGGCCTGTGGTGGAACAAGGCCAACATGTGTGCAGTCAATGGCTCCAACAACGTGTGGGATTCTGCCAAGGGCATAGAATGCACCCTTCACTGCCGCCAATTCACGAGCCCTGGGGAAGCGGATGTACCTGTTTCGGTACAGCATCATGGCTGCCAGTACATCCCTCAGCACCTTGCTGAACATGGGCTGGGACATCCCTCCTCCACTGCCCACTGTGTGCTGGAATGACCCAGTGGCGAAGAAATGCATGGCGGCCATCACCTTAGCCGTGGGGGTGACAGCAGTCGGATACACCCTGCGGGGACGGAGATGGGGTTCTAACATGGCACACAGTCGATGCAGGGTTGGCCTGTCCAGCCGAAACTTCCTAATAACCTCTGTATCGTCCATGTCCACCAGCAATTGGTATGGGCGGTCAATGTTCGGTCTCCGCCTAGGGAAATTGCAGAGGACACATGTCAAAGCAACACGACACATAGCAATTTCGCATACACATCACTGACATGACTGAGCAAGCACATGAGCCACAGCCCAGCTGTCAAGCTGGGACGGCACGGCCACAATACACTTACACAGGTCTCCCAACAATGGCAATGGCTAGTGAGACATACCACTGCCATGTGCATGCACATGGGGATCTAGGCCCCAATGACTTGCGGGGCGTGCTGATGGGGACTGACTGCATATTCGTCAAGCGGCAACGCCACGGCAACATGAGTGTCTGCTGAGCATGGAACTGCTTCCGAGGCTGGATGAGTATGGCACACGACGACGACGACGATGTGGGCACAGGCTGAGCGGCCAAAACAAGTGGGACCTGTGGCACGAGGGGATATGAGACAGTAGTAGGTGTCAGCACTGCACCCTATGTACAGCACTGTACGGATCACACCTCCCGAAACATTGACAGGTGTCCACATTGACAGCCCCATGCCAAGACGGCTGTGTGCTTGCAGTCACACGTCACAGGTGAGAGGTTACATTGCACGTGCCAGGTGGCAGACGTACATAGTGGGAGCTGGCATGTGTGTGTATGTGTCTCCTGTTCAGGATCCACCAGATGGGCGCTGACTCTGTACTGACCATTGGACACAGCATGTTCCGTGGAAGGCTTGTGTGTGTGGGATGGTGGCACTGGATGTGCCTCCGTTGGGTGGGGGCCATGCACAGGGCGGGTACGTCGATGATTGCGCATTGTTGGTCACGGTGGGTGCACCAACTAAGATGTGTTGCCCTGTGTTCAATTCCTATGTCCGCATGATGATGGACTGTGGATGTGGGCAGACTACACATTGGTCGATGTGCTGTCTATATGCATGTGCCTTCACACCAGGCACAGCTGCCCCTGCACATGTGACCCCTGCTGGACTCGCTGCTGGGTCTGTGGAGCTGATGCACCTTCTGTGCGTGGGGCGGACAGCTCTCCTCACTTCCCTCATTGCGCATGTCATGTCTTTGCCGCAGGTGACATGGATCATGGAGGGCCCACATGTACGCGTGGGTAGGCTACACATGATTGTTCACTGGTCGCCACCCCCAGTCAGTGTTTCGAATGGGAAGGTTGTCGTGCTGGTGGTATGTTCGATGTGGCGGATGGGCGGGCCTAGGTGCGGGCTTACATTCCGGACATGGGGGGTAGTTGGATTGGCGACTAGTTGCAGTACACACGGGACACGTCTCTTCCTTTCCACATCTGGGTCATCCCTTGTACTAACTGACAGTGATACAGTCATCTTCGCCCCAGCCCTCATGTCCACCCCTCGCCCCCAATATGCATGCTCACCTGCGAGGCTAGCGCTTGCACAGGCAGCCCCAAGCTCGCACCAGAGAGGGCAAGGAGTGTATGTGTGGGTCCAGTTGCACGAGTGGGCTGTCTCAGGGTATGATGTGTGGCGGGACGCCTGTCCACCTGCGTGGTGCCCCAAATGGAGACCCGGCCTGCATGGACTATGCATCACAGTCTTCGCCTTCCGGATCCGCCACCTGCGACACCCAGTGGCTGTGGCTGCCCTTGCGGCCATGCCGCGTCCGTCTGTGACTGATGGCCCACACATTCACTCTTTGGCCTCTCTGGGGAGGGCTCGGGGGTGGTGGCGCACGCGCTTGCACTTAGTCGCAATGGCATGTGGCGTGGTTGGTATAATGGGCAATGGATGGGATGGTGCGAGCCACCTCCCGTGACGTCAGTGCTGCTCGTGCTGTGGTGCGTCCCCCTACACTTCCATTTGACTTGTGCCATGCTAGACGTTGAGGTTCTATTGCCTGCGTGATATGACCAGGAGGAGCGCGAGGAGACCTCTCACACACCATGCTCCACTGCCATCCCGTGCCCTGTATCGCCTGTGCGGATTGACTATGTTGGGGTTACACCTGGTCGACTGGGGCTGTGTGTGCCTTGTCAAGGGGCATGGCGGGCGCACAACAGGATCCAGCTTGTCCACAGAGGGTGGGCTGAGGTGCGCCTGGTACCGCTTTGTACGTGTGCCCGGCTGCTGTGCACACACGTGTTCACTCCCCCGACAGGTGTCCTCTCACAATGCCCAGGGAAGCGGTGGTGTACTGTTCATGACCCCTCCCAACACGTCGTGCT